>JARK01001413.1:302847-351592 GCA_000688135.1 Ancylostoma ceylanicum
ATGTCCTGATATCTGCATCAGGACGCTCTAAAAGGGCCATATAAACATCCCGCCTTTGCCTGTATTCCGCCTTTTGTGCCTTTGTGCCGCGTTCTGCGGGCGGATTGTAAACATATCATTTGTGACTATCTCAGGAATCGGGCCGCCCCCCGAGATGGGGACTCGTGTTGTGTAGCTCTTGGTGAGCAGTTGTGAAAGTTGCGAATAAACATTATAATCACCACTGAACCAGCACAATTTTTGGTGCATCGGCCAAAGTTGCCAAAAACTATCCCGTCCCACTGGACCTGGATAACCGAGAACAGGTCAAATCCTGTCAGTCAGTGACCTACAATAGGTCCCCATCACGCCAAGCCGAGATGGACACGGTTCTTCACAAGAAACCGATTACAATTAGTGCAAACACACTAAGAACTTTGATTCAAACCTTTAAGGAGTACACGAAAAAACCAGTATTTTCCGATAAAGAACCTACTGAATATGAAGAGAGCCAAACTGCCGTGGATCTAATTACTGGAGCTCTTCAGCAAATCACAATCGGAAAAGATGAACTAAAATCACTTGTCACACAAATGAAACAGGATTACGCTTCCATGCATTCTAAAGAAGAAAGAAATAATTTCGCGCAACAATTAGAAAATATCGAAAAAGAGACACAGTTCAACGAGGTTCTTGGAACAGCCACAGAAATGGTTTATATGCTCAATACACGACTAACAGAGGTCAAGAGCAACCGAAACAGATTGGGACGGAAACTGGGGATCCCAAATCCACCTGATTCTTTTGAAATGAGCTTAATGCGCGGAAACAGAGAGAAGTCATTGCAGCAGCCGCTGAATAAGGACAAAATTACAGAACGTGAAGCAGAAATTTCCGATAATTCCGAATGGCTCTCGGAAAACTCTCAAAGCAGTTCAGATCAATATCATAGCACCGACAGCGTTACTTCATGTAACGCAATCAAACCGCCCACACTAATGTTACCCAAATTCTACGGAAACGAAGAAGATTTCCCGGAATTCTGGGCAATCTATGAAACTTTAGTACACAAAAGTACCACATTGAGTGTCGTAGAAAAAATGTTACTGTTGAAGGACAGCCTCAAAGGCAAGTCAGACAGTGCTATAAAGGGAATCCAATTAATACCACAAAACTACAATTGGATGGTGGAAGCCCTCAAAAAGAAGTATGGAAACAAGCCCACAAATAGGGCACGAATAGTACAGAGACTCACGCTTCTACAACCTGCCAACAAAACGGCAGAAAGTTGCACGTATGTATTCGACAAAATAACAATGTTAATCAACCAGATGGTTTCGGCAGGGCAAGACATCCGCAGAACAAGGGATGCAATGTGGACAGAAACGATTTTGCAGAAATTTCCATATGATATCATAAAGAATGTGCTAATTGCCATCAAGGGGAAAGAAGAAGCGAACATTGAGGATGTAATGGAAGAAATAGAGAAAGAAATTTCTGCAAAAACCTACGTCCAGTCAAGAATAAAGGTCCATCAAAAGAAATCTCCGGAACAAGCGCCAGAGAGTGAACGGAAACACAGTCAAAATACTAGCTCAGTGTGCGCGTTTTGTGATGCAACTGGTCATTACGCAACACAGTGCAGAACAGTCACCGATATACAAGCGCGGCGCAATGTAGTAATGGAGAAGAGACTATGCTGGAAATGCTATGCCAGCACACACAGCAGTAAAGAATGTACGCGACCTAACTGCCACGCTTGTGGTAGAATGCACCACTTCAGTTTGTGCTTCTCTAACAAGCAACAGGGGTCAAAGAACACAGCCAATGTGCAACCAGCCTATCGCAGCCGAGATAGTAACAACCCCGCAAGCAACATTAGGAAAAGCGGTGAACCTCCAGCGCGAGGCAACAATTACGCAAGAAACAGTGCCCCAAACGATGCGCGCGTAAGATTCGCAACCACTACGCGCAATCAGATACCTCACNTAGTAAATAAAATAAATAACTGTCCTTTAAAAGTTTTTAATAAAATAAACAATTAAAAATAAACTAGAACACCGTTTTTACTCACTTTGTAATGTAATTTCAAAAGTTTGGCAATCTACATAATAGCGTTAGTTTAGGAAATATCTCGCTATTCTGAGAATGATAAAAACGTTTTAGCAGAGCGATGAAAGCGGTCTTGCATGACATGACTATAAACATATGACGGAGCACCAGAAAGTACAAGGTGGGCCAAAAATACGGCAACAACACGTGTTTTTCTTCTGAAGTGTTTAGCCTTGAAGTCAAATTCGGCTGGAAAGTTGTTTCGAGGCGTTTCACCTGTACACTGCTCCAGCGCTTAGGCTACGTTTGATTCAAGAGGGGGGGACAATTCATATATTTCAGGACCTGCTGGATTTGCCGTGTAGATTATCAATTGTCCGGAATAGAATCAATTGCATTAGTAAGTATTCGGAGCACTCAAGATCTAGGCTTCTTCTATCACCCGTAGAAATCCAGGGTTTTTAAAAAAAAAGCCCTTCAAAAAACGAAGAATCAGTTTGGCACCAACCACTTGCGCGCCGAGGCTCGCAACTTCACTGAATGTCTTAAGGTCTGATTTCTAGCGAATCAAGGATATTTCTGGAGGTTGTCTGGTTTTTTAGTCAGTAAAAGGCGGTGAACTTAAATCATATGAGAATGCTTCAAATTACACCGAAATTCATTTTCTAGCTGCGACTTTCTTTGTTACTGTGTTTATGGCCTACCCTGTAGGACAATCACAAACGATTTATAAAAACTGAGAGAATTTGCCAACCCTAATGACGCGAACATATGTGCAGGATTTCAGTTTCAAGAAATAGTTTTTTTTTAATTTCAACTGCGTTAATATAGAGATGTACGCAAGAATATTCGAGAACTTTGAAAACACCGGCAAGCCGAAAGAATGTGAGCTTATCGGTGAGGAATTTCACATCTTTGCAACATGAACTTTCCCAGTAACCCGATCTTGCACTAGGATCGATCCCACCTTGGCTGAAAGGGACAATCGTACGCAACGGTCCTGGAATGTTCAAAATCGGGGACACCGAATACAAGCATTGGTGGGATGGCTTGGCATACATCCAGCGATATCACTTTGTTGACGGCAAGGTAAGCAGTCGAAACGATGGGAAATTCGGCGAAATGAGAGTAAGAGCTCTTTTAGATGTTCTACTCAGCCCGTTACCTCGAAAGTGACAACTACAAAACTAACATGGAGGCAAATCGCATTGTTGCCACATCCTTTGGGACGCGCACCTATTCCGACCCGACGAAAACGTGGTTCCAGAGGCAAGTCAATGGTCTTTAATTCTATGCTTGCAAAAAGTGGATAATGGGAAACGAGTCCAGCAGGGGGTGAATCCAAACAATGAGTTCAAGCTGTTTCGTTTCGCCCGTGAAAATGTCCGCTCAACTTTCAGGCTCATTTCCCTCCTGAAGTTGGATGTCTATCCAGACAACTGCCTCGTTTCTTTTGCAAAAGTCGGCGACTCAACCTATGCACTGACGGAATCGGTGTACATGTTCAGAATCGACCTCGACACATTGGACACCCTCGAAAAAGTCAGTGCCTCCTTATCTTCCCCCTGCCTTTACCCGTGTCCCTCACAGGGCATAGCTCCATGCAGCGGAGTTCGAGTTTATAATGTCGTCTCCCTCATGAGCCTGAGCCCTGACATGATTTGTGATAAAAGCTATTCAAGGTGGATATCCGTGACCACATCAGTTCAAATCTCCACGTTCACTCAGCTCATTTCCATGCGGATGCCAGTGGAAACCTCTACAACATTGGAACAGTCTTCGGGAGATCGTCTTGCTATGTTTTCACAAAAACTACCAATCCTCTAGCCATTGAAGGTACATTACTTATAGCCAAGAAACTTTATAATTAAATTAATTACATTTGTCCATTACTGCCAACCCGACAATTTGAGAAGAATGGTCAAAATAAAGTGAACTCTAGTTCATCTCATTGTCAGGCTGCGGGTATACTCCTCTAGGAGTACAGTACCTACAATACTGCTCCTAACCTTTGCAAAAAAGACGCGCCCGACGCGTTAATGCGTCGGCGACGCAAAGGCGCGTCGCAAAGCGTCGCATGCGCATAACTCGCTTCGGAATGAAGATTTTGCGATTCTGAAGTCAGATTCTTATTGGGCGCGTCGCGGCAAAGCTAACGATATTCCTTTTCACCGCATTTGATCGCAAAAATTTTTGGGCTATTTCAGGAGGCTGCTCTGTTGAGGCGTTCAGGAAATGGCCACAACGTCATCTATAGAGCTATTGTTCATTTTTTGTAAGAATATAGATTATTTCAAAAATATTGGCAAGATTTGAGCGTTGTGGAATAGGTTACGTGCCTTCCTAGTGATGGCGAAACTGTTTGATCGTGATTAGATGAGACAATCGCTTTGCAGGTGAGGCAAAGTTTGAATGTCTAGCGATTCTGCCACATTCTTGTTTCATCCTTGTCACTCTAAAATCTGGTAGTACACCTCTTGATCTGCAGAAAATACTGGGAGAATCAACCGGACGACCTTCACCAAATCAGATTTGTGGCACGCAAAACGGCAAATTCCTCAGAAACATAAGCCCTTTTCAGAATACGAGTCTTTTTGTTGCTTTTTTAAAGACGATGTTGTATTTTGGATACACCACAAGGATTAGGGCAGGGAACTCTACCGTATCATGCAGAAATTTAGTGAATCCGTGTAGTTGAAATTTTCGTCCTAGATTTCTGAGAACATGCCATCTTGCTTGATGACATGGCTACCTCACCGCCTCATAATAAACAGGTTCCTGCATGATCTTGGTTCACTTCAATCAACAATGCTATCACGACTTCATACCATTATAAAATGCTAGGGATGGGTAGGGTAGTGTCTAAAAACAGTGGAGGCATGGATAGAGGATGCACGACTGGATATGCCGCGGATGCGCCGGTAGCGGGGGAGAGCCGAGACGAGCTCAACTCCATGATAAGTGTGCATCGGCGCCCCGAAGTGACAGATCTGCTGGAATCGGCTCTAACGGTGTGGTAAGGGTGTGTGGCCGTTTAGAAGTAGGTAAACACCTGTTCGTCATGTTGGCGCCCACTGCCAAGTTCTTCTCGGTTAAACACTATAGCTAAACAATGTAGTGCCTTTCTCTTCTTTTCATTACCCATCTTCGTACACCAATGAACTTACCCACGGGAGGTAATCTCGTATCCGCAGCTCTGTCACTTCAGGGTGCCGATGCACACTTATCATGGAGTTGGGCTCGTCTCGGCTCTCCCCCGCTACCGGCGCATCCGCGGCACATCCAGTCTTGCATCCTCTACTCAGACAATTCCGGGGGCGAAACCCCGGCAAATACCGTTCGGAACGAGCGGGGGGCGAGGGTCGAAACGAGCGTTCGGTCTTTTCCGCCCGATAATTATCGGGGTTCAGGCCGCTATAGAGCCGCAAAAGTGGGAGCTTCCATTCCTATCAGCCCGAAAAGCATCCGCGTTTAGGCCGCAATGAGGCCGCAACTTGTTGAGGTTTTAGCCCTATTCGCCCAAACCAGGTAATCGCTGATCCTGCTCTGCCACAAAGCAAACGTGCAATTTCTCATCAGAAATAGGAAAAATCACTTTTTGCAAGGTATTTGCATGATTTCGGAGTGTTAGCTTTCTTTTACCATCGGGTGGATTCGAACCAACCTAGCCATTATCACGATTGATTGAGAGTCCGCTGCTTTATCCACTCGGCCATCCGTGCTCCTGGCCTCTTTCACTCCAGGGACCCCTTTATTCATTATCATCTACAGTAAGCGTCGATGGCGGTGACCCATTAACGGAGTTGATAAGAACGCCGCGCAACCGCGCCGCGCGCGTCGGGATAGATGTAGTTTGCTGCCATTATGCTATTTCTCGTTATAAAACATGAAAAAAGTGAATAGTTCACCAAATTGGGAAGAAAAGCGCCTAGAAATAGCACTCCGACGGCTAACGACATCGATTCCGCCACGTGCGGCGCGGTTGCGCGGCGTCCTTGTCGAGGCCGTGGTGCGTCACCGCCATCGACGCGCACTTTACTTTCACCAATTAACACTTCCAACCTAACGGTTACGTTGGGTCCCGAAGGCTACGTTGATCGGCTGGCTTAGAGGTGATGTCATCGCCTGCCCCAAAATATGGGAGGCGGTCAAGACGTACGCCGCGACGCGACCGCGCCGCAGGCGTAAGCTCCTTAAATCCAGGTTCTTCGACGCACTGAGGGACTCCGGTGGACACCCCACACACTTTTTCGGATCCGATGTCATTCACCTGTCCCACCTGCTCAGAAAACTTGTCTATTCCTCCCCAGTGCTGCTCGTGCGTTCAAAAGTTGCAGCCGCGACGTGCACGTGAATCGACTAATCACGGCTCAGCAGCGTACATCCTGTCACGCAACCCCAAAATACTGCGCAAAAATATCTGCGTTTCTGCGTTAAGGATCAAGATCGTAGTCATGATATCGGCCTATTCCCATCTCCACGCTTTTATTCTTGTGAGGTAGGACATTATATGAGCTAAAAAAGATTGGGTACGGACAAGTATTGGTGAAATAGTACGCTGCCGTTTGTGGAACGCATCGGATCTACCGCTTCTCCGAAACGACGGGACGGACCCCCGACGCGGTCGGGGATCCGGAGGCGGCGCGACTGTGACGTATGTTCTGTGCCGTCAAGTCGCCCATGTCACAGCCGCGCCGCCTCTGAATCTACGGCCGCGTCAGCGGCCCCGTCGTTTCGATACACGGTACCTGGATTAGAAAGAACCACGAAAGGGGTATACTTATCTGCACAACAGTGGCGAATGCAGGAAGTAGGCCGGTGTGGAAGGGTGGTGTACCGAAGTAGTTGTCATTTAGAAGCATGAATAATTTAGCGGAAGATTGTTCCGATTTTCTCGTCCTCTGCCCATCCCACCCTTAAGCCAAAATATGTCGACGTTTAGGCCGCTCTTTGGCGATTTCATTCGGCGGTCAGTGGCCGTGAAAAGCGGGCCGATGCCCGACACTTTTCATATTGCGGGCTGAACCCCGACGGTCGTGCATCAGCCCGATTCATGCTGCATTCGGCCCGCTGTTGGCCCGATTGCCCGTTTGGGCCGCATCATGCGCGGTTCCGCCCGCAACTTGCCCGCAATGCTCCCTCGTTCAAACCTTTCGTCGGGGATTGGCCCGCGGATGGAACGGAATTTGCCCTTGCAATTGTCTGAGTATCCATGCCTCCACTGTTTTTAGACACTACCCTACCCATCCCTAGCATTTTATAATGATATGAAGTCGTGATAGCATTGTTGATTGAAGTGAACCAAGATCATGCAGGAACCTGTTTATTATGAGGCGGTGAGGTAGCCATGTCATCAAGCAAGATGGCATGTTCTCAGAAATCTAGGACGAAAATTTCAACTACACGGATTCACTAAATTTCTGCATGATACGGTAGAGTTCCCTGCCCTAATCCTTGTGGTGTATCCAAAATACAACATCGTCTTTAAAAAAGCAACAAAAAGACTCGTATTCTGAAAAGGGCTTATGTTTCTGAGGAATTTGCCGTTTTGCGTGCCACAAATCTGATTTGGTGGAAGTCGTCCGGTTGATTCTCCCAGTATTTTCTGCAGGTCAAAGAGGTTTACTACCAGATTTTTCAGTGACAAGGATGAAACAAGAATGTGGCAGAATCGCTAGACATTCAAACTTTGCCTCACCTGCAAAGCGATTGTCTCATCTAATCACGATCAAACAGTTTCGCCATCACTAGGAAGGCACGTAACCTACTCCAGAACGCTCAAATCTTGCCAATATCTTTAAAATAATCTATATTCTTACAAAAAATGAACAATAGCTCTATAGATGACGTTGTGGCCATTCCCTGAACGCCTCAGCAGAGCAGCCTCCTGAAATAGCCCAAAAATTTTTGCGATCAAATGCGGTGAAAAGGAATATCGTTAGCTTTGCCGCGACGCGCCCAATAAGAATCTGAGTTCAGAATCGCAAAATTTTCATTCCGAAGCGAGTTATGCGCGTGCGACGCTTTGCGACGCGCTTTTGCGTCGCCGACGCATTAACGCGTCGGGCGCGTCTTTTTTGCAAAGATTAGGAGCAGTATTGTAGCATCGTCATAGTCATGGCGACTCAATTTTTAATACGTACGGAAGGCCACTCACCGATATCGAACGGCCCACAATCAATACGTATCGAAAATGAAGTCGCCCATACGAGGTGCTATACTCCCCGGTTAGTATACCGGCAGCTTCAAATAACTTCTATCTACCAGGGCGTGATAATAGTCATTAATAGTCATCTCCCATTAACTTTCTTGAGCTTCCCATTTCTTATACTCACTGTGGTTATGTAATCGACAACGTCTCACGCTAAGCAGGACTTACAGCGTGTACATTTCGAGGTGGCCGGCGAGCGCACCGCGTTCCATGACGCGTGGCGTAGGAGGCAACCAGCTGAGTATCAATCGTTAGCTCGCGTCATGGCGGGCGGTGGCTCCGCACGCCACCCCGGAATACACACCATACGTAAGTTTCCTTTTTCAACCCATAAAATAAAGTCGTCCTCGCCATACTTGGCTGGGATTCATGAAAATGCGCGCAAACCTTAGCCTAGGTTTGGGCTAGCCCGTGTCATAAATCAAAAATTCACGCTAACCACCCTAGCTAGCCCATGGCTAGCGTGGTTAGCGTTTCATGAATCCCAGCCCTGGAGAGTGCCGGGCAGAACCTTACTTAGTCTATTTACCGCCATATGGATTACGGAACGAAAGGGGCAAATACGACAATATTCTTTCACAAAAAGACTTAATTCAATAATATAACTTTCCATTCTACTAGTTATATTAGTGAAAGCTTGTTCAGCCTGTTGCAGGTGCGAAAAGCAGCCATAGCTTCGAAGGAACAGAAGTCCTTGGAGTAGTGCCTGCCACTGATCCGAGAGCGCCTTGCTACTTCCATTCTTTCGGGCTCACTCAGAACTATTTCGTACTGTTTGAGAGCCCGCAGCGAACGAATGTTATGAAGTTATGCTTTAGGTAAATGCTATATTTATAACATCTGCTGGAATTTTCACGGTGGTATTGAAAATTTTTCAGGAAATTTCGAGGAATTTCGTTCAACGACTGCATGTACTGGGACGAAAAGGCTATCACGAACGTCATTGTATTTGACAGAACCAAGCGTACCAAGGTGGAGAGAAAGGTTAGATCTATCCTACACAGGGATAATTAGGTAACAACATAGAGGGACAGTTTTAGATCACCGCGGATCCGTTCTTCGTATTCCATCACGCAAATGCTTACGAGAAAGACGGTTATCTCTTTGTGGACTATTGCAAAGTGTTCCACACAGACAATATGAATGAACTCTTGTTGGAACATTTACGATCAGGAGCGTTCAGAGAAAAGGTAATCATCTCTGCATCGATTCTAGAATTATACTATTCCCTAAACAAGTCGTTTCGGCTAATGTGCCAACAATGAGGCGCAACGCATTGTCACACGCGTCGCGGCTCGCCAACGTGCGTGGAGGCCCGGGTTTTGAAAATCACTAAGGCTGCATCCAGAGTACGCCAGCAAGGTCCTGAGTACGCCGCGGCAGGCACGCATGGCATGCGTATTGATTGCAGCTGGCGGCATGTCGCCAGCGACACCAGCGGCCGCTGAAATGTGGGGCCGTGCCAGTGCGCGTCCATAGTAATTACGCGTGCCCAGAGTAATTGCAAATTTAATAATTGCAAACAAAATACTCACCCTGTGACTTCACCGGACTCGACAAAACGGAGGCTCTTCCCAAAAACCCATGGTCGTTCAACTGATGAGCCTGTCTTTTTGTTGTTCAGGCGTCGCCAGTGGTCGCGAAGTCTCTTCCATGCTTTCTTCACTTCTCCAACTGAAAACAAAGCAATTCACTCTGGCACAATGAATGATAATAAACGAAACCTGTCAAAATTATGGAGAAACTCACAATCATAGGCGTATCCTTTTTCATCCAATGCAGTTTTGGCCCTCCTCCAGGCCCTGTTCTTCTTCTCATTGATCTTGTGGTCCTCACAGGATGAATCCCATATGGGACGTTCCCCTTCTATTACGCTGGTCAGGACGCCTTTAAACGTCACTCCGAAAGACATGGCTGTTTTCTGCAACTGAGCCATCAAAAACTGAGAAGTTTCCTATGCAAATTAAAAGTGAGCGAAAACGTTCAAAAATAAGCATACCAGTAAAGAAAACATGAATAAAAAGCAAAATAACCGATCAAGATCATAAAGACTAATATTGTAGTAAAGCCAAATAATCGCTATCATAACCTATGGCATTTATATCAGTGACCAGTGCCCTCAGGTCAGTGCGCGAATCATCGCGGCTATGCCGCTGGCGTAGCCGATCCATGCCGTCAGTGTAGCCGGCGGCCCAGCGGCCGCCGCTGTTGTCCTCAGCTCGCCGGCATACTCTGGACTCAGCATGAGACTGCTACGTAAAACTCAGCACAGCATTCATGTCCCATTTGCGGATAACTAATTGACCTCATCACACAGCCCATTCAAAAAAGTGGGTGACGCCTTGACCAACAGGACTAAGCGCGTAACCGACCGAAGCCAGACTAGCAAACCAATTTTCGCGTTCTATTTCTCTTAGTATTACGTTGTCTATACGATAACTTTTTCAGGGGTCCAGTCTGGTTCCGTTCCTCTACCGAATGATCGTCCCAATGAACGTCAAGGCATCCAGCAAGCCAGGCGATGACCTGCTAGCCACGTGCAGTTTTTCTGGTGGATGTCGAGCGATTCTAAAAAAAGACGGGAGCATTCATTGCACTGATTCCCAGATGTCGGACGTTTGTGGGTGCCATTTCGAGAAAATTGACTTACGCATAGTTATATAGGGTGCTTCAGCTATGGAATTCCCAATATATCGCTGCGATCGTAACTCCATGGAGTATCGCTACGTGTATGGATCGTGTTTCGTTGATCCAGATAACACCAGAGAAGGGGTAGGTTGGGCAGAGCGTGGAGTCTTATGCGGATTCGTGGACTTTCCGCTCATCCAAAATGGACGAGTTCACCAGAAATGACATGTACGTCTCCATCCTCGGCATCGCTACATGTGATAGGTCGCTCTGATGGATTGCACTCATTTTTCGACAGGAAAACTCGTCCCATCTGGAAGAGTGGGTAGGTAACCACTTAACTGGGAGCGTATATGAATACGAGCGCAGAAAAGCTGGAAAGTAATGAGGGCTGGCACGGACACACCCTTTCGTCCCGTGCTTTCCCCTATGGAAGCAGCCTAACACTAGTAATTCTAACAGGTAGTCAAGACAGACTTGAAGAATGTTTCAAGCACAGTCTGGAACAAGGACGCTGTGGATCAAATAGCAGCGGAACCAGTGTTCGTGTGCAAACCAGGCGCTGCCAGAGAAGATGAAGGTGCGAGCTATAGTTCTCCAGGGATTTTTTAAAGGATTCGACTCTGACTTCTTCTTCTCGACTCTAGATGCACTTGTGAGCATTTTTTTAGGCGTACTGGTTGTGCCGGTGGTGACAAGCCGCGCTGGCCACCAGCCATACGTCGTTGTCCTTGATGCCGAAACAATGGTCGAAATGGGGCGATTTCTGATTTCTCAGGAGAGGATTCCGCTTGGATTCCATGCTCAATATAATCCACGATCTTCGTCCTAATCTATCTTTCTAATGGATGTATATAGTTACACTAAATTTCAGTTGCCGAACATCTATGTAGAGTCAAATAGGAAAAAATGCATGAAAAACTTCTATCCATCTTTCTCTCCAATTTCCCTCCCTTTTCGCAGTGTACATATGACTAGTGGGCGTGTACTCTCGTTCTCTGCAACCTCCACATTGACGACTCCTCTTGTTTTCTCCCCATCCTTCAAGTTGTAAGAGAAACTTTATACCTTCAGCCTAAAATTCAAGTAAAGACTCAGTGTGAAACCAGCCTTCCCTACTCTATTCCCGCTGCTCTGAATATTCTCTGATAACTGTGCAGCACGAACGCAGCCCAAACGGCGTAATGCTTCGGGTAGAAACGCTAGCAGCAACGCTTCTCAGTTGCTGCCATATTCCCCTCCGTTGCTGCCATTCTCCCCTTCATTGCTGTTCCTTGTAGCAGGAACAGTTGCTGCTCGCGTTTCTACTCGAAGCATTACGCCGTTCGGGCTGCGTTCCTAGCGCACATTCACCAGAGTTACTTGATGAATTCATTGTTCATTTCACCTTAAGAATTGTAGGAGTATAATCCCTTATCCTACTAATGCCGATCTGTGCTGTGTTTCTGGATCAATCCTTACTATTTTGGGTGAGCAGTAGTTTGTGGATAGCGAAGCCATGGTGCCGCCCTTTTTCCACATTAATTTCACTTCAAGGGTTTTCTATTGGGTTTGAGCTGTTTTCTACTAGTGTTACCAGCGTTTATGGCGCACTATCATGATGTATTAAATAAGTGAATATATAAATAAATCTTCTGTATATATATAAAAGTGAAAGTTTGTGCGTGTGTGTATGCATGTAATGAATAGAAATCGCGGAGAATGAACCGATTCGGACCAAATTTTGCATGCATGTCTACCACGGGTCGGCGGAGGTTATAGACTACTCTACAGTGGGAGTAATCGATTACCTTATCGATTAAATCGATTTTATTGGTTTTTCGCTGTCTTTGCTACAAAACCGGCGCGGACATGCCTCTCAGGGTTCCTCAATACGCTGAACACGAATATGACAACCATTTTGCACCAAATTATTGATTTATTGATTTTATCGATTTTTCCACTTTCGTTCGGGAACGGGCAAGGACGTGTCTGCTAGCGTTCTCTAACCCGCTGAGTACGAATACGACAACCATTTCGGGCGCGGGTATCGATTTATCGATTCTATAGATTTTTTCACCTACGCTTGGGGACGGGAGAGAACAAGTTCGAACAGGTAAAAAAAAGATCAAACGAAAAACAACCATTCGGAATCTTTACATACATATTTAGCCATGTGCGACAGAACAAAGCTGTGAATGCCATTGAAAAACAGGAAAATTAGCATTCAAGTAAGGATACGGGGAAATCTTTCCCATGTGGATAGGGTAGAGCGATAAAAGAATACATAGCTGCAGTGAACATGTTGGAAAACTGTTATGATGTCAAGAAAACCTCTCAAAGGAGAAGAGATCACTTAGAATTTCGCTCCCATGCGCTCCTCCTGGGTAAATCAATAGGTGTTCGCAGCTTCACTGATTTTTCCGCTCGTAAGTGGGCAGAGCAATAATTTTACTGAATTTCAAGGCATAAACAGGACTCACTACCAAAATCATGAGGCATGCATTGGATATTGCTGGCTATTGTTGTTTTATTTTCTAAATCTAGTACCGGTACTGGATAATAAAGCGTCTGTTCTGGAGGAATGCATGAAAAATGAAATAGATCATCTCTTTCGAGCAGCCTCAACTCAAAGTTAACTCAAAAAAAAAGGAAATAGCCTCGTCAAATGGGATGCTGTTATGATTCCATGGAAGTTCTCCAGAAGTGCACATCATAGAGCCCATAAAATCAAGAGATGCAAAATGAAGTCAGTGGCTCTCTTTCTCTTGAACAAATCTACTAAAAAACTTCTAAGATGGTGACCTAAGTTCATGGACTTGGCTACTAGCGCTTATGCTACTAATGCCGGAAGACGGCTTGGACCAGGAGTTAGTAAGAGGATCGAGACACTCACCGCTGCTTCTTCAGTAGGATGATCAAGATTAAATAAGAGCAAGGCAAAAAGATCAGTATTCATGTAGAACAAAATACGGTTACGTCAAAGCAGGTTCCAAGAAATGAGGAAGACAACAGAAAGACTCTTGGACTCGTAACCAGGATATTTAACGGTGGGAAAGAGAACACAGTAGGAATATGTCCATGTCCACGAGTTTCTAGGCACAGCTCATCGATCCACGTGTTCATTTATTGGCGCGAGACACCACGAACTGGAGATGGAGTAGATCATCGATCGTTGTCAAGTGGAAATCGACCGGATAAAAATATCCTGCAGTACTGAACTCACAATTCGTGGACGAGTTTATGTTGAATAGTAGAATATCCTAACCATACTGGCATGTCCCTGGGAGTTCGTTTATCCGAGTGGATAAAGTTCACTGGACACGTGCCCTGATCTGAAGGCTTCGCGTCCAACAGAGATAATCGATCCAGGGTTTGTATGTGGTGTTACGAATTGTTATTTTGCCTGGTCGTTTTTTGTAACTAATACTCAGGTTACTTGGAAATCGCGTTTTGCACGAGATTGTACAAAGTTTTTTTCCTCTTGGGAGAGGAATTTGGCAAAGTGGAGGGTTTTAACCAGTTTCCAGTCCTCATGGGCATCTATAACTCTCATGAAAATTTGAACTTGTAGACTTTACAACCGTCGAGAAAGTGCTGATCCGGACAACCTGTCACGAAGATTTATTTCCAACTTCCTGAATAAGCTAGGAAACTCTCTATTTTTGCTTGAATACTGGCCATCATAACAGTTCCTAGGGACAAGTGCTACAGCTCGAGGATCAAGGACCAAAGGTGTGCAGCGCGATTCGCCCGGATGACTCATAACAGACGGCGAGGAAGGCGAGCAAACGTTAGCAGTCGGCCCTTACCATTTCACTCGTAGGATACCTCCATTTGAGGTCGAGGCAGATTAATTACTCTGACTCAGATGGTCCACAGAAGCGAAAAATTGGAAGAAGTAATTGATTTCCATCAAAAATACTTTTTTTTTTCAGAGTTCTCGCATGTGACCCGTTGAACCCGGGTGCGAATTGATCGCCGGACGCAGCCGATCGCTTCACTTCACTACACTGGCCAAGCAGGCAGTCAATAGACACTCTTTCGGTAAACAAACACTGAGCAAAGCGGCACGTCAACGCAGTATCAGCGCTTTTTTTCTCTGTTGGCAGTGTTATCGGTGCTTTTTGTTAGGTCAGCGTTCTCGTGTTGTCCAGAGATTTCCTGCAATTTTACCCGAAAAATACTTCTATTTCTTTATTTCGACAAGAAAACCTTTTTCATCTAGGAAGTCTCCAATGGGTTTCGAAAGATTATTCGAGAACTTCGAGAACGTCGAGAAAGCCGAGGAATGTGAACTAAAAGGTGAGTCACCTTTCCATAACATTAAGTTCTTATTTGGCATCTATGTGTCGTTATCCCTCTCTTTACCTACTGGGCCAAATCTTAGCGCTTCTACCCTTGTTCGAGTTCTTTCTGTTTAATGACTACCTTATACTTCACAACTATTTTAAATTTCGTTTCTTTTTACACGAAAAAAATGCATTTTAGACGCAAAACTATCCATTTATTGCTCGCCAATGCTAAGCCACACCCACTTTGCTGGCGCTAGCCAATAGCAGTACACAGAAGCCACGCCCCCACCGCTGCCACCTCATCACTTTCACATTAATGACGTAAAAAAAATATAGATTTCAACGTTGAAGATGCTGCCATTTCATTGAATTTTTTTTTCATCAGAGAAATGAAAAATTGATCCAGTGAATAAAATTAATTGCACAACGTATATAGACGTACACACACCTATAAGGTTTTTTACTTGATTTTTTATTCCGTTTTTTTTTTCAATAATTTCGTCTGTATTACTTTAATAGTATTGAAATGGGCGTCGATCGTGGTGGCCTACCTGCGACCTCGAAAAGCACGCGGCGCGACCGCGCCGCTCGAGCAGGAGTACTCACCGGGAGAATAAACTACGGGGTTTCCTCGAGAAATAGTTAATTTTCCTGTTAATCAAGACTAAATGTGATGAACAACTATCAAGAGAACCAAGATTCGTCACTACGGCGACGATTCCTTCGTGAGCGGTGCGGTCGCGTCGCGTGCTTTTCGAGACCGCGGTAGGGTCACAGACGTCCACTTTACATAGTAATATTTTTTAATTCTGGTTTGGCCCTCGCCTCATATCGTCCGCTTAGGATTCTTCCACCAAATTATTTTCCACTCTTCCTAAAAACAACCAGTCCTGGCGCTAGTAGCCCCAATGCTCATGCGAAAAAAAACTTGCAGGAAACGTCCCATCATGGCTAAAAGGCACGATGGTCCGCAACGGGCCAGGAATGTTCAAGATAGGTGACACTGAGTACAGACACTGGTTTGATGGAATGGCCTACATCCAGAGATACCATTTTGTCGATGGAAAGGTAAGTGCTCTCTTAGAAAGAGACGCAGAGAAAGAGAGAAATTTTCCAGTTTCCAGATGTACTACTCGGCTCGATATCTGGAAAGTAATGACTATAAGGATAACATGCGGGCCAAGCGTATAATAACCGGTTCATTTGGCACGAGGACATTCCCAGATCCGTGCATGACGCTGTTCCAGAGGTTTGAAACTTGTCCTTTTCTCAATCGGAGCTCTAGGTGAAAGTGGTGTTAACGCCATCAAGTTCCGGTAAAGCATATGGGTAAGGCATAAGCCAGCGCCGAAAAATGTGTCGCACACGGGAGCATTAGGGTGGAGCGCTCAACATGTGCTAGCTGTCCGCCGCAGCTCTTGCGTTTCCGACTTGTTCTATCTTGTCCGATCGACAAGACCTGTAAGACACAGCACATCTGTTTGGTTATGCGAACTCGTGCAGTGGCGACATACATAGTTAAGGTTACCCAAGGTAAGCATTTCAACGCTACATAACATTACCCGTCGTTCACAGGGCCGTGAAAACATTTGCCCTGGGTGGTCTCAGTGATGTATCCAGGCCCAGACCATGGTTGATCAGTGCCTGAAAAATTGGTTCATAGAAAATTCTGATCGTTTTCTTCCTTCCCTTGGAATTAGTCAGTTGAGAAGCTTTGGAATACCTTGATATCCCAAAAATGAAATGGGTTAGAAGGAAGGTTAGTATAACACTTTATATAATCCTTCAGTTTTCCGTGGATTTATCCATGTTTTGACCCGCAACTATGAGCTGTACTGGAGCTAGCGTCTAATTTCATGGGTCACAAACTGCCGTAACATGTATGTATATCGCCTAGGATTTGCAATAACCCAAATAAACAACCTCATAGGACACAAGGACCAAATGAACTGTTTTGGGTTTGCTTTGGCCAACAGGCTAGGCCAAAAAATCTCTTTGCTTGATCAATTTATTCGGAAGAATTCAGTAACCAAGGCAAAGATTACTCTTCAAGTGGCTTGAAATCAATAGGTTCTACGTCTTCTTGTGACTCGACGTCTCTCTTCTTTCGCGTCCAGCAGCATGTTCCGGAAGGACCTCTACAGCAGCCATCTGGAAACAGACAGAAGCTCGGAGTCGCAGTGAACAAAGAGCGAACTTGGTTGCCTCAGAACTCACTCGGTCGACGTGGTGTACATTCGCTGCATGGGTCGCCAGTGAGAACGGCTCCAAGCAGAGCGAACACAAAAAGGAGGCGAAACACGAAGTAGAACATCTCCAGCTGTGAAGTCGGCTGTTGGCACGCTGTTTTATAGAGGGAACACCGGTTACCGACGATTTCTTGATATTGATAGAGTAAACAGCGGTAGAAAGGCCCTGGCTGCTTGGCATTTCGTGAAGAATACTTCAAGCATTGAATTCCTTTTAATGGCGTATTTCATGGGTATGATTACCCGCTCTTATCACCGTGGCATAACCGTCTGCTCATAGCAGAATTCGAAGCAGGCTCGGGCAGACAGAGAATCGGGGCAGAGAGCACTTAACATCGATCGATATATTGATCTATCCCACACGTTCTGACTTGACAGTTGGCACATCGCTAACACTTTCACTTGTTAGCCGACAAGTCAGTGCAATAGTCACCTAAAATAGTAACAAGTCAGAACATGTAGGACAGGTCAATATATCGATCAATGTGTTAGCTGGCCTCTCCCAGCTCTCTTTCCACCCTAGACCGCCTCGAATCCTGCTATCAGCAGACGGTAATGTCACGATAGTAAAGGTAGGTTATTATACCCATTGTGGGTGCCATCATTGCCGTTCAGTGCTCGATGTGTTTATTGCGAAAGGCCAAGAAGCCCATGAGCAGCAGGGCCTTTTCTTCCGCCGTCTTCTCTATTAGCAGTAAAAAATCGTCGGTAATCGGGGTTCCCCTGTATAAAACGGCGTGCTCGCAGCCAAGTTCACCGCTGGAGATGTTCTTCTTCGTGTTTCGCCTCCTTCTTGTGTTCGCTCTGCTTGGGGCCGTTCTCGCTGGCGACCCATGCAGCGAGTGTACACCACGTCGACCAAGTGAGTTCTGGAGCAACCAAGTCCATCTTTCACTCACTGCGACTTTGAGCTTTTGTCTTTTTTCAGATGGCTGCTGTAGAGGTCCTTCCGGTACATGTTGCTGGACGCGAAAGAAGAGAGACGTCGAGTCACAAGAAGACGTAGAACCTATTGATTTCAAGCCACTCGAAGAGTAATCTTTATCTTGGACAGTGAATGCTTCTGAATAAACTAATCGAGCAAGAACATGTCACATACATTTTTCCAATTGGTATAATTTCTCAGTGCATTTTCCCTTCATGTGCAACTCACATCGTGGTGTTTCCTGTGCAGCGAAAAACACGGCTTTCCAAGGTGTGAATTCTTAAGTTCAAATAAGTTTTCTAACTTCATTGTCTGTTCAGTTTTCGTTTCGTGCATGAACCTTATACGAAAACTAAACAAGTGAGTAAGTCTCCTCCTGCACTCATCAGTAAGGTGAAGGAGACTCATTAAATTGAATTTTTGTAGTTAATTTTAATATGTGCACATATTTGTAGATTTCAGCCCACGTTTTGGCAGTCGTGCTCCCTACATTTTGATAGTCGCAGTGATTTTTGGTTGCGTAAGTTAAAAATCTGCGACAGAAATGATACGGGAGTGCATAGAACTCATTCGTTAAATTCGTGCGTTACTGGCAAATTGGTGAGGCAATGCTTTTTTGAACATATAAGTTTGGAACCGACATCTGAATTGATATAACGTCCATACCATATTTGTCCAACCACATATGAACATAGAATATTATGAAACGCGAATTGAGAATTTCAGGCCAAGAATATGGTCGCGAAATCCGTTAGCCACTTCCAATTCGTGGTGTCTTAGCAAATCATACCGAACAATTCAGAAGTTGACTTGCAGACATTCCTGGAGCAGGCCAGTCACTCAAAGTGAAGCCGAGACGATACTGTCTGTTTAGTCCTTGCAGCGTATGAGCCTATTTAACTGGGTAACAACGAATTCGTGACGATACACCATCCCGCATTGTCGGGAGGTAGTCGCGCGTCCGATCATCGGCCCCAAATATGGCAACGAGAAGTGCAGGCAGCTGATCTCACCGCCATGACACTTTACTACGGGCCTTTATCTCTGCAAAAATGAAGATCGCCAACGCAAGACCCCATTTTTAAGCCGCTTGTACAGGGTGGTCCACATAAAGTGTGACGGGAAAAACCACCCATAACTTTACACAAATCAAACCAAATGAGAACTTTTTCTATTTATTTAGATGACAAAAAAATTCTCTACAACATATCTTGGATCACATTTGAAGTGACCTCCTTTGGCTTTGATGCAAGCATCCAATCTCTTCTGGAAATTCTTGAGAATGCGCGCTACAATTTCCAGCGAGATTCGGTCTCCAGCAACCACCAGGCCTGTTTATAGCGAATCTAATGACCTGTGTTCGGGAGAGCAGACTTTTTGCTACAAGATAGATTAGACAGTGAAATTCAGAGGGTTGAGATCGGTTGAGTTTGATGGCCAAACATCTTTCGTCCAGAAACACGGAAGATTGGTGCCATAGCACTCCAGTGCCTTCTTTTTGCCGTGAGCAGGTGCCCTATGTTGGTGGAAGGCCCACTCCATATCCACAGCATTCTATTCGGCCCAAGGAATCACCGCATCCTCCAGGATCTGTTTCAAAAGAAGTTCGGCATCAATTCCAACTCCTTGTTGAACAAAAACCAGCAAGCCTTGCCCAAACACGATATTACATCCCACACCATCACAAATTGTGGGAAAGGAGTTTCATCAACCTCGACGGCTCTTGGAGATACCTTTGACAGAAGTTCCCGCTGATTCTGCGCATCCCGGAGTGAATATCTTCTCGTTCGTGAAGGGAATTCAGCTGGGCTTGTCACCGCGCGCAAGGGTCATCACTTTTCTGCATTTCTCCCATCGGGAGGCCTTCATTTCGTCTGTAAGGCGTTGTCATTTGGCGAATTTGTCAGGATGCAGCCCGAGATCATCTCTGATCAATCTTTGCATAGTTGAACGGCTTATTTTGTGACCCTTGGCCAGTTGTCTAACGCTTCTTTCAGGATTTCGGCGCAGTTTGCTTTTGACAACGTTTCGAAGGGCAAGGGTCCTCACAGTTCGATCAGGTCTTTCTCCCGGACGATGTTCAATCCCTCCCGTTTCTCCGAAACGGTTCATGTCACGATCTACTTGCTCCCGGTGTAGTTTGAGCGTGTTCGATATCCCGGAAACTGACGACCCGCGTTTGTGCATGGCGACTACTGTTGTTTGATCCTCAAGCGATGTCATCTTTATCTAGGAGCAGAGGGTAAGACTGGTTCCTGTAGGACTAAAAAACACGACAGAAGCGAATAACACCATGAAATTGCACAAGAAAGCAATAGAAACGTTCGAAAATTTATTTTCTTTAGCCCGTCACACTTCATGTGGACCACCCTGTATACATCATACGCGCAGCGAAACATAAACGAACCATGGAAGACCAACTTTTCGCGGTTGAGTTTGCCGCCGCCACGAATGACATGACATCTATGGTCAATTTCTCCAGAAAAAAAATATCCACCCTTTCCCTTGGATATGGCTGACGTATTCTTGTTCTTTGGGAGCGTAGTGATAAATTATTCTGCATTGAGAGAATGTCTCGATCCATAGGTGATAATTGGTTTATTCATCTCAAAGTCACTTGCTTTATTCGGAAATATTCAGTGTGCAATTACGGATTACTCTTCGAGCGGGTCTTCATAGAAAGGCTCCAGCCTCCAGGATCTCTTTCTTCTTATCCAGCAGCAGCGTCCATAGGGACCGTTGCAGCAATCGTCTAAAAACAGAGGGGAGCTGGAAGTCGCTGTGAAGGGTAAAATGCGCTTCTAGCCTCCTTCAGAACTCACGCGGTTTACGAGGCGTACATCCCTTGCATGGGTCAGGGGCCACAACGGCTCCAAGCAGAGCGAGGACCAGGAAAAGGCGAAACACGAAGAAGAACATTCCCGGTGGTGGAATGGACCGGCGACGGGCATTCTTATAGGGTGTTGGGATGGCCTCGCTGTAGAAGAAAACCTTAAAACCTTATTTATTGATGAGCTGCTCAGAATCGGTGAAGAATCGAACTTGAACTATGACGATAACCTTTTTCATATACATATGATCATCACATTACAACAGCGCAACTGTTTTTGCTTATTTCAGTGATTTTGAAACAATCTGGTCACGTCTTCGAACAGAAAGCGATTAAAATATAAAATATGGCACAGTTGTCCTCTTTCCTATCAACGCAAAAGACCTTGCAAGACTTGAGAGGGTTCAAAATAGTTTTGCCAATCAGGTGTTCGCGAGAGCGCTCTGGTTTCAATTCAATTCTATCTCTTGAGATATAATAACAAAAAATGCGCAATTCTAAGACTCTACAGAACAGAAGAGGAAGAAATTATCTTATTTACTGGAATTAATACCCTCTCCAAAAACATTGGTCTTAAACTGGATGATTTATATAATTTTTCACCTCCAATCCCAGGAGAACAAGAAACAAACGTCTGTTGCCACTTGAAGAGACTTTCTCACATTTTGAGAAGGGATAGACCATGTTAAATCATCCATGTCGATGTTCATACATACAATATCATAGCAAAATTACCAGCAATCACCTCTATGACAGCAATGACAGCAACTTCATAATTTTTGTTCACCCTAACTGGTTTAGAAACAGTCTGATCACGATATTGAACAGGAAGCGACCTGTGGTGGATGCTCGGTTTTCAGAGTACCATGCTTTATCGAGGAGAAAGAGCCGGCGAGCATCCCTATGAGGTTACGCCTGGGGTTCGTTTGTACCAGATCAAAGAGGTGCTCAGACATCCGCCACAGAATGGCCTTTCCGGTTGCGTTCTCAGGGCTTGATTATCTCTAAGGTCTGGTCCCTCGTTAGGTAATAGTACCCGATACCAGTGTCGCCCACCGCCAAACAATTCTTCGCTACCACTTCCCATTATTTCCCGAAATGTTATAAAGTTGAGAGGAGATCCGGTGTTCCAGAAAATTATCTTTTTGGTTGCCAAATCAAGGTCTCGTCTATACACGCTTATATATAGGAGGGCCATTCTCAAACTCAGTAACTGACTCAATTTTTTCTTGCCAGAGTGGAAAGGAGTGTTGCAGCAAGAATGTTCTGAATCCAGCGTCGAGGAAAATGCGCGGTAATGTCACATTAACAAAGGCGATCACATCCATGAAATACGCCATTACCGAAATTCAATGCTTGATGTATTCTTCCTGAAAAGGCAAGCAACGCGTAAGCAGCAGTGCCTTTCTTCGGCTGTTTTCTCTATCAACAATAGAGAATCGTCTAATCGGGGTACGCCTGTATAAAACGGCTTGGTGATAGTCCAGTCCATAGCCAAAGATGTTCTTCTTCGTGTTTCGCCTCCTCCTTGTGTTCGCTCTGCTTGGAGCCATCCTCGCCGGCGACCCATGCAGCGAGTGTACACCACGTCGACCGAGTGAGTTCTGAAACAACCGCGTCCATCCTCTACTCACTGCGATCTCGACCTTCTGTTTGCTTTTAGATGGCTGCTGTAGAGGTCCTTCCGGAACATGCTGCTGGACGCGAAAGAAGAGAGACATCGAGTCACAAGAAGACGTAGAACCTATTGATTTCAAGCCGCTTGAAGAGTAATCTGTATCCCGCACATTGATTACTTCTCTTCTAAATAAAGTGAGCTACCATAGAGAAGAAGAAAAGGATCAGTAACTGGAACTGCAAAATTCCGGTTAAAAAACCGTCTGAGCCAAAACCAGTACATGTGTTCATCCGCTACCTCGTGTAAGCAATACTAGCGAGCTCTACCGCACTTGCGGTTTTACTGGAAAAACATGGGAAAATATGTCTGGTGGAAAAAAGTAAAATTTTCAAGTTCGGAGCAGCAAAACTGTGAGGATATCATTGGTCTCTTGCATGATAGAACACAAGCAATAGATTAAAAATCATGTGAATACCTGAATTAAAAAGGGGCTGCGCAAGGTTTCCCTATTAGTCTCACTGGAAGACTATCGCCTTGGTCATAGTGAGCGGTCACATATCCTTTCCCTAATCACTTTCCTAGAATAGGAAGCAGTTTCCACACATACACAGATGCCCCCCATCTCTAGGATTTTAGTTAAATCAAATGATGTTTAATTAGGACTGGTATTATACATTCTTCACAAGATTCAATTCAAAATGAATTCACAAATTCACACATTATTATACATTCTTCACAAGCTTCATTAATTCGTGGAATTCTTCCTATCGGTAAATATTTGTCCGATGCATCATTGAATGGGGGCATTTCGAGGCAGTTGGGTAGCGCCAATTTTCTTTCGAGAGTGGGTAGCTCCGTCGTGTGTAGAACACAATTTTTCAAGAAAGATTTTTTGCTCGAGCTGCACATGGTGGTTTGGTATTTGTAAGTCCAGATGTTGTGCGCTAGTAGGTCATGACGTTCACTCCCTACAACCACTTAGGTGGACAAACAGAGGTATAATTAGACAGTGTAGGCACCACACGGACCTTCTTGTCTATTATATCAGTGGACTTCATCACTGCCTGTGTTCTTTCATTGTCTAAGAATGTGTTCCATCTTATCACACACATCTGTTTCTCTATATGCATTCTTTTGTGACTTCCTTGTGAATTACTGATGAAAGGGTTTAACACCCGGGGGCACTAAGGAAGTCACACAACCGGTCTAGTTCTTAGCCCCGAACCCGGAAATTGTGAAAATAACTTCTTTTCTTACGATCAATTCTGACTTCTCCTTCGTTATTGATGTCTAATCTAAATTGGACTTCTAATTAGCTATTATAAACTTCATGTAATAGGAGCATGCAATGTAGTAGTTTCTGTCTCTGTGCGAATGCAGGGGTACCATGCTTGCAGAAAAGGTCGCAGCTAAACCCAGTGCACGAAGAAACTCCGACTGATAGCGTACCTAACTCAACGTATAGTGATTTGCCCGAACAATGCTAAAGGCCACCGATTATGGAAAACAGATTTTTGTTTGAAATGTGATTTATGTCCATAAATCTATCTTATAGGGTAGGATTCCACCGAATTTATGAAAGTTATGATGAATGTACCTGTCCTATCCGAACATAATTTGATTTAACTAAAGATAAGACACATCCATGTGCATGGGCCGTTTCCCCCAGACAAAGTTCCGGAACTTCAGCAGAACCATCTTGGGACCTCCCGCAGGTGACCCGACGTTAGCTCTCGGACAGGCTCCGCGGAAGTTCCGAAAGTTTGTCTGATTCCCTCCCAGAAAAGTGGTGAAAACAGGATATGTGACTCTCTGAATTATCCTACTTGAACCCCAGTTATCATAAATGCCCTGAATATTTCGATTATCACTGATTGAAGTCACAGTTAGGCGAACTTGCCGGGAAATTCATGGAGTGCCCGAAGGCTTGTAAGTAAGCCAAGATTGACGATTTTGAGAAATTGTCATGGTGTCACTTTCTTTCTATTTCACCAAACTTCAGAAAGGCTTCGTATTGCTTAGATAGTCGCAACTGAGCCAGAAGTCAGGGAAATGGTCCGCTCTGAACATCCAATGTACAAATGAGGACCACCTTCAGCTAGCCATGCACTGAATGGAAAAAAGGGGCTCCCCGTGGCAGCGCGGGTAATAGATCAAAATCCGCACAGGTCGAGGCAATGCATGAGTTCGTTCGTTATGGTGATGCACTCATCGTTCCTGTTAATTTTGTACTGGAAAAGTGTACCTATTGAGGAAATGTACTGATACAGTTTTGGCGACTGGCCCTTTCGCTCTTCTCTATGCTAGATCAGTTTATTCAGAAGCAAAGTGATCAATGTCCGGGGAACAGGTTACTCTTCGAGCGGCTTGAAATCAATCGGTTCGACGTCGTCAAGTGGCTTAATATCGATAGGCTCCACATCGTCAAGTGGCTTGAAATCAATGGGTTCCAGGTCTTCATTCGACTCGGCGTCTCTCTTCTTTCGCGTCCAGCAGCATGTCCCAGAAGGACCTCTACAGCAGCCATCTGAAAACAGACAAAAGTTCGAAGCCGCACTGAATGAAAGATGGACTTGGTTGCTCAAGAACTCACTCGGTCGACGTGGTGTACACTCGCTGCATGGATCGCCAGCGAGAACTGCTCCAAGCAGAGCGAGCACAAGAAGGATGCGAAACACGAAGAAGAACATCTCCAACTGCGGATTGGACTATCTGCACACCGTTTTATACAGGAGGACCCCGATTAATGAAGATTTACTACTGTTGATAGAGAAAACATCGGAAGAAAGGCCCCGCTGCTTATGGGGTGCTTCCCCTTTCGCGAAGAATAAATCGAGCATTGAATTCCGGTAATGGCGTATTTCATGGATGTGATCATCTTTGTTATCGTGACATTACCGGGTATTTTCCTCTCCGCTGGATTCAAAGCGTTCTTGCTATGGCACCAATTTCCACTTTGGTCAGAATACACTATGTGACCCAGAAGTTTTTGTTTTTTAGAGGAAATACTCGTGGACGTCAAAACCTAGTCAGTACTTCTCTTTTTGTTCCTTCCAAAGGCAGCTCCTAGGACAGACACCTGAACACGAGCCAAAGACTCTTGGATAATCCTGTACGGTATTGTGGGTATAAGTAGGTGGTCTAATACAATGATATAATTGCTGAATTTGGACAAGATGAATTTATTCTATTTTAATCATAAAATACAGGTTATTGCCTGTACGTGACCATCTGATCACCAATAGGCAGCAGCTGAGCTAAACTAAGCTGCATATACTGACATGTAGCGCCCATGCGTCGCGGCTGCGGTGCAGCTCTCGAGACCAGATCAATGAAATATATGAAGTAAAATATTTTATCCAGAAATCATCCATCACCAGTAAAGAAACCTCAGTCACCTGCTGTAGTGCAAGTGTTCAGTAAAGAGAATATAATGAGGCACCTGCCAGGAGAATTTACCTGCTTCAGCTAAACACGCTTTAAATGTAGACACTTTTGTAAAAATTGCTCTAAGAACACAACTCAGAACTTCGTAGTTACGTGATTACTTTCCCTCTGAAATAGTGTTTTGATAGAATGGTGTATCAGGTGCATTCGATATTCGAACATGAAATGTTCGAGAAAGTGAGAACACTACACCTCTGAGTGAAAAATAACGGTTGTGAAGCCTTGTGCCCTAGGAATATTTGATTTTTTTTTCAGATGGACCCACGAAAATTGTCAATCAAACTAATTAAATTTATTTGATTTTTATTCGATCAATTCTCTAATCTGAAGTGTTTCCATTATTTCAGGTTAGCCTCGTATTTCCACTCGGATAGATGTATCGACAACTGCAGCGTTGCTTTTACCACTGTTGGTGACGGTGTCTATGCATTAACTGAATCGCCTTACTTAGCAAGAATTGACATAGACACCCTTGACTACTTGGAGAAGGTACTGCATTACTCTCGAAATCCTTGTGAAAATGAGAAGTAACACATTTCCAGGTGGATATTCGCGAACCGCTCAAGCTCAGTCTCCACACTTACTCGGCTCATTGTCATTCAGATGCGGAGGGGAATCTGTATAACATCGGCAGTATGTTCGGGCCGTCATCGAAATACATCTTCGCCAGAACGGAAAATCCTCTGCTTGCACAAGGTAGCCTTGGACATTTGCCTTCCAAACTGGCTTTCCTTCAGAGTCAAATCCTTTCTTCAGAGGGGCCTAGTGGTCGCTGCTTGGAGAACACGGAACTGCTCGGCATGGTCACCGCCACAGACACTTTGGCACCATCCTATTACCACTCGTTTGGTATCACTGAAAATTACATTATATTATTCGAAAGCCCAGAGAGGATCAACATGAAGAAACTCATGTTTAGGTGAGTCCAACGTCATTTTACTGAGGTTTTCTGAAAATACTGCACTCCGCCAAAGAGGTGACTATGGGAAAAGCGAAATGCATTTAAAGAATAGAATAAAATGAAGTACTATTGATTTCGTCAGAATTTCTCCGATTCGTGGGTGCCACTTGAAAACTGATTTCAAGCACTGATTGGGGGGGGGGGAATCCGAAAGAAGGCAAATGGTCAGAAGCGCTAATTAGCTGTTTTTTTTTTCTCAGACTGAAAAGTCTCTTTTTACCTTTACCGAACCTCAGTACGTGTTCAATTCTGGTCTTATTTTCGGCCTTTGCCCCTGAGAAACGTTCTGCCCCTGAGAAATGTTTTGAAATGAGTTTATCTCATAAACCTCTTTACTCAACGCCCACCTCTCCCCGCTTCCCTTCTATTCCATTTGATAGGATATCACCCATATGTGATAAAGTACTGTTTTGCTGGATCCATTTGCAAGCTTCCTTCCACCTTGCAGATAAACTCTAGCACTTTCAATATGTTTGCTGTTTTCTCTAGCAGAAATGCACGCAAGATCCAGTGACCTTCTCCTCGGCCAGTAAGAGATTAAATCCACTATCAACCCCATATATAAACATGAACAACGAACGAAATTCTACAGAACCCGATGTTTGCTTGCACTCCTCGACTGACAAATAGAAGACTGATATAAAAGTTATGGTTCCGTTCGTTGTAAGAGGTCCTGTGAAGGGTAATGACCACTTATACTCGATGAGTGTGTTTTTACAATCATGCAGTCTTGTGATGAGTGATACTCCATGACGCATGAATGTCATACGTACTCGTTTGCCGCGTCATAGCCAGTGACCTTTTCGTGTTTGCTGGCCCTTTTGTTGTTACTCAGCTGAACAATTGCTATCCACCAAAATTCGCATAGGATAAGGTCCATGAAGCAGTTAGATATGACGTATCCGACGCATTCACACTACAGAGTGGGCCAAAAGTCTTTGGACGAGCATTTTCGCTCGCTAGTAACACACGGAGGGGGAACTGGAAGTAATGGTTTTACGTGTTTGCAATAAATACATATACATAATTGCGGCTCTGGGCATCTCTCATCTCACAGGTGCACAGACCCTGGAAAGTCGAGCTAGACGTGGGTTCCTAGTCTAAAAACTATGTTTTACTGAAAACGGAACAAGGGGGGGGGGGGTCAAAAACTCACGTGGCTCTATGATCCTCTAGCGTGATCGGTGGCATGGGGTACGTGGCGAGGGGATAACTTCTTCTTCACAGAATGCAGAATAACAGAACGATGGAACAAGTTGTCGGTTAGATAATGGAACAAAGAACGGAATGAACAAGAAATTTCTGAGTTAGTGATTTCAAGATGGCGGGAGTGAGGGTCCCGCGCCTTTTGCACATCCGCGCGGGACCCACTCTCCCATCCCTACCGTCCTCCTTTAACACACTAATGCCTACTAGCTTTCGCCAGTATAGTATTTCGCACCAGCCACAGTCTGTTCGACACCGGTTACTCCGCACGACACTCATACGGGTTGTGGTTGCCCTTCCCTCAGCAGAAGGGACACAACTGTGGATTGCCGCGCTCGTCGAGGACCCGTTCGTCCCGATGGCCGGACCAATGTTGGGGGCATTCCTTCATGGCACCAAGCTTCCTTATGGCCAAACGTGTCTCTGTGTCCATTGCGAGTCTCCGGAGGCGACTGGGATGGCTTCCTTCTGGCTGTCGTCCTCTCCGAATTTGTCGGTGAACGGAACGCTTTCCTTTTTCGGTCGTTCTTCTTGGCCTTGTGATCCTTTGCGCCCCGGCGAGATGTGGTCAGCTCCATGACCTGTTCTGGTTCCTGTCGCTGATCTCAACGTGATCTTCTTCGTTCGGAATGGATCCTCGGCCGATGCACCATCCACTGAAAAGGGAACAAAAGAGGGTCAAAACAGAATAAAAGCACAATAGAACACGTGGTCGGTTAGGTAACGGAACAAAGAACAGAACGAACAAGAAACTTCAGAGTTAGTGATTTCGAGATGGCGGGAGCGGGGGTCCCGCGCCTTTTGTACATTCGCGCGGGACCTACTCTCCCATCCCCTACCGTCATCCTTTAACAGACTAATGCATGCTGGCTCTCGCCAGCATAAATGCCATGGTTTACATAGTTTCCTTCCAGCAAGCTGCTAGCCATTTCGTTCAATGAATGCATGTACTGGGATGAAAACAAGTCGGTAAACGTGATTCTCTTTGACAGGGTCAATCGCAAACCTGTGGAAAGAAAGGTAAATAAACATTCAACGCACTAGATTTCCATGCTATTAGCGAAAAAAATGTATCAGGTGACCTCAGACGCGTTCTTCACCTTCCACCACGCGAACGCCTTCGAGAAAGACGGTTTCATCGTAGTGGACTATTGCAAGTACGACAATCCTGGAAACTTCGACGATCTGCTGCTGGAGCATATGCGCAGTGGTTCTTTCATAGCTAAGGTAAGCAAAGCTCAGTCCAAATCGAATTCAGTGGGCTTTGAGCCGACGACCTCGTTTAATTGCGGACACTGCAAGCGGCCGCGGCGCATTTCAAGGAATGCGAGGCGTGCAGCAGCCGATGATATCGGTCGGACACACGCGCAGAACGTTTATCCACTATTAACCTAATGGTTACAGGATGGGAAATTCCTACCCTTCTTGCATCGAATGATTATTCCAATAAACGTGAGCGAGGACAGCAAACCCGGTGATGATCTGCTCTCGAAATGTGAATTTGCCAACGGATGTCAGGCTATACTGAGGGAGGATGGCAGCATTCATTGCGTGGACACAAGGATCTCTGACATTTGTAAGCGATCCCATAAAAGCCTCGTCTACCTACCAAAAGATCAGATACACATCCTTCAGCATTTGAATTTCCTCGCTACTGCTACGATCTGAACATGAAGGACTATCGTTACGTGTATGGCGCTCATCTTGGCCACGACAAAGAGGCGAAGCATGGCGTGAGTGTGCTAAGATCTAAGATCTCATTATTCCTCTGGCTTTTTTTCCGATTTCATAATTTGATTTCCCATTACAGGTTGTGAAAGTTGATCTAAGCAATGGAACGAACAAAGTGTGGCTAAAAGACGCCGGTGACCAACTGTGTGCAGAGCCAATATTGGTGAACAGGCCTGAATATGTGGAGGAAGACGAAGGTTTGTTGTCAGAGTAACTTCACAGGAGATTATTATCGCCGAAAAAAAAAACACCAGAAATTGCCTAAAACACCAAGAAAGCTACAGGGCATTCAGAAGGGGTGAATGTTGGTGCATTCACCGAATGAAGGCAAGCGGTGCGGTTGTGTTCTATTGAGCATGCCTGATACTGATCGGAAACTACCGCATTTCAGTCTATTGTCCCTCTACCAACACTCACTACCTGTTTAATGGATTGTACGATGCCTCTATTGCTTCATCTTCTGGGTCCATGCACTAATCTTGAAAGAAAAACCGGAAAAATTAGAAATTTTGCACTTTTTTGCACTGAGCGTCTCCAACAAACGCTCGAGGATGTCGCTTCACTCGACAGTTTTTCTAAGGCTTTCAAATGAGAAAAATCCCTGGGAGTTGCAGATCAGAATGGTATCCGTGGTTCCATGCTGAATTACCGAAAAAACCCTTTTCGAGCCCCAATTTTTGCGGAGGTTGTAGGAGGAACCGGGGGGTCAGGCCAAGGTGGGTGAATGAGCTTTCCGAATGGAGCACTATTAAATCCTTCTGAAGAGCTTCCCACTCCTGGTGTAGGTTTCTCATCATCCGTTCCTTAACAGGATAGGAGGAGCGCTTCATCTGTGACCACCAAGACAGCAAGACAGCACAGAATGTGTAAACCTCATAGCTCCGCTTTGACCTCCGCCCACAACCCCCTCCCCCCTCCCAAACGTTGGGGCTCGGGAAGGAAATATTTTGGAAGTTCTCCATGGAATCATGTATGATCAGCAGCTTCTGAAGATTCTTTTGATATGGAAATCTCTGAACTATTAGTGGTGGGACGGTATCTTTGAGAGCTCAGCTGTACAGAGTTCTTGGTTCGCTTGCATGGATTTTCCTTGTATTCACATTAAATTCGGATGCATAAAATGAATTTTTAGGAAGAATCACGAAGTTTTCAAAAATATGAACAAATAGACGGCCTTTGTTCGAACCTGGAGACTTTTCTCTGCACTCTATTATATCCATCACCGTCCCAGCACTTCATTGCAGTTGCCTTTGCAGTTGGCTAAGAAACCCACCATTTGGTGTGGTAGAAATAGACCCAGCCGCTGATTCAGTTTGGCAGTTGGAGGAAAATATGTTTGAAATCATCGCCAATATAAAATTGAACTCGTTTAGGTGTTCTCCTCGTTCCCGTTGTCACGACAAACGAAAACGACACACCCTACGTTGTGGTGCTGAACGCTCAAACCATGGAGGAGCTGGGCCGTTTCCTCATTCCTCAATCAAGGATCCCACTCGGATTCCATGCTCACTATGTGCCACGGCCTGATTTATAATCATTAATCAGAAGTAAAAATGTTTTTGGAGTTATTGTTCTTGCTCTGGGAATTTTAACCCGAATTACAAACAGGAAATGAGATGGATATGGAAAATCCCGCCAGTAGAGTCTTGGCGACCCCTCTTGCGGAATATTTTTCAGTCACACCTTCGAATCACCAAATTTCTCTCCACTATTTGGGAGAATCGAAGCGTTCTTTGCCTAGTAGAATCCTGCTTGAACTCATCTTGTGGGCTAAAAGACTAATAGAATGCCACTGGTACTTTTTGCCACTAGAAATCGCAAAAGAAAGAACAAAAATGAAAAAATAAAATGAAAATAAATAAAAAGTGGGCTGAGCAAAACGTTGCCGGAAGCCTTCCTGGACTACCCGAAGGAGATCGCGGGGGTCGTCAGCGATAGGCACGGATTCTGCCGCTCTAACCACTGAGCCATCCGGGCTACTTTTTGCCCGAGTGTTTGCTAGATGAGTACAGCGGTAGAAAGGGTAGGCAGCATAGTATTTGCAAGATCGGGTAACCCACCGGGATCCGAACCCTTGACCACCAGAACGGCGAACAACCGCTGTAGCCACTATGCTACACGTACACGTATCAACAGCTTGCGCGATCCATACACATACCAACCATTTCGATCCACGCAGATCGTTGCCAGGTGTAGGCGCTTGGTCGCGCCTCCCCCTAGTCCTTTAATCGCGTACCTTACTATAAAATAGGCTAGCAATCCCTATGGATAAGTCAATGCTTGAAAAATCTCTGCCCCCGCCATATGACGTTTCCTACGGCTCTTTCCTCGACAAGTGGTGTTCCAAAACAAAACTGCACCAACAACATGAGTGGAATCATATCGCTATCTTCCTAGAAAGGGCTGAGGTACCTAATCCGCACCAATGGACGTAAATCTTATCACCAGCCAATAAAGTTGACACTGTACGGTTCTAAACATCCAGTCTGTTACCTTCCTCAGGAGTGTGCGGACATGCTGGCAATTCTGCTCGCAGGTGAGATTTTCTCTATTTGACTTCCTTGACACCTAGTAATGAGAACCGTATCAATCCGGTAATCCTCGATTTGATTTAGGTCTAGTGTTGCTGAGATGCTGTACTGCACGGTGTCCATGTGAAACTACGACGGAAACATCTACAATGGAGACTATTGCGACATTTCCGTACAGCTCAACTCCGTCTCTAACAGCTGCTGAAACATCCACAGCGGAGACTATTATGACATTTCCGTACAGCTCAACTCCGTCTCTAACAACTCAGTCTACAATAACTACGGAGGGTATAATTACAACAACTCCGTACAGTACATCCATGTCCTCTACTACTAGCGACAAGCCAACATGTCCTTGTCGCAGAACCACTCAAACGGTCAGCTCCTATAGTATTTAAACAAAAATTTCAGCGATAAAACAAATATTGGTTTTCAGTTTTGAACAAGTTAGAAGTTTCTAACAGAGCTGATCTCTAAGCAATGAGAAAATTCTATCCGTCTCTCCAATGTACAGTCTAAGGACGAAGCAGCCCCTTCTATCCAAACTTGCTGTTGACAAAAACTTTCCGGATATAGATGTTTTGAAAATACATTATAATACAAATAAAAATCTTGTATTGGTTTATTTTTAATTGTTTATTTTTATTATTATTTTTTAAATATTTATTATTTGTTATTTATTATTAAAATTATTATTTTTATTAATTTTATTTCCCGTCTGGGTCCCCAAAACGGCGGAGACCCCAATTTTTTTCCCACGCCCCCCCCCCTACCGCCCACTTTCTTTTCGCCCCGCCACTGCTATCCAGTGTTTCTTTTCCGTTGGAAGTGTTCGGCAAGTATTCGGATCCCCTCTTCAACATTCTTTTCCGTCTATTCAGGCATTATTCTGCAGTCCTACTTCCAAATTTTCCCGACATTTTTGAGGGCCAAAAAAAGTGTTAAATTATGAGACGATTAAGTGTACTGGTAAGTTTTGGGTAGCTTAACGTCGGTTAGAAGGCCTCTGACGTCCAAATCCGATTGCCAGCCTCTTCATGATTCATCTAAGCTAGCACAGCATATGCTTCGAAATTGTACGCCATAGTTCACAGAAGAAGAATATGGCTATGTATGCGTGTTCTCAAAAAGTGAATAATGAAGGATATCTGCGAAGAAAACCTTGAACAAAGTGCTAATAGTTCCTGGTAGAAAGTAAGCTAGACTAGTCCAAACGTTCTGTTTACTGCTAGAAATAGCCTCTAAACTACTGAATTTCGCTAGCTTTAAACAGCACTGCCATTTTTCCTATAATTTCTCATAAGTCAGCAGAATTTCTTCCTTAAAGGCCCCTACAAACGAAAAAATTGGGAAAAGTGTCGTCGCTCCATATCAGATGAATCTTATATACATATATTTCAGCCGACACCAACGCCAACGGTAACGCCGGATCCTACTCTCAGTCAATGCTCCTGCACCCACAAGAACATCTGGCTGGATGTCTACTTCCTCATCGACGCGTCCCTTGCAATGACGAGTGCTGGATTTGATGGAGTGAGTGAAAAAATGGCTTGGCTCCCACGCCCCACAGTCCCGTTAGTGATTTATGACACCTCACTAAGGCCACTGCATTCGTCCAATCTGTTCTGTACAAAATGACTCTCGGACAAGCGTATGGACAACAGAGTCGTGTCGGGTACGAGTTTCCCAGCGGTAGTTTTTTGGGTGTCGCGCGTTATAAGTGGGAAAGGCGGTGCGACTTGGCTCTGTGATTGGCTGTTTGCATGACCTGACCAATCACGGAGCTTGAACGCGCCGCCCTCCTCAGGTATAACGCCCCATACCCGTAGTTTTCTGAAGCGATAATTATCGATTAACTATTTTAATTACAGCTTCATCACGTATTCTGCGGACACAAGCATGTGGTACGACCTGACCACATTCCAGTCTACTGATGATATGATCAACAACGCGGATCTCACATATAACGGCAGCCGTGGAACAAATATCGAAGCGTGGGTTTTTCTACCCTTGGGAAGCCCCATTGTGGGCATGGTTTTCCTCCCACCTTGTTCACGTATACCTTTTAAGGAAGGAACCATGAATATGTTCGCTGGAATCTGCATAGTAAAGCATAGTTGTCATCTTCAAGGCTTCTTTTCAGAGATTACCCTGGTAGTGGGGTCGTTTGAGTTGTCAGTCCTTTGATGCAATACCACCGGGTCTCCTTGCGCGCTTTCTTGGAATGAATTCCTGCTGCTTTGGGGTATAGGGAGTTAATCCATGCACGAGCAAAATTGAGGAGGAAAATTCCTTGCTTCAATTCGAAAATGGAGGAGAACATACAGATGAGCGACGTTTAACGATTTTGTGAACGAAATCTATTACAAAGCAAGATACAAAGGCTTTATTCCTGAAAATAGAAAAGTAAGGTGAGTAAACACTTGCTACTGATTCTTGCTCGCCAAACGTAATGAACTCAGGGCCACGCAGTTGGCGATTACCTCAAACTCAGGTAATTAAACCTTTATATAGAAAACTATATCTGACATATACAAGAACAAATATAACACAACAAATCAAAAATGGTTAAATGAGAGGATGAGAGCTTAAGCGATGGCTAAGTGAAAAATTACATGAGTTAAGTGAAAGGATGAAAGCTTGAGTGATTGTCAAGTGAAAATCCGTGAATGAAATTACTTGATTATTTAATTGCCAGAGGATAAGGGACAGAGATTAAGTAGAACATTAGATTATTTGAAGAAATCGGTATGATATATAAAATGTTAAGACACCTGGAACTTGAGCTAGAGTGACACTGGAAAAGTGATTCTACCGTCAAGTGAATAGAAATCTAAGAAGAGGGACCGACCGTTCCATCCCTTGTGCGCTTGATGAATGCCGTTCAGAGCCGAGTGCTCTTTATACGGCTCGGTTTACTTAAAATGCCGCAGCTTCTCGCGGAGATGGAACCGTCTGATAAACGAGATGTTGTTGGGAAGGCGCGGCCGGTGCATTGTTCGTTGCTTCAGTCTTGGGCATCTGACGATCATGAAAATAGATAGATTACGGTATGATAAATGCGAGAAAAACTATGCAGTTAAGTCGACATTGTCGACGGAACGAGACTGAAGCAGCACAAATGAGCGTGAATGCTAAGCGCTGCCTTAAAAGTGAGCAACGAACGACCACCCCACTAACGTAAGAAATCGTTTTCAGTGCAATTCGATTGGCTTCGAACAGTTTTGATACGTCTTCACATCGAGACAACGCGCAGAAGGTCATCGTCATCGTGGCATCCGACTATCAGTAAGTTCCCAATGCTGTCGTTACCAAACATGCCCAGTTAGAAATATTTGGTTGGCAGGAGAGAGGGTATTTATTTTTCGTCAGACATTGATGAAATGTAGGTAGAGATGCCCAATGTTATCTCTTTATGTTTTTAGGGAGGGAAATTACAATGATCCGACTGTCGCTGCAGAAGCATTCAAGGAAGACGGTGGTTACATCATAACTGTAGGTAAGTGCCACGATTCAAAAACTGTTTAAAAGACGGGTGGTGAGCAGTCATGCTGATGGGGAAGTGAAATATGTGCGTACTTATAGAGGACACACACAAATAGTGTTTATATCGTTGTTATTCTCACTTTCATTAATATTATACATATATGTACAGTTGCAGCCGTGGAATGTGAAAACTTTCGCGGAATTCGTCTTAGTCGTGGGATCTGCGGGATTTTCACACAGTCTCTTTGAGAGTGAATGATTTCAATAAGGGAAAACTGAACTAAACTATACGTGCACGCTCTAGAAGTTCACGCGATTTACCCACGAGCCACCTTTTTGTGCTCAACTAGGAAGTTTTTGCAAAACTATGCTGGAAGCCTCCCTGGACTACCCGAAGGAGATCACGGGGGACGTCGAGCAGCGAACCCCGAACACTGTATCGCAGAAACTGCGCTTAACTTTGGATCTCCAACGGAGTGGAACCAGCGACAGGGACGGATTGCAATCTGCCGCTCTGCCACTGAGCCATCCGGGCTACTTTTTGCGCGGGTGCTTGTTAGATAAGTGCAGCGGTCATGCGGGGAGATAGCATAGTATTTGCAAAATCGGAAATCCGGGCGGGATCCGAACCATTGGTCACCAGAACGGCGAACAACCGCTCTATCCACTATGCCACGCGTACACGTCTCAGCAATTCGTGCGATCCACTCACAATTTTGATCTACGCGGATCGTTGCAGGGTGTGAACGCTTGCACGGACCCTCCTTGACGGTTCAGTGAGGTGGTGGATCGCGGGCGGTTATTGAGCTTCTCAGCATTTCAACTCTGAATTCAGTCTTTATCACGATTGGAAGTTTCTTTAGAGGAATTGCCATCTTCATGGTTATGGATTTCCTAGTGTAAATAAGCTGAAATCCGGTAATGTATTCCTTTCCAGAGTACGTCCAGGAGCACGATCAACCGATTCCGCTATTGGCTACTCTAGCCAGCGGGCCGCAATTCCAATTCACAAACCGATTCGGTAACCTCACAGCAGAGGATATTCGCACGGCTTTTTGCAAAGGTTCGTACCTTCAATTTTCTTTCTTTCACAGAGAAATCGCAAACGATTTTCAACCTCTAAAAAACAAATGAATACCAAAGCGCTTCAGCCAACTGCTTCTGCCCGACCAACTACAACCCCGACAATCAGGGTGACATCGTTCCGCTTGGTGGATGCTACAGGCCGGTGTCGATCTCTGCCATCCAGGTTCGTTACTTAAACACTTACTCGAAGATTTAGGTCCCACATAAGTCGATTAAGGTACTCGCTGCGAAAAATTGCCGTCAGCACCACAACGCCACTCTAGCCAAAGTTGAGGACATAAGCAAGGCGGCGTTCTTGAGCACATGTGAGAAACTTCGCCGTTAACCTACTCTGAAGCAATCATTACCCCAATTACTTTTTGTATTAAAGCATAACAGTAATTGTTAGTAAGAGCGTACTGAAATTTCTGTTTACCCTCAGTGTTCCCACCAAGAACAAAGTTCTGGATCGGTCTGAAGCTTGTCAACGGAGTGTATCAATGGCCCGATGGCTCTACGGTGAGTTCTGGTTAGCGTCATTTCATATATGTAAGCACTGCAGGTACCCTAATCTGGAGGTTAAAAGCTTATTTGCCATGAACACTTCACTTCAAGTCATTAAATTGTTGCAATAAAGCTCAAGTTTCGTGGCCTATGTCTATTTTTCTTGAGTTAATTGAACAAAAATTTCCTTCCTCAAAGAGCCCACATTCACATTTACATTTATTTGCCGATCGATATTTTACAATATGCGGCACATCATCAGATCGATCCATTGTTCTTCCGTCATCACTCTCGCAATACTCTGCCAATTGCATGTTCCAAGTAACTTCTGGAATTCATCGCGCCATCGCGTTATTGGTCGACCAGGGTACGTTTCAGGGGTGGTCGCCATACTGAGAGTTCTTTCGACCACTTCACATCAGCTGACATGGCAAGCCTCCACGAATAAGTCCATTTCCGTTCGATAGCGCTTGCCACTACATCTTTGACCTTGGTGACTCCCCGCAACCATGCATTCGTTCTTCTATCCAGAAGACACGTTCCAACCATGCATCGTTCCATGCGTCTCTGGGCAGTTGCAAGCTTGTACCTGGCAGATTTTGTTAAAACCCATGTCTCTGCTCCGTATATCATCGATGGTAGAACGCACATGTGAAATAGGATTCGTTTCCATTTCATCTCGACAGTCCTGGATGACAGAGTTTCCATAGCGTCGGAAGCAATTCCATCCAGCATGAAGCCGGCGCGCAATTTCTCCCGAGTAAGAGCCCACAGCTTGAGCAGATTTCCCCACGGATGTGAAGATCCCCAGGAATTAATGAAGGGTTAGAGCAGCGAGACTATGGATTTACAGCTAATACATACAGTCCTTGTCGAAAAAATAGACGGATTGCGTGACTACACCATCGTGGCGGGGCCTGAACGAGGGATGCGGAGAGAGCATGCTTCAAGCATGCTTCAAATGAGAGGGTCGAGTAGGTCCCGCCGCGATTCTGCAACCACAACGCTAAGAAACGCTCAATCCGTCTATATTTCCGACAAGGACTGTACGTATGGTAAAACTTCCAAAAATAGATCCGTAAATCCATTTTTCTGAGATTATTTCTAGTCGACGCTGTATCACTGCACTCCCTCAAAATTACTCCTCTCTTCCACATCCTAACGGGCGCATTTCCTAAAGATCTATAATATAATATGTTGCTTGCCAAGGCTCACTTCTAACATCATAGGGCCAACTACATCTGGCATCCCTCTCTAGTTCGTTACCTGAATTTGCAAGAAATTTTGCACCGCCGGGGTTCGAACCTTTGAGCAGAGTATACCGTGGGATTGGGGAGAGGGTGGGGGCGGGGGGATGGGGGGGGGTGTGGTGCCTCCACCGGGGAAGCGATCAAGACGTACGCCGCAACGCGACCGCGCCNTCGAAAAAATAGACGGATTGCGTGACTACACCATCGTGGCGGGGCCTGAACGAGGGATGCGGAGAGAGCATGCTTCAAGCATGCTTCAAATGAGAGGGTCGAGTAGGTCCCGCCGCGATTCTGCAACCACAACGCTAAGAAACGCTCAATCCGTCTATATTTCCGACAAGGACTGTACGTATGGTAAAACTTCCAAAAATAGATCCGTAAATCCATTTTTCTGAGATTATTTCTAGTCGACGCTGTATCACTGCACTCCCTCAAAATTACTCCTCTCTTCCACATCCTAACGGGCGCATTTCCTAAAGATCTATAATATAATATGTTGCTTGCCAAGGCTCACTTCTAACATCATAGGGCCAACTACATCTGGCATCCCTCTCTAGTTCGTTACCTGAATTTGCAAGAAATTTTGCACCGCCGGGGTTCGAACCTTTGAGCAGAGTATACCGTGGGATTGGGGAGAGGGTGGGGGCGGGGGGATGGGGGGGGGTGTGGTGCCTCCACCGGGGAAGCGGTCAAGACGTACGCCGCAACGCGACCGCGCCACACGCATACGCTTCGTAAATCCAGGCTGCTTCTTCCACTTTGACGCATTGAATGGCATCGATGACTACCTGCATACACTCTGACGGCTCCGTTAACGTTCATCTATCCCAGCCGAGCCCAGAAAACTTGTCCATTCCTCCTCCACGGTGCTCCTACTTTTGAATGCTGCAGCCGCGACGCGCGTGTGAATCGACCAATCACAGCGCAGCAGCGTACCTCTTGTCATGCAGCCGCCTCCACCGTTAGTCGTTCGCCAAATTTTTCAAAAACGCTCCAAAAGAGCGGAAATATGTATTAACTACATATTTTTATTTGTCTACTCATATCAATATTTATGGATTATGCATATGTTTCCAATTATTCAGCGTTAAAATTTAAATTTTTAGCAACTAGTTTTTGATTCCCAAAATTTCGTGCGTCCTGCACCCCAACGTGGGCCAGATCCCAGTTTCTTGTTCACACGACATCTCCTGCCTAAATATTTTCGCTTCCGTCACTGGTGTGTGATCTGGAACAACTACATATAACTTTCCAGCTTCAAAGCAACGGCTACCAAATGTGGGCGCCTGGTTACCCCAACCCCGGCGCTGGTGAATGCGTCTACATGTATCAATACTCAGGATACAGGTCTAAAAGCTTCCTTTACATTGTTTTCACGCAACCATGCGGAAAATTCCTGGATTTGATGTTAAATGAACGTTTGCAGCTTCGGCTGGTTCAACGATGACTGCGGTGACGACCAGAACTACGTCTGCCAGAACGCGCCGTGCAGTGCCGACAACTATTGTCCCACCAGAATCTAAGGATAAAATATAAAAAAATATGTTTTCACATTTGTTCCATGGTTTTTATAGGAACAAAGGACTGCGGCATGTCACATGGTTCAGGATATTGGTGTCTGTCCATTTGCACATTCTTTCCTTAAGGTTAAGCTCGTCGATGATTGATCGGTAACTTCTTATCACTATGGCAAAGTCGGGAAACAGCGCTTGGAGAATACTAGCAAGCAGGAATTGAACGCATCTTCCCACACAGAAACGTTTCTGAGATTTGCAAAAGAGGAATCTATGCGTGAATCCGTGCACAACTCCCGAAAAAGCTGATTTCGCTCATCTATTCTTGGGGAACCCATGGGCGGAGCTGGGCGGCGCGACTCAGATGTTTTCCCCCTAGTTCACTCCCAGAAGTGAGAGCCCCTCATCCACCCCCTAGAAGAATGGAAACTGCGCTTCATGTGTGACGAGCAAAGTAGTAGTACATGATGGGCAAACCCTGTAATCCCACTTTGACTCCGTTCACAGGCTCCTCAAGAGTTGGGGCTCAGAAATGGGTCTTTTCAGGAATTTCGTTTAGAATGAACTATACGATCAATATCAGCAGCCTCTGGAGATTCTCTGCATACGAACATCTCAGAAACGACTCTGAACTGAGACGCTGCCATCAACATAGTCCTTGTCATACATACATATACCAGAAGCAGTGCCGGATTTTTTCAGAAAGAAGGAACAGAGAACAGGAAAAGGACCGCCATCAAAAGAAAAAACGGAGCCGACGGAAAGCTACCTGGACAAAATTTGCTCTTTTCACGCCCTCCTATCGCTTTTTTTGGGGTCCCTCTTGGTCGCTTGCCGACAATTTCCACGCTCAATACTCTACTGGTAGGATGTTCCTCGTGTCTTCTCAGCAGAAGCCTACACCACCTCAAGTGTTGTGATCGTATCGCTTCTTGGATCGAGGCGGTTTAAATTCTTCTTCGCACCTCTTCGTTTGGTACTTTATCAAGATGAATAAAGCCATAGCACCATCTGAGCATGCGCATCTCTGTCATGTTCAATTACCTTTATAGCGCTTTATTTACTTATTTATTTATTTATCGCACTAGATGTGCGCTGCAATGCTAAGGAATTAGAAACGCTGAAAAAATATCATTTACGCTTTGACTTGGAAAAGCAACGTAAAAAGAGGCATTAGAAGAAAAAGAACTGAATGAAAAAAATGATGAAAACAAGGCAAAGTTTGAAAATGGAGTTTTTTTTTTCTTTTCAGCATAGGCGATCCCTGGGATGTTTGCAATACAGATGATTTTCGCCTACACTCAGCCTTGAAAACTCTCTGGTGAGGGATAACTTTTGCCTGTCTTCCTTTTCGGCAAAGGAAGAAAAGCAAGAGACCCCACCAATGGGCACCCCTCCCCCCTAGTTCGGTAGTAGCTTGGAAGTTCTGGGAGTAGCGGGCAGGCGAACGACAGCATAAGATGAAAAAAACTAAATGCAAGAAAGGAACATTTTCTAATGGTAAGGGTAAATATTCCTTGAAAAAACTCGACAAACATTGTGAAGGGCACAAATGTGAAAAGCAAAAACAAGCGAGATAAAGAAAAAAATCTCAGAAAACCACAAGTTAAGTGAAGCTAAGCACGAAGTAATAACTTAGTATCGAAGTCTGACGACCAGAAATGTTGCGAATATGCGCTATCCGCTGTGAAATAAGTCAAATAGCATGTTTATGAAGTTTCCCCACCCCCGATAGTAAGGGGAAATCTCCCCTACTTTTCGTGGACGTGGCCGGGGAGAGGGATACCTGGGGGAGAGGTATTCATATCGGGGAACGCCACGCTGAGTCCCCGTCCCCGGTGGGGGATGCTCGGGAAGAGGTATGCATACGGCTCCTGGTCTTACTACCGCGCGAAAATCCTTGCCGTTCAGGGCGTTAAAAGTTCTTTTGTCGCAAAGGATACCTGCATATTCTCTCTATTTGTTTTACGCAGATGCTATGTTTTTCCGTACTGCCATATCGACAGATCCATCTTCGCTCAGGATATTTCCTATGTAGATATCGAAACTTATTCACACTCAAAATCGTGTCGCCGTTCACATCGATGGTAGGTTCCACGTCTCAGCCGATGCTGCAAACTCCTTCTTTTTCGAGTTCATTTTCAGACCCCCCCCCCTCCCTTGCCGAACTGACGTGCCACATATGAGGTCCAAGTTTTCGTTCCGTCATAGTTTGTTTAATCTTCTTCCGCCGAAGAGTGATAAGCCGTCGCGCCTATCTAAGCAGCGGCTCAAACGCTTATGATAAGATTACGCTCTGTGACCGAAAGAACTTCAGATAATCAGTATCAAAAGCTTGAGGCTAATGGCAAGCAAGCAGGTACAACTATATTGACACTAAGAAGCACATTTAAACTGAACATGAATTTTCCACAGCAGCAAAAAATGGTTAATTAATTATATTATATCAATAGTTAATAGTCCTCATCTCTTGGGATGAGATTAGGAAGGAGGAAGAGATTACCTGGATATCGAAACTTATCCGCACACCTGGCCGTCCCACTCCGAACTATACTATCCAATTTAGAATCGTTGACGGCCATTTCCACTGAACCCTCAGTTGCGAGCGGAAACAGATGTACGACGCCATTCTTCATCCTTCCAGGTTGAGGGACTTGTCGATCTCGGAAGGATGAGAGCCCTGACTGGCCCTGCCACGAGGGTGGAACCGTGAATTGAGTACACGAGAATCGCATCACTCGTTACTGAGCTATAACACACGGGCTGGTTGGCCAAATAAAGTGCCACAAACCACTGATACTTGGGAATTCAGGACAGTTGCCCTGTTGCGTTCCTAGAAAAGCTTTGGAAAATCCCGAAACGAGTTGATAGAAAGATGCAGATGACTTCCCGTTAAATAATCCTTCAAAACTGTATAAATGACGAACGTCAAATCACGTCACTATCTTCCTAGAAAAGTAGCAGCTGCGTTATTCACACCTACGGCCGTAAACCGTATCTCCGTCCAATAAATTTATCACCGTGTGCTGGCAACGACTATAAAAGGCCAACACGTTACCTTTCCGGCCTTCCCGAAGAGTGTGCAGCGATGATTGCAATTCTCCTAGCAGGTGAGGTTTTCTTTATTCATACTCAAGCAATTTTAAATGGAGATGTCGGGAGAAAGCCCAAGTTCATGTAGAGTCGGACCAGCCGCCATAAAGTCAGTGTCTGAGGAGCAGCGGTCGCGCCACCCGGGCTAGAATTCATAAACGCAATACCAAGCAAACCCAGGCTGGGAAACCAACTTTGGCGTCCTGGGTCTCCTCTCGCTGCGTAGTGCGTGCAGGACCATCCACGCTAACCATCGTTGGTTTGCGTGGTTAACGTATCATGAATCCCAGTCCCGGATGCCCTCTTCGCCCATGCAGCTGCGCACCCCCTCCTCCTGTTATTATTTCATATCTTAATGAACATTAAAACTATCACTGTGTAACACCCGTTACGCCTTAGGTACAGGAAGAGCTCACCTGTATCCTGACAAATCTATTTAAAGGGCCGAAGCCTACTTGTAGGGTGGCGATATCTATACTGTGGAAATTGTATTTGAAATATGCTCACAGTGGCCGTACAAAATACCTTATGGTATAAAATGGATGCAATAATTAGGCTCAACGTATAAAATAACCTACCCGCGCGGAATTTCATTGAGTTCTGCAGGAAAGCACATCTAGAACACCAACATTACGCTCGGTTTTTTGTCCGCAGTGCCGCGTTACGGGGCAGGTCGGATTCTCTATTCTTACTCAGCATGCAAAGTGATTTGGGAGAAATTTAGAAAGGAAAAAGCATTAAAAGGGAAAGCGAAGAAAAAGCGGCCACCGATGGGTCCCATTTTCTGTTAGATGTTAAGAATTATTCAAGTAGAACAAGGCTGATCCAGGCCTTGGGAGCCATTAATGCCCAGAAAATATTGGCTTGAGGCAATAATGGCGAGATAGCGAAAGTTTCACATTGTTAGCCAAGTTATGTGCTCCAGAAGTCTTGGACCTAGAACCTGAGAAAAACAAAAACCTGAGATCTGTGGAAATGGTGGTGGATTCAAACAGTGGTATGCATGTGTACTGAGGAGTACGTAGCCATACTATACCTACACTCTTCTGTCTACTTGTAGCACGCTCTTCGGATTCGGCAAGTTACCTTCTCCACCTTGAGCACTCACAAGTGCTCAAATACTCAGCCTAAATTTAGAAGCCTCCTTTAGAACTGCTAATGAGAGGGTCGTGTACGCGGTTACAACAAGGAATTACAATAGGTTTAGTTCTTACCCTGGAAAGCGGAATTTCAAAAAGTCTGACAGTTCCCGTCAAGGATCAGAAGTATTCAATGTATTCTGTCGGAGCGGCTTCTATAGAAAGGAAATAATATTTCCACAAACAAATTTCATCACCCCGGTGAGCTTCTTTTTTGTTTTAGGTCTAGCGTTACTGAGTGGCTGTACTGCTGATTGGTGTCCATGTGACACTTCGGATGGAACAACCACATTGTCTACCCCATTATGGACAACAGATGGAACATCCCCAGGGTCTACTCCGTGGTGGTGGCTAGTTTCTTCAACTTCAACCGCGACGTCCGAAGCAAGTTCACCCCACTGGCGTCGAAAATCGCAATTGTGCTGGTGTACCACAACTTCTCAACCGGTCAGTTCTATGTATAGTATTCAAACAAAAATTTTAACAATGAAGCAAATAGTACCTTTCGATTTTGAACAAACTTGAAGAAATTTGCAACAGAGCAGAGCTAATTTCGGTGCACTAAGGAAAATTCGATAACTCTCTTCATTGGGGGGCGAGCTGTTTATCCCCTAGGGGCGTGGCCTATTTCGGATAAACCGCTACACTATGGGATAAACCGCTACACTATGGGATAAACAGCTACATCACCGGATAAACAGCTACACGGCCGGATAAACCGCTACATTCCGGAAACCCGTTATACTTCACTATTTTCACTACCATTCTGCCAAAAACCCCAAAAGGATCACGCTTCTGTAGAAGAAATGATTTAGATATCTAGTGTTTGATATTTTCTATAAATACAAATTCCATTCGGAAATATGCGTAAAGAAACCTGTTCGTTCAATTTTTTCCATAATCAAAAACAAAATACGTTCAAAAATGATGATCACTGAAAATCGGTTTAGGAACAACAATTTTGATTAACAGCTGAATTCGGATAAACGGATGCACTGAGGAGCTGTTTATCCGAAATTTCCGGATAAACAGCTCCACTATGGAGCAGTTTATCCGGAGTGACCTCTTGACCCATGCAGGTGTGAAGAGGCGGCATCCCTTTGGGGATAAACAGCTACACACCCCTCTTCATTGGACAGTCTATGGACGCAGCAGTCCTTTAATTCAAAATTGTTGTTGACAAATTTTACTTCACCTAACCTAATACGACTACATCTTGTTTGCTACACATCGCGCTGTTGCATAACTATTGAGTGTTTTCTTTTTTGTTGAAAATGCTCGGCATACAGGGCCCCATAATTGAGGCGAAATCCAGCTATATTATCTCCTAATTTTTACAGAATTTTCGATAGCCAAGAAATGCCACATTAGGAGACGTGTAAGTGTACTGATGTGCCTTGGAAAGCTCAACAATCCTTCTGTATTACATCGGTAAAAGGGACCTAAAGATTCGAAATTCGATTGTTGACCTTTTGGTGATTTGCCTGAATATGCCTGCATGGCTATAAGATGACTGGTCTTACTTCGTCGGAAAGTTCGTTGAGATCGGTTGAGATCGTTTCGAGGGCCACATTTTTTTCGAAGTTGTAAGGCACACCTTTCCGAACAAAGATATGGCTATTTATGAGTCTTTTCATGATGTGAATACTGAAGAATATTAGAGGAGAAAACATCGTACAAAGTACCAGTCTTTCTGAGCAAAACGTGAGTAGGAAAAAACGCTGGAGAATCATTCATTATGCTCAAAATCAAGCCAACCTCTAGAGTAGTCTTCCCTTGATCTAATGGACCAGTTCTGACCTTTTCTTCATCCTGCATTTCGCTAGCTTCTAGCGCCACTGCCATTTTTCCCTTTCATTTCTTACATGGCAGCAAAATCACCTCCTCGCATATACTCTCTGTCATGAAATCCGATGTGTCGGATTCATTATTCATCCCCACATCCGCCTACGTCTGTTGCGAGAATGAAAGGCTCGATATGAGCATCAAAGGCAATGTGTCGAGCTTTTGCGACGAGCTATGTGTCTAGTCTTAAACCTTAGTCGACCGGCTTCAAGTCATGGGTCTGTTGCAGCAAGCAACATTACCCGTCCAACAGACAAGTGTACTACTGTACAGGGTGCGGCTTAAGTTCCCGGACATGAAATTTTCATTTGACATCTTTGCCCTATCAAAAGTCCGCGAAGCCCAAGGGTCGTAGTGTTCTGGTCCCTCACCTCGGGTACTACCTGGCCCTCATGTCCCTGTAAGTTATGGAACCTTAGCCGCAGGGTACAGAGGTAAAACCATTTTTGAGCGTGAGTAGAGAACTGTTTCTCGCATCACTGGAACAAAAGCTATGGACGCCAAATATACCCTACCCGAATCTAACAGATTCCCTCCATCTTCCATAATTCCTTCCGGTCCAGTTCTCGATTGAAATTGTCGCCAAATGCATGGCGGGAATTCCGGAAACCTGAGCGGGGTGTTCGAAGGCTCGTGAGAACTCCAGAAATGACCAGTTTAGGCAGCAGCCGTAATATGTTTTCACGTATTCCAATTCGCGAAACCATGGTAAAAATCGGTTTGGTTGGTTCTTTTTTACGTGCGCTATAAAAAAGTCCTTGTTCGGGAACTTAGGCCGCACCCCGTATTCACAAGTTTACCCACAAGTAACGTATAAAGCGCGAAACATCACTCTCTTTTTATTCTCCTACATATATCTATCCCTGCATTATCACCCTTACATAGTGTAGCTTCTATAAATAGTTGGTAAAGTAAATGTGTTAGTGAGCCACCAAACCACATTGGACCTTGATGCAGTCCAAACACTCTCTGTACGAGAAAATGAGTAGTGTCGCCGCTCTGTATCAGATGAATGTGTATCTCAGCCGTCGCCAACTCCGTCGGTAACGCCGACCCCTGTTCTGAATCAGTGCTCCTGCAATGACAAGAACATCTGGCTGGATGTGTACTTCCTCATCGACGCGTCCTTCGCAATGACAAGTGCCGGATTCGATGGAGTGAGTAAGAATATAGGGACATATGCAAAATCTATGGCATAGCTCCAAGTTTAGGCTACCGCATTCGTCGAATCTGTGCTGTTCAAAATGACCCTCGGACAAGCCTACGGGCAACAAAGTCGTGTCGGGTACGAATTTCCCGCAGTCAATTTTTTCTAACAGATAATTATTATTCATTCCAACTACAGCTTCATCACATATGCTGCGGACGCTAACAAGCGGTACGACCTGACCAGTTTCCGGTCCACTGATGACATGATCAACAACGCAGATCTTACATATGACGGCACTCGTGGGACGAACATCGAAGCGTGGGTTTTCCTGCATGTGTGACGACCCATCGCGGACACTGTTTCCATCACACCTTATGATTTTTTGCGTATAAGTCTTATGTTCGGCCTCTACCTGAATATGGAACAATAATATTCAATCCTCACCTAAAAAAATTAATAACATTGATTGAAAAGGTCAAAATCAGCTCTACTAGAAAGGCCATGAATAGAATTAAAGGATCTGATTACAGCAGCATACCTAGCAGTAACATTAGGAACAAAGAACCAGATATTCGAACTCTCGAACTGAGAAGGAAAAGGAATGATCTACTCATGGTTTGGAAAATTCTGAAGGAAAAAGTTGGCATAAACTAGAAAAAACTTCTCCCATTGAATGTCTCAATTACGAGAGGAGATCCATATAAAATAGACCTCGAAAAGCCAAATTCTTCATTGAGATACAACTTTTTCGTGAACAGAGCTGGCACTGAATACCTTAGGTTGAGCAAACTTAAACATCTTCCCGCGAACTTAAGCGGAGTTAGGAACTTCATCGACAGGTACCTTGAGGAGACAAATCATGGAGGTGTTACCACTTGAAGATGATTTTCGTACTGTTTTCACTGCAAATTTGTGTTGTACATGCTTTCTTTTTTACCATTTGTGTGTACATGAGAAATCATGTAATAAAGTGTATGAGTGTATTGCCTCCAAATTTTCGAGGAAAAAAGGGGAGGGGGGGGGGGGGGGCGCGGTCGAAATTTTGGCGAGCAAAATC
>JARK01001413.1:351671-379501 GCA_000688135.1 Ancylostoma ceylanicum
AAAAAGGGGGGGGGGGGGGGGGGTGCTCGGTCGAAATTTTGGCGAGCAAAATCTGCTTCATTAGCAAATGAATTAGAAGAGTAATGTAATAGAAAACAATGTAAGGATGAAACGATAAAAGTGAGACAAGTGCAACTAGATGTTTAGATATTTACTATAGGAACTTAATAAGTACCTAAATATCGTTTCGTAACGCATGGACAACCGCGCCCTTTCAGCGCATTTCTGCAGTTCCTCGAGTTTTGGCTCCTTCCTCTGCTCCGGAATTTTCACAAAAATTCCAACATAGATTTTTAAAATCACAACGGCTTAAAGTGTTATTGCGTGACGATTCATTTATATCGCTGTGACCGCTGAGGTTTAGTGAAAAACTGAAAAAAAAATTTAAAAAAAAACTAAAACTGAATCATGCGGAAAAAGGCGCGTCTCACTGGTGAGCCACGCGGTCCTCAATGGGTTAAAGGTGCCCGTCCCCTTCGAGAACGGGTTGCCGAATTTCCGAAGTTACATCTGTGACATTTTCTTGATTTTTTTTTGAAATTTTCGAAATTAATGCGACAGCCAGCGATAGCTATTCTGCGATGCAGAGCTACAGGCCGTTGGCATAGGGCATTGCCACTAGCAGAGCAGGGAGATACGAAGAAATATGCGTACTTATACGCGGCTTTCTAGGGCCGAGTCTCCTGCTTCAAAGAGTCCCAGAAATAGAACTTGTGCGAGAGTCTTCACACTTTCTATCCTTTCGATTCTATAGGTCCATTTACTCATAGGTACCGTTTTCAGCGCAATTCAATTGGCTTCCACCAGCTTTGATACGTCAGCACATCGAGACAACGCACAGAAGGTCATCGTCATCGTGGCATCCGATTATCAGTAAGCTTTTAAAGTCACCGACACCGCCATTACTTAAGATCTTATTTCTCCTTGACTGCTTCAAAAAGAACCACATCTGCAAAAAAGAAGTAGAAGCGCCTATCCTCAGAAATTTTTTTTTGAATAATACATCTAGGAAAGGAAGTTACAATGACCCTACCGTCGCAGCAGAAACATTCAAGGAAGACGGTGGTTACATCATAACAGTGGGTGAGTGCTACAAATTTATAGACCAATAGAATAACGGTGGAAAACGTTTGGTTAAAGCCAGCACCCACGATAATCCTCATGTCTGACATTTCAAGGGCTTCCGAACCCTAGGAATAATCCCGACATGCGTTTGCGCTAATGCTAGAATATCTTCTTCGAGCACGAACAATGCTAGATATCAGCAACACTTTTCTGTGGGTGCTGCCTTCGAGGGGCGTAGAAAAGTATGATTAATACCATTGGTAAGCATCATTTGAAAGGTAACGAAAACTGCATTTACTTTTCCACAAATCCGCAAATATATATGATACACATATCTCTATAGAATAACGGTTATACGTTTCCATTTCATGGCCACAGAACAAACCATTTAAAAGCCCCTGATCAGTCAGAGCATTTCTCTCAGGCAGTACATGTTAGTGGTATCTTTGATTTCTTCAGAGCACAGCTAATGCGGCTTGCCGGGCTTTCGTTATCATATGGCATATGATAACGAATGCGTAGCAAGTAGCATTAGTTGCGCTGTGAGGAAACCAAAGATACCAGTACGACTTCTTTTTCGATCGTCGAGAACTGTAAAAAGGTTGCTAGCTTCATCGAGACAGTATTAAAACACATGTGTACGAGAGCAAACTAATATCCGTATACAAGTGCAAATTTCTGACTTGAAAACATTGTTTATAAGGTCAAATGTGGGATATGCTCCGAAACATACGTTGGAGAAACCAGCCGACCACTTTTTGAAAGGATTGATAAACAGCCCTCATACTGTCGCAACGGTTTTCACAATATCGAACACTGCGACATACCATGTGAGCCCTAAGCTAGAAGTAGCTGAGTTGTATCAAAACACACCAGATTTTGTGGAGAGAAAAATAAGAGAAGCACTCTACAGGGTGGTCCACACGAAGTGTCATGCAAAAAAAATTATCTACACCATTGCGCCAGTTAACTCAAATAAGGAGTTTTTACTCCATCTCAATAGATCAGATCTTACACGTCACATTCCGAGCGAGAGCCTTTAGCTTTAATACAAGCATCCAATCTTTTCCAGAAATTTTTAGGAATCTTCTTCTCCTTAGCGTCTGTCCCGCACTGTCGGAGGGTCCGCTGTATGGGTTCTATTCCGCCAAAAAGCGCGACCTTGGCCGTCTGCCTCCTTGACATGAAGATCTTCTAGGTTTCTTTTAATTACGTCATTGAATTGCTTTTCCGGGGCTCCTCTTGGCCGCTTGACGGCGATTTCCACGCTCAGAACTTGACGTGCAGGATGTTCCTGATTTCTTCTCAGCTTGTCCATACCACCTCAAGCGTTGTGATCGCACCTTCTCTTGGATCAGGGCAGTTTGCTTTCTTCTTCGCACCTCCTCGCTTGATACTTTGTCAAGTCGAGTTAGCCCACAACACCATCTAAGCATGCGCATCTCTGCCACAGTCAGTTTCCTTTCCAGAGCTTTAGTTAATGGCCAGCATTCACTTCCATAGATGAGAGCAGGTCTTACTACCGTGCGATAAACCTTGCTCTTGAGCGCGTTCGAGCATCTCCTGTCGCACAAGATACCTATCGATTCCCTCCATTTGTTCCACGCAGATGTTATTCTTTCTTGTACTGCCATATCAACAGATCCATCTTCGCTCAGGATACTTCCTAGATATCGAAACTTGTTCACCTGCAGAATCGCGTCGCCGTTCACATCGGTAATAGGTGCAACATCTCCGCCAGTGCTCATGAACTCCGTCTCCTTCATATTCAATTTCAAACTCGCCTTTGCCAAAATTCCAGAAATTTTTGAGATTTCGCGCAATTATTTCCGGCGACCGTTTTCGTATCTTCAGCAAATCGAATGACTTGTGCTCAAAGGAGCTGACTTTTTGCTTCAAGATGGACCAGTTAGCAAAATCCGAAGGTTGAGATTGGGCCAGCTTGACGGGCAAGCATACATGGTCCAGAAGTCCGGATAATTGACCTCACTCCATTCCACTGTTTTCACTGCTCCATGGGCTGGTGCTCAATTTTGTTGAAAAGTTAAGCTAATGTCCTCCGCGTTTTATTTGGCCCAGAGAATCACATCGTCAGAGAGAATGGATTTCCTACAGCCCGTCATACTTCATATGGGCCACCCTGTAATAGAAAAGAAAGCATCGATAAATGGTAAAAAGGATATGGCCGAGGCTATGCAACTGATTTTGATAAATGGATAGTCACAGACCCAAACGCAGAATGATAAGTTCACCCTAAGCGACAAACACCCCGACTGTGACACCGGTTCATTTGTGCGCCACGTATAGTCAACTACAAATGTACGCGGACAAGAGTTGGGACCGCGGCGCGGTTTTCCTCCGTGTCTCTGCCCTGCAGGCCCAGCTGCCTCCGTGCAGCAGAAAGCGAGAGAACCGCGCCGCGGTCCCAACTATTGCCTGCGTACTTTTGGAGTTGACCATATGTGTACTAACATTACAGATTTAACACATATTTGCTAATATGCATTATGTGCTCATGTCGATACGCAGTTATATGGTTCATGAGGTTACTTTAGTCTCAAAAATAGAAGGTTGCAGGAATAAAAAGTCAGATCAACCTCTTTAAGCTTGTTCACTTCATCAAACACAATGAGCAAACAATTGAAATGTGAAATCTAATGAAGTAGAGAGTTCTTTTCAGAGTACCTTCAAGAGCATGGTGAGCCGATTCCAGTTTTGAGCACTCTAGCCAGCGGACCTCTATTCCAATTCACTAACCGATACGGAAACCTCACAACAGAGGATATCAGAACTGCTTTTTGCAAAGGTTTGCTTATGTTTTTTATGCCATTATCCTACAAACCATGCCAGCTAGCTATTATATTTCCTGAAAACACCAGCTTTGAGACGAAATTGACAAGTTATCAAGACTCGTATCTGAGGCACATACTTCTTTTCTGGACAAACAGTTTCCAAAGTACACGCGGATACACCGACATGGTTACTTCGTACCAACCGTCAGTGACCTATCCACGGATAAAATTATCCTAGCGTTAGGCTTTCTATTGTCTGCCTCAGTTCAACAAGTGTCCAGCAGCCGAAGCAAAATTGGAATACGTGCATTCAAGCGGATAAACTGTTTTTGATTACCGCCATAGATAAAATGATGTAAAAAGACATCATGTAGTCAACCAGATTAAAAATGTCGGGCATCTGCCCAGGGGTGGTCGTAGATGGTTATCTTCATCGAATAAATGAAACAGCTGAACGCTTCAGCTAACTGCTTCTGCCCGACCAACTACAATCCCTACAACCAGGGCGACATTGTTCCTCTTGGTGGATGCTACAGACCGGTCCCGATCTCTTCCGTCCAGGTAACGGCCCAATTTCCGCATGTTACATGAACAATAACTGAATAGCTCAAGCGTCATGTTAACGTTTTAAGGTGCTCGCGGCAAAGAACTGTCGTCAGCATCACAACGCCATTCTTGCCAAAGTTGAAGACAGGAGCAAGGCACTGTTCTTGAGCACATGTAAGAAGTCTTGCCACTTATTTGCTCCACAGTGATTCACTTACTAATCAATAAATTACCTAGATTACACAGTATTCAAGTAGCAAAATCCCTGTTAATTTTTAGTGTTCCCTTCAAAAACGAAGTTCTGGATTGGTCTGAAGCTTATCAACGGAATCTACCAGTGGCCCGATGGCACTAGAGTGAGTTCAAGATGGGAAAAAAAGTTATTAATCAGCCGCTGATTCAACTGTGTGCTGTAGCGTCTAGATAAAAAAGGGGAGTTGCCACTGCTCCACGATTGGAGCGCCAAAAGTTATGTTCACATTCTGTTCATATTCATATTTGTGTAATAGATGGTGAATTTAGTTCCTAGCGTAATTACTTAAAAATTGGGGACAATTTGACGCCTAAAGCTACTGTTGGAGCCAGCGTTCACAGAATCCCACCAATCTTCACCCACGAAGTGATTTCAAGTGTTATGAGGATTATTTTGCTGGCAGAGTCCATGTAATTCCCGACAAAAACCAGCATTTTTCCACCATTGCTGGACATATGCACCTATCACGCCCATAGATGAAATGCTACAAAACGGAAATAAATCTCCTGTACGGCAAAACAAGTAATTTTGCAAATTCAAGTAAAAGTAAGCTTGTGGTTGTTTTCTTTGAAGTCTCAAGGTATCCAGGTGTGGATTAGTTCGTAAATTTGCCGTAGATCAACTACCATATTTTTAGCTTCAAAGCAATGACTACCAAATGTGGGCACCCGGCTATCCGAACTCTGGCGCTGGTGAATGCGTCTACATGTACCAGTATTCCGGATTTAGGTCTGGAACCATTTTCTACAGTTTTTATGTGACCATGCCCAGAGTTTTTGATACGAGATGCTTGCAGCTTTGGCTGGTTCAACGACGACTGCGGTGATGACCAGAGCTACGTCTGCCAGAACGTGCCATGCAGTGCCGACAACTATTGTTCAACTAGGACTTAATCACGTAATAAATATACTATTTCGCATGTGATCCTGGGTAAACAGGACTTCTGTGACTTGTGGCCTAGTTGAGTTCAGCAGAGGAGCCTCGCTTTCTGCAGGGTTTGGTAGCTACAAGGGATTATGGCACTTTATAAATGAACTTGCTCGCTTGCTCGTGTACTTATTTATTTGAAGATGAAGGAACAGACCCCGTATAAAGCATAAACCAAGTGCAACTAACAACAAAACCCTAGCAGTCCAAGTGAAAGAGAAGTAAACGCTGCAATCGACACAAATTTTCCAAAAAGTGAGGAAAAACTACGAGTAAAAGAAAAGACTAAGATGTAGAGCTTCAAGGAGTTGTACATTCTCCACCCTTAGGTCAAACTAATCCATGGATGATGTGGTAAACTTTTACCAAGCATTAGCATCGAGAAAAAAGCTGTAGGGCTAAGCATTTGTGATGGATGGATAAATCACTGAGATTACCCATGGTAAATGTGTCGACGCACCCAAATTCACCCTGTGTCTGACACCCATCAATATGTATGTTTGCAACGTCATCAACATGCTAATCATACCCATGGGTATGAGGTTACCCTACCCAATCTTCCTCTGCTGCATTCAGGCGCACAAGACCATGCGCAGTAAAAGTGAGTATCTTCAGAGGTTGAAAAGATTTGACAGAGAGAGAAGCAAAAAATGACTACATACAGTGGGCGTCGATGGCTGTAGCCTATTCCGGCCTCGAAAAGCACGCAGCGCGACCGCGCCGCTCGAGCAGGAGTCCTCTACGGGACAACAAACTATGGGGCTTTCTTGATAGTTAATTAATTTTCTTATTAGTCAACATCAAATGTGATGAACAAGTATGAAGAACGTACAGATTCGCCACTGGCGACAATTCCATCATGAGCGACGCGGTCGCGCCGCATGCTTTTCGAGGCCGCGGGAGGGCCATCGCCATTGACTCCGAGAAAAGGGCAGATAATTAAAATGTTAATTATATAACTATTAAGATCATAAGATGTATCTCTTCGGTTATAATCACACTCAAGTGAAAAGGAGCTAAATTAGACGTTTTTCAAATGTGGCTGTCTAGTTTACGTTGTACAGTTGAATCTTCTATAGGAAGATGAGAATAACATGGAAATCATATGATGTGATCGTTCTAAGTACTAGTCGGATGAAATCCCACAAAATATTCTTTTTCTACGTAGTCTACTCCCTGGCCCGAAAATTATCCCGAATTCGAAAACCCGAAATACTGCAGCCGTTTGCTACGAAACCAACGAAATATCAGCGCACGAAAGTGGAAACCTTGGAGAAATGGAAGGGTTCCATGGAAAAATATCTACAAGGCGTATTTAGTGCAAGGTGTAGGTCCATCGATCAACAAACCACTGCGCCCAGACCTAGGGCGAGTTCGCACATCCACGAGGACATGACTTCTGTTGCAACAGGTCCGGCGGCAATGCCCCAAGGTAAGCGTGCTAAGGTATGGGTATAAATACAGCGGTAACGCTACGTAACCTACCGCGACCTGTCTCTGGAGTATTCCTCATCCTACATCTGCATTGTACCTAAATCTATCCGTTACTTTTGACGAACGCTGAACATTCAAAGCATTGCGATCAAACGAATAGTGAAGGTATGTATATTATTAGTTTTTTTTCTATTATACTTTAGTTGTGAATATTTCGTCAGTATTTTTTTTACTTGTTTGATTTCTATATTTAACTTTGCTCACCGAGACAGCAGCACATTTCTTATAATATTATCTTTAAAAAAAAGCTTTCATGCCAAATTTCTTATATCTGTCGCGGTAAAATTTAACAAAAAGTAAGTAAAATAGTGGGCGTCGATGGCTGTGACCCGTCTGCGGCTTCGAAAAGCACGCGGCGCGACCGCATCGCTGGAGCAGGAATCCTCTCCAGGACATCAAATTATGGGGTTTTCCTGATAGTTAGATAGTTTTCTTAATAATTACCATCAAATGTGATGAACAACTATCAAGAAAACCCAGATTCGCCCCCGCGGCAACGATTCCATCATGAGCGGCGCGGTCGCGGTGCGTGCTCTTCGAGGCCGCATACAGGTCACCGCCATCGACGCCCACTGTACAAGCAGCGGACCCAAAAGAGATACAAATAGGATCAAGTAGAATCTTCCAGAGCTTGGAAATCTAATGAAAAAAAGGTAAATGAAAAAAAAAGGTGAAAAGGAGAAAGGCGCTTCAAAGAAGGAACCGAGAATCGGTGACATGAAGGAGCCCCACCGGCATTCTGGTGAAGGCCAATCCATAGGTCATAACGGCCGCGTAGATCAAATTTCTGGGCCTAAGCTTTTAGGTATCCGTTTCCACCCCCGCTTTCTCCTTAAGTAATATAATAACATATGATAATTTAGCATATTTATCGTTTTTTTTTCTATTGATTGAAAATTGCAAACAGTTCCATCACTTTATAACCTTATCAGGTTAAAGCATTTAACCTAACAATGTGACCTCACTACATAGGACATTATAACCTCAATGGCGGACGCAGAAAGTGGATGGGCGGGGAAAAATTGGAGTCTCGACTATTATGTTTGCTTGTTTTTTCACTCACTCATTTGTTTATTTACTAACTTTTACTACATCTTTTACCAGAACGGCAGTATTATGGCTTGGCACCTTTGTAAGTAATGAACCATGCATCTTCGTAAATAAACAAGGAAATAAATAAATAAGCGAATTAGGCGAGTAAATAAATAGACAAATTGTTTTTGACAAGGACATAACCATTGGTTAGGCAGAAATTGACTTCTGAATGCTCCCTTGTGAAATTTGGAAAATTACTGGGACGTTTTCTGGAATATGGGCAATAGAATTATGGGGGACACGAATGGAAAATAAAATTAGTAAAAACGATAACAATAAAAATAAAGAAATAAAAACAAACTACACCTAACCCTCTATAACTTAGGCATTTTCAGATGGAATGCAAAAGTGACGACGATGTGGCGCGTGAAGAAGCGATGTCACGAATCCTCGACCTGGCCATCCGGAAACGACGTCGAATGAACCGTCGCAAGAAGGGCTACAACCTGCGCAACGACTTCCTTCAGACGCGACTCATCGGCACGCTATGCTCCGACCTCAAGAAGATCCTCGAATTGCGAGAGAAACGACGCAAAGCTGCTGAACTCTACTTGAAGGATCTGTTGTAGCCCTGTGTGCGGTGGATAGCATGTGTTCTAGTATTTATGACGGTTTTGGTGCTATTTTGTATATATTAACTACAATCGGTTGTATTTTTATAATTGTGATGTGTGTGAAGTCCCAATATTATTTTATGGAGTTGAATTAGAATTGAATAGTTGGAATGAAGATTCAAATGGATGAAAATCTGTACTACAAACCATAAACAAGGACATTTTTCCACAATAAAATTAAGCAAAGGTACCATTTGGCTAATCACTGAGAGACGATTTTTCGGAGAATCCAGAAGAAGTATTAGATTGTCCCAAAAATAATGGCCGCGACCGCGCAGTGAAGCGTTGGTGGTTCATAACTGCACCAATTTAGGAGATACAGTGGGCGTAGATGGCGGTGACCCTTTCGCGGCCTCGAAAAGCACGCGGCGCGACCTCGCCGCTCGAGCAGGATTTTTCCCCAGGACAACAAACCACGGGATTTTCTTGATAGTCTGTTTTCTTGCTAGTTACCATTAATTTTGATGAACAACTATCAAGAAAACCCAGATTCCCCACCGTGCCGACAATTCCGTCGAGAGCGACGCGGTCGCGCCGCGCGCTTTTCGGGGCCGCGAAAGGGTCACCGCCATCGACGCCCACTGTAGATGAGAATAATTCTAAAGTTCAACACTTCCACTACCTATACTGGCCATCGATGACGGTGGCCCTTCCATGGACTCGAGGCTGACGCCGCGCAACCGCATCGCGCGCGCCGGAATCGATGTCGTCTGCCGGCAGAATGCTATCTCTAGGCGCTTTCCTTTCTAAAAACGTCGAAAATCCTTAAAATCGGGAAGAAATGCGCCTAGGACTAGCATTACGGCGGCAGACGACATCAGTTCCGGCGCGCGCGGTGCGGTTGCACAGCTTCTTTCTCGAGGCCAGGGAAGGGCCAATGCCATCTGCAAATTCGGAAACCATGTTGTAAGTTTTGTGAAACATAGTTTTTGTACTCTCTAATTTCTAACGCTTGTTCTCTGCCCTAATGTGATGAAAGCTGACCGGGTGACAACAGGTACGCTGCTGGGCTGTGATTGGTTGATTCATGTCCGCGTCGCGGCCGCAGCTTTCGAAGGTACAAGCAGGGTTGCGGCGAGATAGAATAGTTTTCTGAGCTCAAATGGGACAGATGGATGTTATCGGAGCCAACAAACTGTAAGGAGCGGCCTCTGATATGGCCTCAATGCGTCGAATTTGGAGGGCCAGCCTGGACTCGAAGGGCATGCGCGTGCGGCGCGGCCGCGTCGCGGAGTACGTCTTGACCGCGTCCCATGAAAGCTAGATTTATTGTAACCCCTGCAATTGTTCAGGGAGTCAAATAGCATAGAAACGATCAGGACAAAAGACCCCGCTCAGACATATTTATCCATAACTTATTCCAGTGAATGATGAACGGCTTGTTGAGCATAGTCAGTATAAGGAGTGTTTAAATGATCCCGTAGTTCCTAATTACGCATGACCATCGACGTGGAGGCGTCCGTGTTGCAGTATCTGGTCGAGTCACATGGCTTTGACTGGCAAATGTAGTAATGGTCGTTGGTGCAGTCATCTGAGAACCAAGCAAACCTGTAAAACGGCAGTGAAGAAGGCGTAACACCCCATAGGAAGCGTGATAACCCAGGAATTCGAATTTTTTTTCCAGATAATTCTAAAGCTTTTCGTGAAAGTTCCCCGAACCTATGAAGAATTTCCTTTGTTTTCCTTAAATTTTTCATAGTTTCTTAATAAATTGCTAAAATTGGCTATAGATAACCGAATCTCGGGGGTGTGTACCACCGTGAGGGAAAAAGGGGCGTGGTCAGGCGAGTTTGATTGGCGCACTCGGGCCGCCCGTCACGCCAATCTGTTTGAAGTCCAACGGCGTCAGTTTCATAAAACATGGTCAACTTGTGCTTAGCGCCGTACGAGTTCAAACAGGTAGGCGTGACGGGCGGCTAGAATCAGCCAATCAGAGCCGTCTGCTTACTCTCCTTCTTCCCTCACCATGATCACGATGATACGCACACGAATCTTGGTGGTAATTCATGAGATTTTGCTCGAAATTACTTTGTCTGGACTAGAAAATTTCAATGGATTGGGAAAGTTCCCGTTGGTATCACTACGCAAAAAAATTAGTAATCAAATAAATAAATGAGGAAAAGAAAACGGGAATATTAAAATATATTAAAATAATAATATTAAATTCAGAAATATTAAAATTCGACAAGCTTTAGTGAGACCGACGCAGAGTGCAGCCTATTGTACATATTTTCAGCAGACGAAGCGCCAGCTTACAGCGTTCAGAAGCAAATAGCTAAACTCACCAGATCACTTCAAGATTTGCAAAAAAACTAGCAATGAAAATTCCAATTTTTCCAAACTAATGACTGCAATTAGTATATTTCGAATAAAGCAAGATCGGCAAATCCATTTGGAACATTGACGAAGTTCGTAACCTACTTGAATCCGGAATACTGGTACATATAGGTGCACTTTCCACTCTTCGGTTCATCAGGGCCCCAACTAGTGTATCCAGCCTGAAGTACATTACTTTAGTATGGTCCCGAAAATTAATTTAAAAAATTAGGCAAGAGAATTACTGCGTACCGAATAGCCTCCTGGCCATTGCCAGCCATTTCCGGTGTTCGCTAAACCCAGCCAGAACTTCGTTTTTGAAGGGAAAACTGAAAGCAGCAATTTATTGAATTATGGTTTGACAACTAACGTACTGGGTATACATTACAACAGAGTTCTCTATAGCAGATGCTATAGTCAATTTCACCAGGAATGAAAGACGGAGAGGAAAAAGGAACAGTCAATTTGTACAGTGCACTCCAGACGGTCCTAGACAAGGGTCGGAGTCACTCTGTCTGAGCACTCTGTCTGTCTGTTGCACCAAGGCAGCGGGCCTGCTGGGCAGAGACACGGAGGATAACCGATACGCCGTGATTTTTCGCTGCCTCGGAGGGTGCAGCAGACAACCAGAGTGCCCGCGCCGCGGTCCCTTGTCTATGGCCGTTTGGAGTTCACTGTGATCTTGTTGCAGTTAGGGTTGCACCACTAAAATTGACCGCATTTGCACGACCTGCTCGAGTTGTAAAGTTCTTGTCAAGAGGATAGACGGATTGGGCGTGCGGCTTCATAGCGTCGCGGTTGCAGAATCGCGACGGGACCAACTCGACCCTCTCACTTGGAGCATGCTCTCCCTGCATCCCTCGTTCAGATCCCGCCGCGATTTTGTATTTACGGAATCGGTCTATCTTTTCGAGAAGGACTGTGCCATTTGCCAGAATCGTACGAGGCGTAAATCTGTTACGAATCGGGGTATTGTCTGTTGTATGCTAGCCACGCCCATTCCACCAGGACTTCTGCAACATACGCAACATGTCAGTAGCAGCTTTCCATTACTAACATGTTCATTGGTACAAAACATGTCCTACATGTTCGAGTAGCGCGGCAGGCAAATCTAGAAATGGGCGGGAGCTCCGCCCTGACTCTCCCCAAAATGGAGTGCTCAGCAACAAGTTTTCAGGCACTTTTTAAGGGAAATACATATACTCACTCTAGCGATGAGCGAATCGAGACGGCTCTAAATGTCTTAAAATCCGGAAGGGAGAAACGAACTGTTACAGTGATTTTGCTATCCATTCAGTCATATTCAGCTATTTAGAGTAGTATAGGTTTTTACTTTGGGACATTTAAAACTCCTTACGTAAGAACAAAGAATGACTAACGCTTTGAAAAATTTACTTACTTGTAGCTAAGAATGCGTTTTTGTCGAAGTCCTCATCAAGTGTGAGGGTAGAATTGTGGTCGTCGATACATGTACGGTGAGCAAGTTGCTGAAATATCGGAGGAAACATTTTTCTTTCGAATAAACCCAACTAAATACAGTCCAGGCTGAGAATATCTGCATGGTCACATAAACTTACAGTCGCAGCCGTAGAATCTGAAAATCGCGGAATCCGCGTTGATCGCGGGATTTGCGGGATTTTCAAACAGCCTATTTGAGAGTGAATAACTTAGAAAAACGAATGCACCGTGAGATTCAGCGCAATGCTCTTTCCATGCTTATACGCAATCACCTTTGATTTTGAGCGGCTTTCACCAAATACATATTTCAATAAATCCATTGAATACCCTGACCCTACCCACTAACTAGGGTCAAGCGCAGAAAATTCCAACTTTTTTTTTGGCCACAACTTTGACCCGATTCCCTGGGTGCCACAATGACGATTCAGCCGCTCTATCCACTAAGCCACGCGTACATGTCTTAGCAGTTCGCGAAATTCACCCACAAACCAACATTTTTCTCCATCTCAGAAATTTATGCGAAACGTTTCCGGGACGCCTTCCTGGACTACCCGAAAGAGACCGCGGGGGACGTCGTGCAGTGAACCCCGAACACTGCATCGCAGAAACTGCAACTCAGACATTCGAGGAGCTCTATCCTCGGAGAGTTGGGCTTGTTCGACCCTCAAATTGTCCCTCTCAGGTGGACATTAGGTGTGCTGCCGCTGGCATCTAGCTGCCAACTCACTTGATTTGAGTTGCCAAAGTGCTGCAACAAGCGGTCTATAGGATGGGTGCTGCAATTGATTGATGTGGAAAAATTTGAAAATTGAGTGCGGCACGACATCACCATTCTACCAGGTCTTGAGCGAATTCATGTTGATGTTCATCCGGTCGGAATGCTTGCGCGCTTGGCTCACGTGAATGAGCAGCAAATCTTGGCTCACACCGAAGAACAGCCAAATCAGGGCTAAGCTATGCAGTAGAACACTGAAAGTTTCTTACTTTTCTTTCTTACTTACTTTCTGATAAGATAGAATAAACGCCCGCGGTGTGGGTCACTGAAAGGTGAGGGCCTCAATGTGGCAGCACAGTTGCCGTACTGTGGCAGCACATTTGAGGAAAATGTGCTGCCCAAACAGGAGAACTTCCGGCATACTTTATCAGCACTGCTTCCAAACTGCTGCCGAATTTGCAGCTCTACTCCAATTGTAATGGCTGTAGAGCTCCTGTTCGACGGGGATAGAGCTGCGCGAATGTCTGAGAAAGCAGAATCTGCGCTTAACTTTGGACCTCCAACGGACTGGAACCAACGATAGGGACGGATTGCAATCCGCCGCTCTAACCACTGAGCCATCCAGGCTATTGACGGTTCAATGAGATGGCAGGGAACGTCTCCACAATCGTTTCGCTTACTTCTCAGCAAGTCTTGGACGTTGTTGTTCAACTGTGTTGAGCAGTATGACACGTCCAGTAGCAGTATCACACGAGATATTTAATAATGCAATATTTGAAAGAATAATAGCATCCATTTATATTTTTCCGAATTAGTTTATTCAGAAGCGAAAAATTTAGTGTCCAGGGTTCAAATCACTCTTCAAGCGGCTTGAAGTCAATAGGCTCGACGTCATCAAGCGGCTTGAAGTCAATGGGTTCGACGTCTCTCTTCTTCTTTTTGAAATAACAGCACTGGGAGTGAAGAGGACCACAGCAGCCATCTAAAACAATATAGAAGCATAATGTCACCGCGAATGGAATATTGGGTGATGGACTACCGGATGAGCGCTAAAACTCACTCGGTGGAGGCGTACACAGTTTGCAAGGATCGCGGAAAGCCAAAACGGCTCCGAGGAGAGCGAACGCAAGAAGGAGACGAAACACGAAGCAGAACATCTTCAACCGTGGGCCGGACTCTCGGTAGGCTGTTTTATAGAGGAGGACGGCGGTTAGGCCGCCAGTAACGATTTTCCACTGTTGATATAGGGAACAGCGGATGAAAAGGTTCTGGTACTTACAGGCTGCTTGCCTCGACACATTCTTTGCGAAAGGGCAAGTAGCCCATAAACAGGCTTTTCGTTCCGATGTTTTCTCTATCAACAGTGGAAAATCGTCGCTAACTTGCGCCTTCCTCAACAAAACGGTCTGCTGGTAGCCCTTTCCACAGTTGGAGATGTTCTGCTTCATGTTTTGCCTCCTCCTTGTGTTCGCTCTTCTCGGAGTAGCTTTGTCTTACCGCGATCCGTGCGAATTGTGTACGCCTCCACCATGTGAATTCTAGCGCTCAAACGGCAGTCAAGCACCCCATCTCCCATTCGCGGTGGCTCTACGGTTCTAGATTGTTTTTAGATCGCTGCTATGGCCCTTTTCACTTCCGATGCTGTTCGTTTATGAGGAAAAGAGACGTCGAGCCGATTAGCTTCAAGCTGCCTGGAGACGTCTAGCCCATTGTCTTCAAACCGCGTGAAGAGTAATTTGATCAAGAACTGTTCTGTCTCTGAGCTTCATGATATATTTTTTATCTGTTGATGTCGTGAAGGCTCATTTTTTTCCACATACACAAATGATAGCGCTCCAAAGTTCAACGTAGTCGTTCTACATCGAGACATGACCAAGACTTTGGAAAGAAAAATTATGGAAGCGATCGATATAAAGAGATATGGGCCGGAAATCAATAATAAGGAGGAACTCAAAGAGGTGCTGCGACTTATCGCCTGATCAGAAGTATAAGCCTCCCTTGGTCCTGGTCATTTTGTGCTAGTCTCATTTTCTGAGTAACACTGTAGGGATGAGGTTATCATTTGCTTGACGTGTTAAATTGTATTGAGACTAGGTCATTCAAATGTACGTAAACAAATACCATTTGGCCTCGGAGTCGAAAGAGTTTGTTACCACCTGCATAATTTGTATTGTTACTGTAAGTGTTTGTGTGATTTTGATAAGGTAGCAATTTATTTTATGATTAAGGTCTGACAAAGGCGTTAACGCCGAAAGCTCACATAAAGATATTCACGAGCCTTCACGACATCAACAGAAAAGAAAAGTAATTTGATCCCTAAATTAAAAAAAGCGAAGTACACGCCATCACCGCTGCACAATGCTTCATGTATTGTTCAATGAAGAGCGAAACGCCCACGAGTGTTGTATCTTTTTTTACCACTGATTTCTATATCAACAATGGAAAATCGTTAGTTTCCGCCGTTTGCCTGTATAAAGCAACGTGAACACAGCCCATTCCACAACCAGCATATGAACCTCTCCGTGTTTCGCATTCTCCTTCTGTTCGCTCTGCTCGGAGCAGTTTCGGCCACCATTTCATGTGGCTGTAAGCCTCGCCCGCCAAGTGAGTTCGCTCCAGAACAGTCTACAAGTTCATGTATTCTCCCACGACGTCTTCAATCTCTGCTTTCCAGGCTATTGCTGTTGGGGTCGGTACGGACGCTGCTGCATGGCACGAAAGAAGAGGGACGTCGCGTCTAACGACTTCATGCCGCTTGAAGGCCGAAAACCTGTTGATTTCAAGTTTTTCGAAGAGTGACCTATAGTGTGGACGGTCTGTCTTGCATAAACTAATAGAGCAAAATTTTGAAGTTGTTGTTATGCTTAGTTCTTTAGAATATTGCTTCTCAAAATTACAGCAAGCCCAGGCCTGATAGTTCGGTGAAAACAACAGCTACCAACCACATGCAAAAAAAATCCACATTCAAAACGCTTTCATCAATTCATACCTGCACTGAGGGAATTGTTACTGGATAGTAACACCCGCCCTGTGGGGCATTCCACATGTCGTTGTTGTAGGGCAGCCAGTTTGTTCGGCAGAAACAGTTCGCTGAAACAAACACAGCTGGTAAGGACAGCTATCAAGCTTCAGGACCTTCCTCGAGCTAAATCCAAATGCCCGAGATCCTTACTTGAAAACTAAAAGGTCAGGCGAAATTATTCTTAACAGGATTTTAAGAAAAACCTGGGCGTAGGGCGTTATACCAGGAGTGGGCGGTGCGGGCTGGCCCTATGATTGGCTAATTGGGTGGATTGACCATTCGCAGCGCTAAGCCGCGCCGCCCTTCCCAGGTACAACGCTCCACTTCCAAAAAATCTCAACAAACATGCAGTTAGAGCCAGTTGCCAGTTGCACCATACAGTGATGGCCAAAACTTTGGGCCCACTTCGAAAACGCTAGTTTCCGAGAAGCTGATTCGTTTTCAGCTTGTTGTGGAGCCCCAAGGAACATCGGCTGCGCGACAAAATGCACGCTGCTGGGCTGTGATTGGTTGATTCATGTGCAGCCTTTAAAGACACGAGCAGCGCAGGAGACAAATAAACAAGTTTTTTAAGCTCAGGTGGGACAGATGAATGCTATCGGAGCCCACAAACTCCAAGGAGGTGGCCACTGATGTCAATCAGTATGTCGAATTTGAAAGACCAACCTGGATTTAAAAAAACCTTTCTGTTTTTTAAATATTCAACTGCTGCTCATATGCCTCCAAAACGCCGCCTTTTCGGTGTGGGCCCAAAGTTCTGACGGGCACTGTATGACGCAACACAACTGGCTGTAACTCCATGTTTATGGAAGTTTTAATAAAGGACAACTCAGTAAAAACATGAATCGAAATTGTCGACCTATGGTTGATGTCCAGATCGTGACGCTGCACAACAACGGTCATATCGATCGATGGCGCTTTACTTACTGGGAGCGCAACTTCTTGGACGAGCTGTCGCTGCGCGGTGACCTCAAACTCTCCAGAAAGAAAGGGCTCAAAAAGGGGGTCCTCTGCACTTCTGAGTGGAAATACGTACACCCTTGTGATCGGCATCAGTTGCAGATTGCTTTGGTGTCAGAATATCAAGGTTGACCCGGAGGTGAGACATTACCCTCAACCGCTCACAAATTGGCCCATCTGTGTTGTAGCGGTCGCACATAACGTGCATTTTGTGCGCAGTGGCGAAGAGAGTAGCGGGTGGGTTGCGCTCTGGTTGTGAAGAGAATAATTGAGTTCTTGAAGTGTTAAAGGGGCAAAAAGTGAAAAGTACCCCTAGAAAAGTTTCGAGTGGGAGCGTTGTACCAGCGAGGAGCGGCGTGACCGAAGTCTGAGAATGGTGAGTTTATACTACTGCCCAGTGGCGGAGCTCATTCGCGCAGCTCTTTCCAGAAACAAAGTTCCATACCCAGGAAATCTAGAAGAGAACTGACTTGCTCATGAGAAAGAGAAACTTCGTTCCGTTAAGATGAGACCATTTGATTTCATACTACTACGAAATTTTACGCGTGTATGTGATTAATTTTAGCCTACTTCCTTGATTGGGAGGAAAAATGGCTACTGATAACCAGTGTCAACGAAATGAAGTGGAAATGGTTGCGTTGTACTGTATTAATTCACAATAAGTAGCTGCAAAGCTACAGTGGCCATCGATGGTGGTGGCCTTCTCGCAGCCTCGAAAAACATGCGACGCGACCGCGTCGCTCACGATGGAATTCTCGCCGCAGCAGCGAGTCGTAGTTTCCATGATTGTTGTTCATCTCATTTGATGTTGCCTAATAAGAAAACTGACTAAATATCAAGAAAACCCCATAGTCTATTGTCCAGGAGAGGATTCCTGCTCAAGCGGCGCGGCCGCGCGGCGTGCTTCTCGAGGCCGCGGAAAGGGCAGTGCCTTCGGCGCCCACTGTAGTTACTACACAAATATGATACAAAAAAACAACTACAGAACAAAAACGTGCTTAAACATGGCCAAAATACCTTCACAAAGCAGATGACGTAAATCATCGGCACGGAGCTGGGTCCCGTCATCCTTCACGTTGGTCAAATTGTAGTTCGGCGACGCTATCGATCTCAGCACCGGCACTTCCAGTCCGTGTTCTTGCACATATTCTGTAGTTCTCGATAGTAGTTTGATGCTACAGTGAAACTTCTCAACTTGACTACTAACCTATGGTAATTATTGTTCCTCCGCTCTCACGGAAAGTGGCAGCCACTTGACCCGGGTCGTTCCATGCACCAGTTCTGGGAAAAGTTAAGTTGAAGAAAAGCAAGGATCCCCGCTCCGTCCTCACATCATTACACGTACTTGTACGAGTTCCCTACAATTACCAGTACAGGACGTGCCGCAGCGCGATGTGTTGGGCTCACAAAACTGGCCGTGGCCAGCCGAATTGCACTAAAACTGTTCTACAGTACTCCGAACTGAACAGTTAACCGTTACCTTTCCTTACCCTTCGATGTTAGTGCCAGTTTCATCATAGGTTTCAATAGTTAGGTCGAAAAGATCCGACGTAGAGGTGTAGAAGTTCAGATCGGCGATGAGCTCCACGCTTGACGCATAGCGGATGACGCCGAGCCGTGTTTGGTATTGCTCTGCTTGTCCTATCGTCAGTTTCGAGAACGCTGACACGACGTAGTCGGTGGCCTGGGAATGACCTGAGCGCAGTTACACGGAGAAAATGAGAAACACAGAGAAATATAAGAGGAATTTCAGAGATTAGGTAAAGGTAAAGATGGGTAAGGTAAGAATTGAAGCAAATGTAGGCTCATCACGATAACTTCAACCTCGATTAATAGTGACAATGGACGATAGATAGTAATCAGCAGAATCCAGAAAAAATCCTTGAAATACCAGAACTCTGAGTGGTCGAAGGAATTGCGTTCTTGATTAGTATGCGCCAGACTCACCAGCACGAATCTACGGAACCCCAAACGGCCACAGACAAGGGGCGGACTCGCGGCATGGCGTTCTCGGGCAGAGACGCAGGGGCTCTGCGTGCTCGCTCTGGTTGTCTGTTTCTGCCGGCAGCAGAGAAGTCGAGTGCCACGCAGCTGCAGACAACCAAAGCCCCTGTGTCTCTGCCCAAGAACGCCGCGCCGCGGGCCCGCTCCTTGCCGACGGTCGTTTGGAGTTCACTGTATGTAGACACTGTGTATTTCATACTGGACCAAATTTACTGATTCAAAGGTAACCCATACATCTCAAGGTGGGGATAGAATTAGAGTGATCGAGTTGCTGGCCATTTTTTTCGACACCACGGTGTTTTTTTTTTTGCTGCTCTGCCAAAAAAACTTCCCAGTTGCTGTAAAACTTGCCAAACTTTGAAAGATGGGCTCTTTGCCTTTCATTCCTCCCCGGAGGGAAACCGCAATACCTAGCCAGAGCCGATGCTGTACCAGAGCCTTTGTTTTGCTACTACTATATATAATGCCGTGAGCGCTCTCGAATGTGCATGGGGACCAGTTTTCGCTTTACGAAGAAACTACTTTTTTCAAAGTTTTTTTTAAGACCTCGAAAGAATTCGAGTTTACATGTAATTCCTGGAATAAGCCACTTCAAGAAAACATCGAGCCTCTTCTCTTACGGCTCAAAGCCAACTGGGGACCAGTTCTCGTGCATTTGAAACTCATGAGATGTTCTAGAACTCAAACGAAACATACCGCATCAATCCCAGGTTTCATGGATACAGTGGCTTCCATCAGCAGGAACACATCTAGCCACACAGTTTTCAAGACACACTCGCAGCCAGCATTGCCGATACTGGCGGGTGGAAGGGTAGGGGTCGGAGGACGAGTGGCTGACGCTGTGGGGAGCGGCTTGACTGTGGTTTGCACTGGTTTAGTGGGTGGGTGAGTGGACGGAGGAGTCGTCGTGCTTGACTTTCCAGCTGAAATCAGTGTGTAACATTGGAAAAGGAAGTTTATTATTGTTCCCATAGAATCTCCAGACCTGTTGTTGTAGGGGGAGTCGCGATTTTGGTAGAGCCAAAATTACCTGTGCTGGTCGATGCTGCCCCTGTTGTAGTAGGACGAGGAGCCGTCGTTGTTGAATGAGTAGTGTATGCTGGCTCTGGAACTCCAATTATTCGTAGTCGTGGCTATAAACAGAAAGGCAAAAATGATCCTGGGCTTTATGAAGCGATAGACAGAGGATATACATGAGCGTGGCTAATTTACAAAAAAAAAATATCTGAGCGCTATGTAATAGTAAAAAGAAAATCAAACTAACTCGATTTTCGTGCCCTTTTCAGTATTTTTTTATGTTTGATATGACCTGTAGAAGAGCACAGAGGGATTGGGGCTACATCACATCAGGGTTGAGCTGAGGTCATCCAAGCCCTGGCAACCCTAACCTTGGTAATGCGTCCTGGTTTTCAGGTAAGGATCCCGTAGGGACCTTCTCACCTTCAGTAGAAGGAGTGCGACCTAATTACTCGTCGTAATTTTAGACTATATCTCTTATTAATAAAGCAAACTCAAAAGCATTCACATTTCGGGTTGGATTTGTTCCTTGGTGCACTTCCAGGTGTAATTAAGTAATTAAATAAATAAATAAGTGAACAAACATATTTAACGCCCATTTCTCCAGAGATCATGTAGAGAAAGGCTATGGACACGAGGGTATGCACAGATGGTGGTTAAACAAAGGTAGCTCGTTTGCCTCCTTTCTCTGGTTGTAACTTCTCAGACTAGCGGTTAGAGAAGCTGCATTCCTGAAGAGAATACCAACAGCGAGAGATATGTACATCCCTGCCTCGTCTCTAAGCCTTTATTTTCATCCAGTGTATGAAGAATGACTCTACGCTATAAATTTATTTGTGATTTTTAGTGATTTCTTCCCGTACCAGTGGTGGGCGCAGAAATTTCCCCTCGGGGCGGAGCGCTGGCATCCAAGAAATCCGACATGATAAGTGTTAAAATAACCTATAGAAGTAAATTCAAAGAATTATGTGTAAAATAAATTATTTAGAGCAACTAGGACACTTTATCTGTTTGAAAAGTAGCTCCGGAAAATACGCCAGTTCATCTTCGAGAAACATGGGAGCACCTCCCCCCCCCCCTCGCTCCTATGCGCAGCCACTGTCCTCCCTGAACACTTCTCCCTCTTTTTCTGGAAATAATAAACTAACCGCAAACTGAGTCGTCCACGTACTGCGACAGCAGATTAGGCTCTATCGTTAAGGCGTTGTACTCATCGGTGTGCTGAGATTGGCAAAACTCAAGTTTCCAGCAAAAATTAAACGATTAGCCACAGGGGTTGCCTACATTTTTGGGCCAGCTGGAAAATGAGCAGTTCCCATAGTTCACAACAACTATGGAGAAATCTACGGCCAGTTTGTTGTCGATGTAGTACTCCACTTGGGATGCTGCCGCGTCGACATCGCGCTGATCCCTGGAATTCGTTCCGCATTTTTTCGCGAATTCAACGCCGTTCTTCATATTAGACAATTACAATACTAGTCTTCCTCAGTACAAAATTGTTGTGAGTCTAAAATATTGCCTTACTTCAAATCATTGATAGTCTTCATACGTAACAAACCTATCTCCTGTAAACAGCACCAGCGACGTGTCATCGAATCCAAAGTTGTTGAACAAATTGCGGATCGTTCTGAAGAAGTGTGGCTTTTCAACTACATACAGTCGCAGGCTACAATTTTGACCCGTTCCCTGGGTGCCATAACGACGATCAACCGCTCTATCCACTAAGCTACGCATACATGTCTTGATAGCTCGCGCAAAACAACTTTCTACCATCTCAGAAATTTATACAAAACATTGCCGGAAGCCTTCCTCGACTACCCGAAAGAGATCGCGGGGGATGTCGTGCAGTGAACTCCGAACACTGCATCGCAGAAACTGCGCTTGACTTTGAATCTCCAACGGAGTGGAACCAGCGATAGGGACGGGATACAAACCGCCGCTCTGTCATTGAGCCATCCGGGCTACTTTTTGGGCGGGTGTTTGTCAGATGAGTGCAGCGGTCGTATGGGTAAGTGGCATAGTATTTGCAAAAAACCGACACCGAGCAGGTTCCGAACCCCTGGTCACTAGAACGGCGAACAACCGTTCTAACCACTAGGCCACGCGAGCACGACTTGGCAGTTCGCGAGGTCCTCTCACAAACTAACAATTTTGATCTACACGGATCGTTGTTGTCCCTTATTTTCCAAAGGTCTCCCTTGAATCCTCCATGGATACCATTATTTACGAGAATAATCAGATAAAATTGCCAGAATGAATCTTACGATACATGTGAATCTTACGATACATGGTTCACACCAACTATAAACACCTTAAGCGCATGTATATGTGCATATACTGGACTCCCCCCAATTCCGAGTTCCGACTTCCGGCACTTCCGATATTCCGGTGATTTTTGGGGCTTCCGACTTCCGAGTTCCGAATTTTTGAATCTGACTTCCACTCATCACTGGTCCTCACCGTACCGACAGCATTGCCTAAGCTCTCAGGAGGTGAGAGCTCAGTGAGATTCTGACAGGTGAAAAATCCGACCAATTTTCGGAAGGATGTAATTTTTGAGAAGAAAAAAAAAGCTAGGCTTTTTAAGTGGTGTTCACATCATATTGCCACAATGGAAGTATTCCTAGGTGCTCTCTCTCTCTCTCTCTCTCTCTCTCACTCTCTCAAAGTCGTAGCCAAAAAAATGTTAGAATTTTCTGTGCTTGACGTCAATTAGTGGGCGGGGTCAGGGTAATTAACGGATTTATTGAAATGTTTGGTGACAGCCGTTCAAAATCAAAGATGATTGGGTACAGGCATGTGAAGAGCATTGCTCTGAGTCTGAAAGTGCCATCCCTTTTCTTCAAAATTACTCATTCTCAAAGAAGTCATGTGAAAATTTTAGATACTATGGCTGCGACTGTATTTAACTAATTACTTGATTTACAGTATGAAATTTCCACTTGAGAAAGGGTTACAGACTTCGATACCTTGATAACGGGACATTGTTCGCATTCTCGAAATCCACGTTACTCCACAGTTTCTCTATGTTTGTGCAAATCTGCCGTTTGTTATAACTGAAGTCGTAGATTGTGGTCGATCCAGTACCTGAAGAAGTTTTGAGGCAAGACTAGCTCTAGCGATTCTCGGTTCTTCGAAACGAGATCATGCACCGATCATAACTGTAGTAAGATAAGTAAAAATGGTGCTGAAAAAGCCTGGAACCAAACGCTCTTGAGAACCTTTCCGGAAATGCCGCGGAGTTTCATCCGAATTATTCCAAATTTAAAAATATTGTACAGCCAAGTAAAATGAAATACCGTATGCAGTCATTCCAACACCAACGTATCCGCTTCGAATGTCTAGCCGTGGCAGAATCCAATTTTCGATGAAATCGAATTCCTATAAAGGGATTTTACGCGTCAATATAACTATTTTTTCAAATATAACCAGGCAGAGCCTCAACTCAGAAGTTGTTCTCCAGTTTTTTAAATCGTAGTAGAATGTGCATGCGCTGCGAAACAAAAAAATGTCATTCGTGAAAGGGGCTAGGACCGAGAGAACCCAATTTTTTTAGGGTTCTCTTAGTGGAGAATGGGCGGGGTTCTCGACGCCTGTGTGAGATGACCGATGCCCTGCAACGAATGAGCAGCAGTTGTTGGCCAAGTTCTGAGATGCTAAAACGTGTTCACTACGCAAGGTCCTCGAAATAGGTGGATTCCATGTGCGGTTCCATAGCGCTGCGGCTGCGAAAGCGCGGCAGGACATGAGCCAAAGAGGCAGTAAGACCAGGAGCCGCACGCATCATAGAGGTAACCCATGGTAGACGTGCTAACACTGCACAAATTTACCCATAATTAACGCGGGCGTCGACAAGGTTACCCTGGGTAATTTCTATGATGCATGCAAATCCAGGCTCAAAGTGAGAGGGCACAATAGGTCATGCAACGCGCCTCATCCGCCTATTATTTTGAACTGACTGTGCAACTAATACAAATCAGAGTCGATTGGGTCTTAGCAGAAATTTGTTGACCATTTCGGAGCATCTCAAGGTGAGACACTGCCTTTAACGGGAACAAAAAGCTCACCGAACGGACGTTTTCGTACGATCCCATGTTGGTGGTGGCATCGATGGCAATGATCACACTGCGTGAACAAGAGTAGTCGTTTACATCGGTGGAGTTACATTGGAGGACAGCTGTGGAAGTCTGGGTGGCCACTGAAGGGAATAAGCTTGAAGGAGTTACAATTTGCGTGTCTACCGAAGCAAATAAACAACTGAGCCACCTAATCACATAGAGGTCCTTCTTAAGGGGTAGAGCCAAAAAAAGACCTCCACCTCCCTGCGCAAAATTCACCTCTTGTTAATTAAGAACCTCCGTTAATCTGTTTAGAATTGAAAATCTGTTAGCCGCAGATTTGGTCAGTTTGGATAATTTCCGTCCAGATCACCTGAATGAATTGGAGCAAGTATTCGTGCGTTTCGTCTACTTACGCCGATCTCTTACCAAACATCACATAGGGTCCATAAAGGCTGAGGAATTGTCAATGCGTGGATTAAGTTTCTTATTGTAACTACATGCTTCTCATTAGCAGACAGGATTTTTGGGAATTTAAACATACCTAACAGAAGAAAAAGCAAACAGAAGGGACGCATTGTCGCGCCTTATCGAAAAAGAGCGAGTACCTACAAATCATGAGATAACGCTGTTAATTGCTGACGGATGTAAGACTACTGTGTCGTGCATCTGTAAAGATGACGTGTAGATTATAGCGAAGCAGCAGATGCTACAGCGGTATCATGCTTTGTTGGCGTTTTCAGACAAGATAATACAAATACGGAGAACACCTCTAGTCAAAAAAAAAAAAACTGGAAAACCATGGTTGACGCGGGATCTGCAAGATGTTCCTGTCATGTAGACATCATGCAACAACCGTGTGAACTTCATGCAGCCTGGCTCAGACTCTGAGCCGACGTTAACACGAGATATGCATGCTAAAACATCTACACTTAGAGAAGGAGATATGCTTGATCGATTAACGGAAGTAAACAGTGATTACAAAGCTTGGTTGGAGAAGAATCGGATATAACTGCGCTTTCCTTTTAAGGGAGATGAATTTTTTGGGTATGGGGCGTTATATCTAAAGAGGGCGGCGCGGTCAAGCTCCGTGATTGGTCAATTCACGCAAATCGCCAATCGCAGAGCTCTGTCGCGCCCCTTTTCTCGGGTGTAACGCTTCACACCCGAATTTTCATGAAGCAAACCCTGACCGAACGGCTCCAATCTAATCTTTATTGTGCAAAAAGTTCGATCAGCATTTGTAAAAAAAAATGGACGGGAATCTCATGCATCTTCAATTGTTTATTTTTTTTATTACAGACTTCAAATATTTATTTTTGATTTGAGCTTGTAATAAGTCTTTGATTGAATTCACTCCCAAACTTCTTAGCGAGCGGGTCCTTTCTAGGCAGAGGTACAGCTTTTTTTTCTTTCAGATCTCCCCTCTCACTCTTTGGGGTCTCCTTTTTTGCTGGCTTACGACAAACAAGAGGCAAGAGCACGTGACGAGAAGTGCATCCTTCACTGCATTATATTGGATTATATAAAGGGAGATTCTCAATCGTTCAGATCCCCACATAAGTATTTTGTTGCCCATTCCGTTCCTATTATGCATAATAATCCGACGCCCCAATGCTGCTTTGACCGCAATTGCATACGCTCCAGTTTCAAAACGAACCGACTTTGGACTTCACTTTATTTCCACAGGTATACCATATTTCTCCTAACTGTCCGACTGTTCTTCCGTCACATCAGGTAAGATTTCTTCTTTATCTATTCGTTTAATATTTGAACAAGTCTTTTTCTGATGTACTGAAAGTTTAAGCATTTTCTGCCCATCTTGTTCTATCTTGGGGAAAAAGCTTGTGTGGAGCTCAGAGTTCCACTGTAATATCTGCTCAGTTTCACTGCATTAGCATGCGGTTCACAAATTCTTGTGGTTTCAGAATGAAACGAACAAGGAAAGGCAGGAAACCGGACGCTGCCGTGAAGAAAGTATGCGATATTGAAGATTTATGGAAACTGCAGGTAAATCTCTTGTAGTAGGCGAGGTTTTTATTGTTATTTGGTCCATTTTTATATCAGTATTTTTATATCTAATTTATCGACAAAACTTATTAGGTTCTGCCTTTCAGCTTGAAAAAATAACGGAAATGCGAAAATCTGGTGATGCTCCGGTGGATACAATGGGATGTCATAAATTAGCAGATCCCCTGGCGACTCCGGAAGTAAGTGCGCTCTTTATGATCCGTTTTGCAAAATCTAACTTATAGAAGTGTTGGAAATCTTCCATATTCATTGACCCTGGGGGTACTAGTAGTGGGAAGCACTGTTGTTAAAATTATCTTGGATACCCATGCTTTAGAAAAACAGAGTTTAGAATACATATTTGTGGTTTACCATAGTAGGACTCTGGAAACGCATGAAAATCCGTGAGCGCTGATGAAATTAGTAACGAAGTTACACTGATACACTTTCCTTTACAGACCTTTCGTTTCCAAGTCCTGTTGGCTTTGATGTTGTCGAGTCAAACGAAAGATGAGGTCACCTCAGCCGCCATGATGGTACGTTTTTTAACGTTTTCTTGTCTTTTTCTTCACATCTTTTTCCGTATAATACTTTTGCTAAATATACCCTAAATCTTACAGTACTCGGTAACTTGCCTGCATCTTTTCTACGAGTTTTTTTTCTTTAATTTTGATGTTCGGTTTGGCACACTGTGCCCCCCCCCCCTCCTTTATTGGGTAGTTTTCAAATGGCAGACACCTCCGCAGTGACTCAGGAACCTTAAAAATCGTGTTTTGCATGAGATTGAAAGGTGCAAATCCCACGATTAAGACATGCGTGTTTTGATCAATAGTTCTATGCCAGCAATGGTCAAATCCATGCAAAACCCATGCGTACATATGCAAAACTCATGCAGAAACTATGCGTCTCCGAAATTCGATGCAAATCCGATGCAGAACCCACGAAAAACACACGATTTTTTCGTCTCATGCATGGGTTTTGCATGGATTTACCATTGCTGGTATAGAACTATTGATTAAAAAAAACCGTGTTTTGCATGAGCACGCATGTCTTAATCGTGGAATTTGCATCTTTCAATCTCATGCAAAACACGGTCTTTAAGTTTCCTGAGGATTCATAAAACATGATCGCCGCAAACCAACTATGGTTGCATGCCAACTATGGTTCCTCAGCCTATGGAGTATGTTACATATGTTAAAATACAGAAAAGTTGGTTTGTTAAACCGGTTTTGCGTTAGCATGGGTATATGAGTCTTAGCTCTGGAAAAGAAGTGCTTGTGGTTTCTACTCCCCAAGGGGACCCCTCGAAACTTTGGCTTTGCCTTAGGATGTGGAGCGTTATAGCAGAAATGGGCGGTGCAAAAAAGATTTGCGATTGGCCAGTCCAACAAACAGAGTAACCACACAGCTCTGCAACAGCTGCCTTTTCAGGTGAAGTGCTCCATAGCCCTTGTCCCTAAGACACTCCCCCCCCCCCCCCCCCC
>JARK01001413.1:387043-407338 GCA_000688135.1 Ancylostoma ceylanicum
GGGGGGGGGGGGTGCAGAGATCACAAGACGGCGCGAGATCAATTATTTGAATCAACCCGCTGTGTGATATCCGCCAAAAACCCGCGAAAACGAAGGGGTCCCACGATCCGACAAGAGGTCTTATTTCTTCTACGTGGTGTGCTCGCCCGAGGTTCGTCACCAGCCAGCCTTTCTACCCGCAGCCACTGAAGGCCGCCATTCTCCTTTTCTGCTCTGTATTCTTCTCCGAGTAATGCACCCGGGTTGTGTTGTTTTTTTTTAAAATAAAGTTTCTATTTTTCTCGTGTGGTTGATTACGTCAAGCATTGGTTGTTTGATATCTTGTGCTTATTTTCGTTTTGTTGCTTGTGTTTTCTTTTAGGACCGGAGGGGACGGGGTCTTCGTGACTAGGGGGAACCAGGGGGTTCCGACAAAAAATGGTAATAGCTTTTGCAACTGACTTTTAGTAACTGCATCGAAGAAACGCTTTCAGAATCAAAAAAGTACAAATGCAAAAAAACCATTCACAGTAACGAAATGAAGTAGAAGAAAATGTGAAGCAAAAGATGTTTCACCTCAGCTCGCTTCTCGGCCATCTTCAACTTGTTCTCCAAGTCAAATTTTTCATGCTTGATATGCTCAATCTCTACCCGTAGACTGTTGTTGGCCTTCTCCTAAATTGGAAAAAAAGATGTTGATGATACCAAAACTACTGGAAACAATGAGTTTATCTACTGACTAGCTGCTCCACATTCTCTTGGCTTTGGCACTGTTCCAGTTCCTCCTTCGCCTTCTTACATTCTTGCAACTCCTGCTCCTTTTTCTGCACCTCTGCTCGCATTCGCATCATCTCCGCTTCTCGCGTCGCATACTTGATAACTGCGTCATTCTTCTCCTTCTCGGCGAGGTCGGCTTTTTTGGTTAACTAAAGCAAAACAATGAAACACAATTTTTAGATGCAGCACAACAAAGCAACTTACCTGACTAACCGATGTGTTATATTTAAGTGAAAGGTCCTTCATAGTTACATTATAATGAGCTTCTTGAGCGGATGCACGATCCTGAACAATCAGGCTGTTTTCAGGCTAATGGCAAGTATTAAATTAATGCTTTAATAGGTTAAACAGTAGAAGTTTAAAAAAAATATGAAAAAATCAGTTCTTCGAGTACATCTTGGTCCAAAATGCCTACTATTCGTGTATAATTAAGTCGAGTGAAAAAAAAACCATGCCAGTACCGACAATCGAGAAAGTAATAGTTCAGGGGAAAAAGCGACGGGGTGTTAGCCACTCGTGTTTTCCCTTGATTATTTGAACATCGTAGTGCTAATTGAGTTACCTATAGATTTAGCGCAAAGAAGCGAAATTTTACTAACAGAATAGTGTGCGGCGTTAAACACAATCAATATAGTCGCGTGGTCCTGAGGAGATTCTTGCTCTCCATAAAACTATTGAGCCTGTATTTTATACTTCATCAGCATCCACGAAATGAATATGATAATGAAACGCTCAATTATTTCTGGATACTTGTTCGGGCCACGCAACACCAACATACTCAGTGTTCCTTTTTAATAAAGTTCCACCCATTTGTTTTAGAAAGCTGTGGTAAAAAATAAAACAAAACAAATAAAAACTATTCTTGTGACATCTCAAGCTGTAAATAAAGAAATGTTATTAAAAAGGTGCTTTAAGAAAATGACACCAAACCTGCACTGCTTTTAGTTGTATTTCATAGTCCCGGATACGCTTCTCTAGCTCCGATGCTTCCTTTTTATGTGTATCACGTACATTACGCAGGAGTTCGTCATTCAAGTCACGCTCTCGAATTGTCTTCAACAATTTCTCACGATACTCGACATTCTGCTCTTCTAACCTACACAAAAACAACGTGACAATATACTTTCTACGAACTGTGACCTTTTTGCAGAAATACCTTTCTATTTCCTTTTGCTGGATACTGTACTTGTCATAGAGTGATTGTAGTTGTGTGCTTTCCTCCTTAATGGTGCCATTTCGGGGGGAACTTGACGTTGAGGTAGCTGTGCTTATGGCACCAATTTCAACCGTGGATTCTACACTCGTACTACATTCGTCCATTTTTGGCGTACACTCTGAAGATCATGACATCTGAAACAGGCATTCTATCATCGCTAGAAAAAAAAAACAGCAATTTTCAGACGGGATCAAACCATGAAGTGGAAAACAAACATTAAGACCGGTCAATCCATGCGGCATAGCCTTAGAGTAGATTCGCCAAGTGTCAGCTGATAAGAGTGTGAGTTATAAAGTGTCATCGAGAAGTGTGGAATAATAAAGGCGACACACTGACTATTTAAGAAATCAACACGTACGGAGTTGCTCAACCGCAAAATACCTGAATCTACAAAACAAACTTTTCAAAGTGATTCCTTTTCAACAAAACGAACACAGTGCGACAATTTGCAGGTAAAGGTAACTGAGTTCCGGAAAAAAAGATACAAATTAACTTCTGTTTCGGTGTTTGAAAGGCTGTAAACTGCAAAAAAAGATGACAGCCCACAGGTGTTGCCAAAGATCTTGCAGCAAGAACTGCCGAATGTTCAACAGAAACAGAAAAATCTATCCAGATTTTCTACATGCTACAGTGAACTCCAAACGGCTTTAGACAAGGGGCGGGACCGCGTGCGGCGTTCATGGGCAGAGACACAGGAGCTCTGCATGCTGGCTCTGGTTGTCTGCTGCGGTGTGGCACTCTAGGCAGAAGCAGACAACCAGAGCCACCACACGAGCGCTTGTGTCTCTGTCCGAGTACGCCGCGCGCGGTAACGCTCCTTGTTTACGGCCGTTTGGAGTTCATTGTACATGAGAATCCCTAGGCTACCCAGCAAAATAAATAGCCTGTTGAAAAACCAATGAGACTAGTGCACACAGCAGCACTGAAGGTAGACGTGCAAAGCTGACTGTTGCACATCGAAAACTATTAGGCTCGCATAGTGCTTTAGCAAGAACATGTGAATACAGGATATTTAAAGGAAGAATAAAACGACATTTTCGCTTCAGCAATAACGCAAACAGCCTGACTGCACGAAGATAGCATAAAATTTCTCTAAATTGAGAATCAGACCTTCTACTGATGAGCTGAATCAGCGGGATTTAGGAAAAATACGCTGCATAGTCAAGTGTGGGAATAATGTAAGAAAAACGAAATCTGAACAGCTGGCGTTTTTTCTTCTCTCAAAAGCATTCAAACAGTGAACTAAGCAAATATCCTAGCAAGGATTTTCGAGAACTAAGCCTAGTCACCCTAATTTATACGAATCAATGATGGGTAAAAGAAAAGGATCGACCAAAAAAATCTGGGAAGTGATAACCGCAGACTGCGAAACGATATTATCAATCAACGCGACATTTCTGTCTTTCGCCGCACACAAGTACATGATGAAGGGAAATTGTGGAGAATGCGGCTAACATTTTACTCCTCCTTTCCAAAACTATCATAGACTGAAAGTGGCATTGTGACTAAATGGGAAATCGATCGCAACGTGCGATGAACGACGAGTGTTCGAGTGTTATTTAGTTTGCATATATCGTAAACAAGTCACCTAATTCAAATAACGGCAATTAGTGAAAATGTCTCATACAAGATATAACAGCTACAAAAAGGGGTACTATTGTACTTCAGCGGCCCCACTTCTGGCCCGAAATTCAAAACCATGGATTTCTCTGAAAACTTGCATACAGAGGTAGTTCGAGGTGCTGGTCACGAATATCATACTCATTTCGCATGATAATATCGATTTTATTGATTTTATCGATTTCTTTCAAATTCTTTCTCTCGCCGTGGAACTCCCTGAAAAATTGCGTACAGAGGTTTTTAAAGGTGCTGATTACAAATACGATAAGCATTTACCATGAGAAAGCCGATTTGAAGGTGAATCATCCAGGAAAATTCGAAACTACATCAATCCATGCAGGCAAAATAGCAGAAAGTCAATCAAATCAAGCTTATTTCGCAAAACAGCTACTACATTCGTGTTCAGCACCTTCAAAAACCCCTTCATACAATTTTTGAGCGAGATTGCGAGAGATGAGCCAAGTTCGGTAAAGATCGATAAAATCAATAAAATCGATATTATCATGCGAAATGACCATGATATTCGTGATCAGCACCTCGAATTACCTTTGTATGCAAGTTTTCAGAGAAATCCATGTTTTTGACTTTGAGGTCGGTAGTGGGGCCGCTGAAGTACAATAGTACCCAAAAAGGTAATGCCGGGCAGAAAGATAAAATAAGATAAAACATAGGGAATGAGTGAAACGTTGGAGTAATGGTGCGGTTAACATAATGAGCAACTGAATGGTACAATACTGTAACCGTTGAATGAAAAGTCCAACTTGAACTTTGATTGGATTGAAACGTATAAAAACTAGAGAAAACGGATGAAGTTCCTGGGCACTCACACAACCAAAATTTTATCCGTGCGAGTGGCTGCCACTGTATGATGGCGCAACAGAGAACGCCCTTAGAGAGAATATCGAAAAGAAATTTGCTAAACAGCTGCGTAAAAATGTCGTTCGCTCGCGAAACAAGGCCAGCATGATTGTATTAGTTACGGCCAGCCATGCAACGAGGGGAAATCCACCCCAAGCGGCCGGCAACCAACCAATGACGAGGAGACGCAGGTGTTACATTCCCAGGGGATATTCTCCGAACTCAGTAGAAATAGAACATGAAACAGAACCTAGGGAATGATGAAAAAATAACAGAAGGAAAGAGGAATGCCAGAGAGTGGGAGATTCAGCTGGTTTCTTCTTTCCAGTGAACTTTGAAGCAAACTTTTAATTTCAGCAGGATCTCTATGCCTTTTCGGCTGTCCTACAGTCGCAGAGCCCTACAGGATTTGTGCAACCAAACGGCACAGGGCAGAAGGTTACCCAGACACAAATATATAACGCGCTTTTCACCTCGGACGACCTAGGATGAGTGATTAGAGAAAAGAAACTGATACACTGACCCAAGGCTGGATAAGGTAGAAGGGCGGAATTCAGATTGTTGCCGTATTAGTCTGTTTCAAACGCGACTGTAGCTGGATATTTACGCCTATTGCCCGTTTTTCTTGCAACCCTCTTCGGTAGCAGCACACTTCTTCTTGTTCTATTTCTCTTTGACATCGCTCCACCCATAGTCCCTCGCAGAACACACTAGAGTATGGAATAAACATATTCTGAGTCGGTCATGAATAATCAGCTACCATCAAACACCGCTTTTGATTCTAAATGAAGTAGTCGAGTGAGTACCATCGAGCTGGAGACTCTTCCATGTTGGTGTTTTCGCTCCCGTACTCTCGATTGTTTCTAGAACCTGCCATTCAAGGCATAATTTGCTCTTTCGAAGCATCAGGCTGTTCACGTACACGGATAATTCTTGCAGGGTAACAACGAAGGTGCAACTAGTACGCAGGGAAAAGCGAACGCGCTTCGGCAGAACAAGCCAGAGATGCTCTAGAGCCCATACGGAAAGAAGGAATGTTGCCATCAACCGATATGAATTAATCACACAATGGCTCAACATTTGACATCGTAGGTGAGATTTCGATCAGAACTGAAACATTCTACTCAATCAAAGCTTCGGAAACCACTCACAAACCATAGCCACGCTCCGAAGTGGTTTCCATGAGCTTTTTTCTGCTCAGCCTAGGACACCGTTGACGAATTGCGTAACGACAACTGTCAAGACAACGGAAGGCTTCAAAGCGAATACAATGCCGTCGGGACAGCGTTAGCTACTTTTGTGACTGTGAGCCATCACAAAGAACACACCCCCACGCAGTGTATAGTGCGTTTCGCCAGGGACAATGGTTGGGTAGATAGCAGAGAGAAAAAGAACGCGGGAAAGTGTGAAAGAATTGGAGAGAAATGGGAGAAAAGCAGGTTGTCCGCACGAATACTCAACTATTGTAGCATTTGAAACAGACTATAGCAAGTTTTCGAAGCTACTAGAGTTAGGTGCAGCCTACTTTGCACGACGCGCATATTTGTGTCACTTTCACAGATTGTTATCGCGTAATTCGTGGCGCTACTAGCCTCTAGTTTGGGAGAGGCACTTATAAAAATTCCATTCTAAGGCGAGCTTTGTTATGTGTAAATGCCCACCAACGCACTAGGACGAGTGTTGCCACAACCGCAAAAAAAAAAAAAAAAAACACACACACACAAGAATTGAGCGCCTACCTGCAGTAGCGGGCAATTATCCTTGCATTATAGAATACCGCCAGCCTGACCTGCCGCGCCGTACCCCACATATGTACAGTCCTTTTTGAAAAGATGAACTGATTGCGCGACTGCACCATCGCGGCGGGACCCGAACGAGGGATGTGAAGAGAGCGTGCTGTAAGTGAGAGGGTCGAGTAGGTCCCGCCGCGATTCTGCAGCCGCAGCGCTAAGAAACCGCACGCGCAATCCGTTTTTGTTTTTGAGGAGGATTGTACCTGCCTACGCATAGCTGCTGCGGCGTGGCAGAGCAGGCGGGAGGTATTCTGTGATACAATTATCATTGACCATCACTGTACCAAAATACAGCGTAGCCAAATGCGGCCAAGCAAGCACGATAGTAGAGTATTCGTCGGGATACGTTAATGGGTCCTACCGCATGAGTTCTATTATAGAATGGTGCACTGTTGTATCGTCATGTGTGGACGATGAATTCTTATTATTCATTCGCAGCTGTGATAATCGAACAACACCGTTTATGTACCACAGTTCAAGTGAGAAGAAAAAATTTCGATGGATACTCTCTGCCCACAATGAAACGGCATTGCACAAACTCCCATTTTATCTCCCATCATATTAATAACTTAGTAAATTCTAATAGCGTAGTTATTGAAAGGTAATGATATGAGTGGTGGTTGTTTAGGGGTGGGGAGAGAGAGAGAGAGAGAGAGAGAGAGAGAGAGAGAGAGAGAGAGAGAGAGAGAGAGAGATCCGAATGCGTCTCATGGATCCTTAGGCGAGATTGATGATGCCCCACAGTGTCTAAGATTAATGAAGCGATTTCATCCATGGAAGGCTCTCCTCCCGATCTTCAGTGTCTAGATGAATCATATGTATTTTTATGGTTATCCACTGTTTGAACACTGCAGCTGAACAATGCAATGACTATGCAGCAGAAATAGATGCAAAGGACCTGCAACGGACTCGCTTTTTTACAGCAAAAAACATAGAAGCTACAAAGAAAAGTAATCAATCTTGAACTAGATGGCACCCATATTTTAAAGGTGGGGGCGCTGCAAAAATTAAAAGCATCTGTATTTAATGGAAAGAGATCGTAAGAATGTCCTTTGAAGGACAGCTAATCAGTTTTATTTGCACAACCTTAATAACGAGCCCATCACATGTACTTGTACGTCACAGATAGCAGGGAAAGAGCATTAACAAGACATGGAAGGTGTCATTTCCAGAACTATCCGCCATTCTTGCTAGAACACTTCTATGAGTGCACATTTAGTACAAAACGTGTGCCATTGTGAAGCATTGGAACCAATTTCTGCAAGAGAAGCTAATTTCGTGCGCAGGAAAGTGTCATTAAAGCGGACGTCAGAGGAATTGGGTCATGCATACAAGTGCACGCTCCGACAAGCATCCGATATTTTCGTATCTTTTTTAAACGTGGACATAGCGGCAACATTTCGAGAAAGCAACTGCTCAGCAAACATTTTTCGATTGGCGGCGGCCAGTGCTTGTCACTTATATGTCAATCAGAGAACAATGATACGAAAACTAGTAGAACAGAAAAATTCTTGTTCGATGCAGGGTGGAAGAAAACAATAATTATTTCAGGGTAAGATACTATCCCAAGAGATTCCCTGTTTCTTAATGGAACTTTAGTAACTGGTGCTTCTCCTTTAGTACATGGAGGGAATGATTGAAAATAAAAAGCAAAATGGATAAAAAAAAAACAAGCATTAACAACCAAAAATGAGTCGGAAAGAAAAGAGAGGAGAGTTAAAAAAACAAAGAAGTATCAAGAAAAATGAAAGCAGAATGAAAACGCTCAGCTATAGTGTGCTCCAAAGATAGTTGCGCATGCCGCCTCCTTCTCTCGTCGACCTCCTGAACTCTCTCGTGTTCCTTTCCTGTCTGGCGCCTCTCCAACTTTCACAAAGGAACTGAGTATAACTGAATGAATTCTCCACAAAATATATAATAGTTCAGTTCACCACGAAAAGTTCTAGAGAAAGAATAAGGGAAATTAGAATGTTAAGAAGGCTACTCAATGCGAATAGTCCATGAGGAACAACTTCAGACCTTGCCGTTTACGGGAGGAATTGCAGTTTTGTGCAGATAGTTGACTTCCATCGTCTTTGTGGCAGAATATATAACGTCCATGCGGTTATTTTTCATAGAAATGATATGAAGCAGACGTGAGCTTATAGTTCCAAACGTGTGTGATTTATAGCAGTATTAGGAAAAAGAGGCCTTTAAGACTGACGATGGACGCTGGAATTTGATTGCCGCAATATTTCATTCGAATGTAATAAACTCGACGTAGTATGTACGTTCAATCATACACTATGGTGATTGCACATACAGTCGTTCCAAAAAATACTTGCCTCCGGCATCCACCGACCGTCTGCTGAGTCGCGCCGCGCCTCTTATGCATTATCATACGTGTTGCGACGTAGCTTAGTCGACGCGCAGTGTAGCGGGAGGCAATTATATTATATTTTGGAAAGACTTTATGTACATCTGCGTGATTTCGTGGCGTTCGTTACCCTCACGCTAATCTTTTATCAAGACTAGTGATCCACCGGTCTTTTATGGAAGGAATTTCCTACGACGTCTTCCATAATTGGCGCGCTGAGTATCCACAGTGCATTTGGAGTCGACGCGCCAAATGACAACTATTTTCGGGACATATACCTAGTAAGACTAGTAAGATTTGTAAGATTATGGTTACTGAACAAAGGCCACATGAGCCGTTCATTGCAATCTGCTCGAGCAGAACAAAACAAAGCTTTGCCTTTGCAGAAATTTGTAAAGTGATAATTTAAAAAAAAGCTCGAGTAATGATCATGGGTGAAAAGGGTTCGTATGCACACTGCGAATTTCGCTGAAATTTCGCAAGAAAAGGTGAGGAATTAGTGAAAGAGTAGGCGAAATTTAACCAGAGTTTACCCGGAAACCACTGAATTTACCCAGAATTAGTGGGAGATCAAGAAGTCATCCGGGGATCGTATGATTAGTACACGAAGTTAAGACAGAATTGATGTAAAAAATCGATGAAAAAATGAACGAATCATGCGGACAGTCTCTGGAATTTCCCGATTGCCCCGATGGAGAACGCGCTGAAATAGTGGATCAATTCTATTTTTAGAGGATTTGAGAGAAATCTGGGATCTAAAAGGCAGATAATAAAATAGCAAAACACAGCAACACCTTCAAGATTAATGCTCAGAACTCGTTATGGACAAAAATACTTCCAAATAATGTGTGGTGACTTTATAAGGCGGATGGGTGGCGCCTGTGTTTACGGGAGGATGGGTGGCTCCCTGAATGTGTTTTGAACACAATGTCGTTTCTCAGCTTTATTATCGCTCGACCTGCACTCGGTGGTGCAGTGGTAGAATATGACTGTGGTAATGGGCGTGGTATCTACAGCAACTGGGCACGGCCCATAAACAAACATGCGAGGTCGAGAATGATGGCCCTTGTCTGGCCAATACAGAAATATTAGATACATTAAGCATACTTCAAACAGCGTGCCGCTTTAGTTATTGCATAGTATCTATAGTCTCCTGTATTGCCCAGACAAGGACCATTATCTATGACCCCAGTGATATGTTTATGGGCCTCGCCCAGATACTTCATGTAACATGCTTTACCACGCCCCTTTATTGTTAGCATTCTACCATTGCACCACTAGGTGCAGGTCGGACGAATAAAGATCCGTACCGAACCGTGTACTACACACGAACAGGGAGCCACCCAACCTCCCAAAATAAAGGCGCCACCCAACCGCCTCAGTAAGCCACCACATTTTATGGATGCACCATAAAATGTGGTGGCTTACTGAGGCGGTTGGGTGGCGCCTTTATTTTGGGAGGTTGGGTGGCTCCCTGTTCGTGTGTAGTACACGGTTCGGTACGGATCTTTATTCGTCCGACCTGCACCTAGTGGTGCAATGGTAGAATGCTAACAATAAAGGGGCGTGGTAAAGCATGTTACATGAAGTATCTGGGCGAGGCCCATAAACATATCACTGGGGTCATAGATAATGGTCCTTGTCTGGGCAATACAGGAGACTATAGATACTATGCAATACTTGTAAAAGAGGTGCCGCTTATACCGGCACATAATGAACACTCACACACTAAACTAGACCGACTGGAGTTGATGAGCAACGTGGAATGAGATGTTTCGGAGTGTTCCATGATGACGTCACTGTAGAGACGAACAGGAAAAAAAACGGTTATGAGCAGAAGCGGGAGAAGCGGCAAGAGTTTCCAGTTCTCGCGTAGAGGGTGCGTATCGATTTCCTTCTCGCTGCCACTTGGGGGAGGATGACGGCGGCGGCGGCGGCGCCCCACCTCGGAACCTTGAATCAGCCCCCGTCGATCCGTCAGTTTGATTGTTTCTTCCTATAACTGCTATGCTAATTGCGCTACGCACAGCTACTTACTTCTGGGACACTCGTAGACAAACTCGTACGCTCATACTCATACCTCTTCGAACACCACGTAGCGTAGCAAATCGCGTTACAGTTCTCAAATCCCACTGCTACCGGCTACCACTTGACTAATAACATTATCGATCGATCTGCCCACTAATCCGGTTGTCGACTGACTTTTCATACAAATCAGTTCCCTTCCCACCCTGTGGACATAGTTTCAGTGTAGGAGCTCCTTTTCTTGAGTACTTTACCCTGTCCTCTTATTGCTTTACCCAACAGCTGCGGGTGTAGCCATGAAGAACCTTGGCTGCAATGAACCCGCAATATTTCACGTTATTTTAGACCCACCACCAGTTAAGTGACAGCAATTCACAGGCACTACTATTACGTGTGTTAATTATCTTCTATTGATGAAGATTTTGATGGATTATCGGACATTACCACTCGATTACCACCCACGCAAGCACTGGTAGAACAGTGTATAAAAACAGCTCTTCCGGGACTTTCACCAAGGCGGGCAATTCAGCTTTGATCTAAGACGATCAATCAGGTGCTGAGATGAGTTAAGTCATCTTCTGGACCATGTTTGGCTCTTTTTCATCAAGTTCAAAAAAGGCAAAACGACTTGACGCTACGCGTGCGGGTGATACGTGTCCGTAGATGATTTCTCCCTTAGAAATTCTCACCTAACTTCCTTTTTCCAATGGTAGCTGAGTAGGCCTTCTGCAGAATTTGATCGAAAATCTTAAAATAAGATCACAATAGCACTATTCACCTAAGTTCATGACCTTTCTTGACTACTGATTAGTTCAGAGTATGGTTAAATTCCTTACCTAATTTAGCTGCAGTGATGCGGATGGAGCAGTGGTCATTCTTTACCTGATTCCTTTTGTCTAACACAGTTAAAAACTGCACCACCTGGCTTAACCAGGTATAGCGCTTTTTCATTGCTGTTGACCTGGACAGATGACCTTGACCTTTGTGCCGAACTGCTGTGACTGTGTACTAGGAATGGAAACAATTCCCCGTGTATTCACCACAGTCATGCATCACGTTTCTCTCGCTCAAAAACCGTCACGATTCGACCCCATTTTCATCAATACCTCTTCTAATCACTGCATGCAATCTCGTCGATCGTTATTGTTCGAATGGAGCGACTTTAAAGGTTTCGCGCCACTTTCTTTCATTAGCAATTCTCTAGGGAGAAATTGTTTTTCATGTGACGAACCAAACTGTATGAACTTCATTTCAAGAGAAATATTGGATACCCTCCTTTGTTAAATTGACGTAGGCACTCAATTCATTCATTATTTTTCATGGGAATAACTTTTGCACTCCATACCGACGACTTCTTCGAAGGGGCTGCTTGAGCCCGTACTCATGAACATTTCCAGAAAGTTTCTGAGCTGCCCGTTCACCTAGAGTGGACGAGTTTCTCGAACAAAATTTGGCATACCTTGCTATTTTTATCACCACCCAGCATCAGAGAATGAGACAAGTCCCTCTAGCATAGTATGCCCATTTTTTGCCCTGAGAACTTACCCACTTTGGAAGAGCGCGCATGTCACAACCTTCTCGGGCACACTCATGAATACTGGCCCAAATGTTTCCAGGGCTAGGATTCATGGACGCAAAACCAAGTGAAACCAGATTAGCAAACCAACTTTTGCGTCCTGCACTTCTCAACGTTACGTAGCCTACAGGAGAACCAATCAAGCTAGCCATCGTTAGTGTGCGTGGTTAGCGTTTCACGAATCCCAGCCCAGGGAGTTAGTAAACATCCTGAAATTCTGCCCTCTCACATTCATGGTAGTTTCTGAGAAGCTCTCACCTTTCCAGTCGGATGGACAAATTTTTCCTGGATGAAAAGATTTTCGAGTTATTCTTCGGTTTTTGGGTAAAAGTGAAGCAGGCTAGAACCTATGCGGGAGGGTCTTCTTGTTTCTCCGGTCACTCAAACACGAAATATTCTTCTCATCAACAACTTGTTGATAATCCAAATACCTACCAACAATTTCATTTTTTAAACAGATTTTGTCGATATAGCTGGTCCAATTCTGATTCGGGAAAAATCTAAGGAAGCAGCACTTTCCTCCCCTGTATCACTTTCTGCTTAACTATTGTGTTAGGCCAATGTAGACTCGGTACGTGCTCGACGAACACATTCTAATGTTGAAGTAAAGGTCGGATAGATGTACGATAGACGTTCGCGTCCGAGTTATTCACGACATTTGCGGAGTTTTTATATCTGCGGAATTTCTCGTAATCATCGCTTATTGTGAGAAATATTCCACGAAAGACTTGTATGCGACGAATGGAATTATCTAGAAGCTGTTAGGAAAATAGCTGTTAGGTGAATCATAATTCATCAGCATAGAAGAATATAAAGTCCCGTACTAGGAGATTCTCTTTGACTTGGAAAATATTTCCAGATTTGAATTTCTAGGGTGAGTATCATCATGGGGGAAGAAGAGGCGTAGCTAGGCGATTCTGATTGGCGCTTTCGGGCCGCTCGCCACGCCCACTTGTGAGCTCGAACGGCGTCATTCCCGTAAAACATGGTGTGCTTGTTCTTAGGCACGAGTTCAGATGTGTAGGTGTGACGGGCGGCCCGAATTCGCCAATCAGAGTCGCCTGGCTACGCCCCTCCTTCCCTCACTATGATATACATCCGAATTTCTACTATCACCAGGATATTGGGCATAATTGCTTTGTTTTAAACGGCGATTTTCTAGGCTAGGATTCATGAACGCATAACCGAGGCCGCATGCAACATTGGAATTTCTCAGGATAAACGTGTTAACATCCGCAAAATTTACTCATCGTTAACAGGAGCGGCACCACACCTACCCTGGTTAATGTTCATAAATCCTAGCTTTGCACGAGAAGATTCTGGTCTTTCTTGCTTATTAAGCAAAGTCATTCACACCTTACATTCATCATCCAGATCTCCATGCTGTTCCGCGGATTTTTCCGTTCCCCGCATTCATTTCCATTTTGATGGAGCAATGAATTTCCAGAAACTAATCCGGAGTCTTATGCTTCTCTAGAGAGATCCCACTCCTTGATGCAACCTCAGATTCCCATCATTCATACATTATATACTGGAAACATGTTTGCCAGTGCGGTTTTTCTCCACGTTCTCCAGTGGGTTGCACTTTGTCGTGCAGCTGGATCGGGGTCAACAGCCATAACATATTGCTTTCTGTCGCCGTCGAACACGTGATTTTTCTCTAGAAAAGACATAGGTTCGCCTTTCACGAGGATCCTATGATTAATAGTGGTGTTTATTGCCTTGATGGTGAGACATTCATCTTGTGCAACTTTGCCTTCTCTCACAGTGGGGGAACATGTCGCAGACGTTAACTCTTGGCGAAGAAGATAAGGTCGTAAGCGCTTGTGCTGGGGATGTTCGGACTTTTCTGTTTCTCGATTCCTTAAAGGCAGTGTGTCAGCTCGTCACAATACCACATCATCTAAACATATTCGGGCTGCTGAGCACATAGATGTACTTTAAATTTCAAAAAGACGTCGAAAACCCCGTAAAATACGGGATCCTTTGGCCGAGAATTTCAAAATTCTCGGCCAGTTGTACGAGACGCTTCATTCCGCAATGGAAGCTCACTGAGGGTACGGCATGATTTTCCAACACGGAATTACTTGTTCTGTCTTCATTTCATTTTGGTAAACAGTCTCAGTTTCTCGCTGCTACTTGCTTGTTTGCGGTCAGGGAAACTCGTCCATGTCAAGATCACATTTTGCCCTAAAAGTAGTGTTTTTGACCGTTTTTTTTTTCGGATTTCAAGTACATCGTTAGAATAAGCGCGTCAAGAAGAATCGGATTCCGTTGACATCTTGATACCCAAAACGAGCTGACACACTGCCTTTAAGATTTTTATCCAGCATTCATGGAATGCGATAATCCTGAGAATCTATGCTTCTTCAGAAGATCCCAGAGGATCGGATGCTAAGGTGAAGAATACAGGGAATCTTTCGCATTTTACCCTGGGCTGCCACTACATTTCACGTGAAGTATATCACCCTACGACGCCGTCACTCATGTGGAATGTATCCATAATTGTTTCACATTACTTATTTGCGACTGTATCAGCGATGTAAGTGAAGCTCCACTCAAAATCGATAGGTATCGGGATCGATATCGCTGGCAGCGGCGGCACAGGGTGCTATACTCGGCGTGAAGTATGTCTGCACCTTTAAATGATTGCTGCACCGTTCTTCCGGATTCCTGGAAGTGGGGTCGTCACTCCCGCAGAGCGGGTGAATACGACCTCCGCCAAAATCCATATTCAGCCGGAGTTTTGGACATAAATCTACAAGAACTTCGAGCGGTAGCGTTTCCCTTCCTGTAGACATGTTTTTCTCTCTAAATGAGTATCATTCTACTGTTCTGCACAAACGGAACTCGATTCACGGAGAATGCAACATGGTGCTTGGCTAAAAACTGATGACGGTAAACATGCCGATCGCTCACGTATCGGACCCTCTTGTATCCCTCGTTGATAGATACAAGAGAACAAGAGTTGTGAAACAGAGTATATTTGCCCAATACCATTTCGTACAGCGTCTGCACTTGCACTTTCCGCTGACCTCGAATCATCATTTCAGAACGACGAATCGAAAACATGTGCATTACAATTCTCAAAGCGCGAATCTCGTCGACAATGACCGCTTATTATCACAACTGAGACGGGTTGTTGCGCACGTTTGGCAGAACTCCAGCGACCGTCCCCGTCTTCTTATGGTGTCGCATGACTCACGAAAACTCACTCAGCATTGATCGCTCCCGTGTGTCGTGTTCGTTCAGTTTTGTGTCTCGCCCGCTTATCTTATCGCTAAACTTGTAAAAAGTGGTTCTAGCCTACTGCTGGATTCCTGGCTTCCATTAGGATTCTGAAGTGACCTAGTTCGCCGTTACTGTGTCCGGCGAATTGCTTCCTGACTCGCCATTAATTCGGGTTTATCGCAACAAATCTGTGCAAATCATGTACTTATAGTCTCAATTCATTTTTTCCTCTCTTTCTCGTCTAGGTCTGGTGTTTCTTTTTTCTCAGCATTTGAATGTGCAAAACCTTGTGATCACTCATGTATTGTTGGATGCGTGCCAAATTTTAATGTTAGAGCGTCGTTGGATTTCTTAATGTTCGCTCATGTGCTGCACAAAATACGCATTAAAGGCAGCACCCACGGAAATTTAGTCTTCACAGATTTTACTGAATTCCTAGGTTTAGCATTACAGTGAAGACATACGCAATGATCAACTTCGACAAATCCTACCAGAAAGGCGGTTTTCGTCGCCACCACTTCAGCCCGTTTGCAGGAGATGGCCGAGTTGCCCGTGCTTAAACCGGAAGGAGGTGGGAATGAAATGAGGTCTATCATAATGGAAGAAAGTGATTGTAAACAAAAACACCCATTCATATCACACTATAACTCATCCTAATTGATCGCCAGCACAAACTGAATCCCTCTTTATCTTGAGAATGCTGAGGCCTACGACGATGCAACTTTCGCAGAATTGTTGACACCATTGCCAAGTATCCAAAACAATCATAACCTCGGACATGAAAATTTCCGTGGGTGCTGCCTTTAAATGGAGGTTTCTGCTCCTTTTGACGCATATTTTTTGTTTCGCATTTTTTTACGATTACGCTTTTTACTAAGAATGGCAACAGTGGATCCTTTTTCTCAAACTGATAGTCTCACTAGCCATGTTCTGCATTCATTTTCGTTTCTGAGCTATTCTGGGAACCGGAATCGTCAGAAGACGTTGATCATAATGGTACGTACGATCTGATGCAAACATGCAGAGAAACCCGTTTCGAAGCACTTGTTTTGGGGAAGTTAGGAAAAGGCTTCCATGGAAACGACAGACACCTGCCACGTGTTTCCCGAGGCTGTTCACTTGACGAGGTCCATGTGGCAGATGTCTAACGCTCTCATGAGTGCCCCGCCCAGTTTCTCACCAAAATACAAGGCTCAGAAACAAGTTTTTTCCCGAATTCTTTGAAAAATTATATATATATATATAGCATAGTATTCACCGCCTAGTGACGATGCTAGTCACGTCAAAAATGTCGGAAACGAAAGAGGTATTGCTTTCGAAGTGATGCCACAACCTTTTAAGGAAATTTACAATTACCTCAACATTGCTGTCGAATAACCATAGATTCTTCGCCCCTGTCCATCTATGCTCAGCAATCCAGAGCTAGAACAAAACTTGCTGCGTTCACGTCGTCCGCCCATCTGCTGCGCTGAAAAATTGCACCCAATTTCGCACATCGGTCCATATTTCATAGCCTAAGATTGCATATGCGTAGTACTGATCATAATATAATACCAAAAGAGTGACCTTTTTTTCTGTACTGATTCCGAAGAATATGTCGTCGAATTCAAATACCGGGTCGCCCCGTGTACTGCAACTACAGAGCTTGTTCTTGAGGAGTAATCGTGAGATTTGGGCCTTTACTCTATTGTGAACCGGTATACATCAATGTACATAGTGATGTGGTAGCCTCCAAGTCTTATGTTTGATTTTGGCAGCACACCCGAATTTTATAGTGTAACCACCTATTTTAGGATCCACTTCATGGGGCACATTGAGAAGTAATGACCTATCTTTGGACTTCTCAACGATGTCTCATGAACAATCGTGACCGATGACGCAAAGCCCCACGTTCTGCTGTTTTGCTCGTCTCGCGTCATTGCACCGATTGCGTCAGGATTCTGCTGTTCCCCATCGTCTCCTTGACATTTTTCTGACGTCCATAGATAGCTAATCCTCCAGACCCGTGGCACAGACACACTGCTTCACTTCTTCCCATATACCTAATGCATTTTATAAACGCGAGATCAAAACTATGTGCCCAATCACTGTCGTAGTCCTCCACATCCTCACGTCATGATTGTGTACCGGTTTTGCTTTAACACATCAAGCGCATGTTACAATGCCATCTTGCTGCGTTTACTCAGCCAGTTTTCTTTTCATATACATATGTTGAATATTATGTCCGTATTCGTACGTTCTTTTCGTCTTCATAACACTGTAAAAATTCGAAACACCCATCGCGAATGCACAATCTCTACCAAAGCTTTCTGTGATCTATCATTTTTTGCGTTTGGATCAGTAAATTATGAAGGCGTGCCGCGGATGCGCACGATGGGGATGCGGTCAACCACACTTCTATCACAGTAAACCGCCCAATTGGTCTGCCGTGTCGGACTGCGTGACAAGACGTTCGCTGCTGAGCTGTGATTGGTCGATTCATGTGCGCGTCGCTGCTGCAGTCTTCAAACACACAAGCAGCGCTGGGGAGAATTGGACAAGTTTTCTGAGTTAAGGTGGGGCAGATGAATGCCATCGGAGCTGAAAATGTAAAGAGGTGTCCACCGGTATCATTCAATGCGTGAACTCTGAAGGAAGAACCTGGATCTAGGGAGCATATGCGTGCGGCGCGGTCGCGTCGCGGCGTACGTCTTGACCGCCTCCCGCCGTGCCACGCCACCTACGCGGCGCGGCAGATCAGCTACGTGTGAATCCGTTTAAAAATGCCGAAAAAAAACCGTTTCTGAGCCACAATTCCTGTGGAGCTTGTGGGCAGAGCAGAGGCGGGGAAGGGGGAGGTAAGACGCCTTCTGAATAACTCACTCCACTCCCGAAAGCGCATCCTTTAAAGGCAGCACCCGCGGAAATCCTCGACTCGGAGCTGATGTGCGTGTGGTGAAGTACAGACTCAGCACATCATAAATGTGAAATGAACACAAACAATAATGGCTTACCTGCAGAGAAAATCGAACTGACGTCGTGAACCCGCCTGACCGTGTTCACGCCTGTACGAGTTTTCCCCGGCTCGAAGCGCCAGCTAGAGCTAGTGCTGCGCATGGCGTAGAGCAGTATATGTAGTGTAGTGTATGAAATACACACCATCCGCAGGATTTCGTGGCGTTACGCGCGTATACCCTCAGCGGAAAACTCGTCCAAAGTGTGAACGCATGGAAAACAGCGCCTTCATTTCCCGTCTTCCGACGTGTTTCACGCTATTTCATCATTGCCTATGAGTTCATCGTCTCTGATAATCTCAAAATTCAGCGAAATCTCAAACATGAAAATTTCCGCGGGTGCTGCCTTTAAGGTAATTCGTACTCCTCGTGAGAGTTCCTCATCCACTTCCTAACATTAGAAACTGCGTTCTATGTATGACAAGGAAGGAAGTACGTACATGATGCGGAAACTGTAATCCTGCCTTGACTCCGCTCACAAGATCCCCAAGTTCCCAAAAGTTGATTCTCGAAAGGGGATTTTCTGTAGTTTTGCACGGGGCCGAGTATACCATTCTGATCAGCAGCTACTGGCAGTATCTTTCAAGGCAAAATCTCAAAAAAAAATTCTAAGGTAGGACGGTGCCCCTCTGCGTATATACGCAATCAATGCCTCTACGAATCCCAGATGAGGTCGTATGTGTGATGCATCGCACGAAAGAGATTGATTAAGGCCGATCACATTATTCTAACCATTCTTTATTTCCATCGGTGGACGCTGACGGCTGAGGCACAGCGGCGTTGTAGCTGCTCAAGGTTTGCATAATGCAGAGAAAGAAACTGGGTAAGGAATGCAGAGGGCGATGACGAATGGGAATTGCCTAACTATGTGCAACAATGACTCACCATAGAGTCCTTAATATATCTCTAAAAGACTTGGCCTGAGTATAAGCCCAAAAGCCCAAAGTCACACTTCTGTGGGACTTTGAATGGCGCAAACTATGCCCACTATGCACAGGGCTGGCTTCACCATTGTGCGTCTGACATATTTTGGACGTTCTCTGAGCAGAGCGAATGTTTTCTGGCATTACTCTGCACTTATGCAGCGTTCGCGCTGCCTTTGTCCATTTTGCTTATTCATTTCGAATGCCGCTGCATCAGTTTCGATTTGGTTTCCCTTTCGCAACCCTAGGCACATAAATCCGTGGTTTTCTAGTGATCGAGTGAGTTGAAAATGTCGCATATTCATGAGCCCTTGACTCTCTTATTCATTTAGACAACCATCTTTGTTGACATTCCACATGCAGGTTAGCCTTTTGTTCCGTGATGACGTGTGAGCTGCATTCGAAGGCGAAGTGTTTTTCTTTTTGTTGCACAAAAACATACTGGTTTTGGCATAATATAGTGTTACATAGTTCACTTGCTCGAACTGGACGCATAAAGAAATTACCTAGGGTAAAGATATTGAACCCCGTGTCAACGATGGTTGAATTTGTGCGGCGTCAACACGTTTACCCTGGGTAACTTCAGTGATGCATGCGGCATGCGACCCCAGGTCACCATCATGCATATGTTATGGGAACAACTTGATTTTTAAGGTTTGTGGATAAAGTGAATGTTTCGAATGACTAGAAGGTGTATGCGATGGAGAACGATAGCTGGCAATAGTTGGTTTTCATGAACCCCTGTGCCAATAACTGTGTTTATACTTCGTCGCGACACCACAGTCGCGTGCAAGCAAACTGTTATAAAGCGGTGGAACCTGAGCGAATTCATGCACGGGCAGTGATCGCGTAATGGTATTTGACGTCTATCCTCTGCGACGGGATGTCCTGTTTACACCCTTTCAAAAAAAAAAAAAAAAAAAAAAACGACGCAGTGGGTCGCCATCG
>JARK01001413.1:422059-442301 GCA_000688135.1 Ancylostoma ceylanicum
TGGGAAGAATTGGCGGGGAGCCTAGGACCACGCTTAGGGTGCCCCCTCTCAACTCCGTTATCGCTCTTTTTGAGAAATATGATCATAATCCATACATGACATCACTTTTCTTATTTGTTAGCTATTATTGAACCAAAATTTGTAGATCCATTCATCTTTTTGGTTTAGCTACCCTGGGTTCATATCGTCAACTATGAGTTGGCAAGAATTCTGGGCTGCACCATTGAGATTACCCAGGGTAAACGCGTTATTATCGCTATATTTACCTATTTTCCACACAGGCGTCACAGTGTTTACCCTGGGTAATTCCAATATTTGTGTCAGCCATGGGCCTCGATGCATCATTGAGATTACCCGGGATAAACATATCGAAGCCCGTGTTAACTGTGGGTAACTTTGTGTGGTGTTAGCCAGTTTACCCCAGATAATTCCATTGATGCATGCAGCCCCTGGAACCAGAACGGAAGGGGTAATAAAAGCAGTAGTTGTTCACTATTGAGGGTGCTCAGAATTGCGTGCTGAGGAAACTGAAGACATGGTACGGGGAAAAAGCTGCACGTGTATAATCACTAAAAAGAGGTCATTTCAAAAATGAACGGCCAACATTTCAATTTGTCATGTGGGAGATAAGTTGGGCAAACGGAGAAGTCCCGGCAGTGTATTGAATATTAATCGGATTAGAAATTCCGTCAGTAGAAATCGAGGAGAAAATCAGAAACAAACTCTATTGTTACCTGTTCTTTACAGGGGGAACTCATTGTTCTCCACGTTGGTTACTTTCGAGTCGAGGAAATACACAGCACAAAAAGTCGTTTCCTTGACATTTGCTGCTGTCCATTTATCTAGGTTCTAAATTAGGACCATGTACTATGGATATGTCCACATCATTCCTATTACACGGACCGCAACAGAGCTAGACAATAGGCTTTCGAACAAAACCTAACCTCTCTGAGCCACCGATTCACAGGCTTTCGGGTAAAAGGTCCTTGGAATGCAGGAACGAATTTAGAATTCGTTCATCACATGCCACATTACACCGCCCTCGCTGACCATTCAACGCTAGCGAAGGGGTTGTGTCTAAATGATGTTCTGTCCAAGAGTGATTACTGACCTCCCCATACTGATTGGTATAGTGCGTTCCACTAGGGACGATAGCTGGGTAGACAGCAGAGAGAAAAAGAACGCGAGAAAGTGTGGAGCAACTGGAGAGGAATGAGAGGTTATCCACACGGATACTCAACTATTGTCGCGTTTGAAACGGATTATACTTTGAGTTCGGTTTTTTTTTCTACGATGAAGATGAGAAAAATGCTGCGAATTGTGATAGATAGGAACCAAAACTCCAACAAGGAAAACCAAACATTTTTCCAAGAGAAGTCCTAGTCCAGTCCAAGAGATATTCGGCAGTTCGCCTTTATCTCCGAGTGCACAAGAAGAAAGAAGGGTGCAACATCAAAATGGAGACCAACGACTGGAGGTAACATGGCTACTGCTGAACTCTACGCAAACACAGATCGATGATGATCGTTCCGTTGCGATATAGAGGTGTAATAAAGTAATAAAGTATAAGTCCTAGTAAAAAAAGGAACCAAGTGTTCAATACCTCACCACGGAAGAGCATCTGTCCATGAGCATGTAAAAGTGACGTATTAAGCCGTTCACATCTACTGAAGAATATTCCAGGTCCATCTGGCTCAAGCGCGATGTTCTGCCTTGGAACAGTCGTCAATGTCTACAAACTGTGGCTGTGCGTGCGACTAGAGGGTTTGGACAATTCGCACGAGAAATGGATTTTCTGTGATGACGATTCAATTCAGCCAATAGGGTGACTAAAAAGAAAAGTTACTCTAAGTCAACTCTTACCTTTTACAAAAATTGTCATTTTTAGAGACAGCGCCGAAGATCACATGAAACTGAATCCTCCAATTGGCTTTATTCATCACCACGGTACCTTCCCAAAGTTCCTCGAACAACACTTGAGACCCGATGACGAAACGGGAGAGTCCATGCTTTGCCCAGCAGAGTGGTTCCATCCAGTAAGTCTTCTAAATGAAATGATGTTTAACAAGATGTCTATCTACATCCTAGCGAAAGAGGTCACTTGTTGTGAAGGTTGGAGGTATGTTTCCATAGCAGTAATTTGAAGATTTGCTAGACTGAAACGTATTTTGCTCACAAAGAAATTCTAAGGTGAAAATATGAACAACTAGTTTATGCGACTTCAACCAGGTCCTTGATTGATGCGTTTTAGTGTGTGCGTCAGTTTTCAGATTTCGGAGAGCCTTCGACCGGCACGGAATTTCTTCAGGGTTGGTCAAAAAGTCGAAGCCATTGATCAGAGAAGCTTCAACGGAAAAACTTGTCCAGCTACTATCGTGGACACTACTAAGGTAGATTTGCCAGTTTTTTTTTCTAAAAGTCAGCCCATGAATAAGGAAGAGCATTCACACGAGAACCCCTTACCAAGGAGGTATGTTATTAGTATAGTTTCATCGCATACATTTCTTTAAAGTTCTGAAGAAGACCCAGATTAGAAGGCACTCTGCTGAATTTTATAGTCGAATTCGTTTCGACATTGCCTTCGTCGTGACAGCGCCTCCACTGGCATTTGGTCACGGATGAGGGGGTCGACCCTACAGCTGATTACCCATAGATTTGGCGGTTTCGTTGAGTTTTATCGCTTTTTTCTTTCTATAGTTATTATAAGAACCGAAAAAGAATAATCATAAGAGGAAACAAGCGATAAAACCTTCCGAAGGCATCGGATCGATCGTGGGTTAGGTGTTTGACCAACCGCGCTGCGCGCTCCAATCTCAGCAGTGCTGCTGTTACCGCAAACGTACTGTCGAAACGAATTGACTGTACGACTCGACGTCGCGTAGATAGATCAACTCAGAAAAAGAGCTCGCAAAAAGCTGTTTTTTTTTCAACCAGTAAAGAACTCACGATGTAATTGACTCCACAGGTACTTTTCAGTCACAAATCCAAATCCATTTCGACGGTTGGAACAACGGCTATGACATCAAGGAACCTTACACCACGCGATATGTGATGCCAGTTGGATGGTCGCAAAGAAATGGAGTCGAGATCAGTCCGCCGAAGTCTGGAGGAAAAAGTGTGTTCGTGAACATTTTCTGTAAGAACACCTTTACAGTAACCGTAACACATGCGTACCTTCGTGTCGGGACCGCAACGCTGCTTGGTCGTAGATCAGAAGTTGTAGAGTCGGGATAGTGCAGTTACTTTACTAGGACGGAAGTCGCAAAAAAATAAGAATGTTCCGGTTCACGCAGACACCGTAGCGCAGACGCTAACGAGCTTCGCCGCAACGCTGTTTTGCTATGTTCATGCCCTTGTTCTGTCACGTTCTGACACGTAAGCCTTTCTGGGTTAGAACAGAGCAAGATAATAAGCACTCGTTAGAACGTGTACTGTGCACGTCAGTGCGTGTCAGAACATGTGGTTCGTCTGATGAAACGGAGTCTCGGCATTTGCGGTCGCAACACGGTGCCAGCAACAGAACCAAAACATCTATCGAGATGACAGCGACTATGAATGCTGACCGTAAGAGATGCGTGAACGATGGATATTACGAAGATGTTCGATGAAAGAGAGTCATTTACAAGGTCAACGTCAGAAATCACGGAAACGTTCGTTCCAGAGGTTTTGTCTGCTAACTCTGACTAAAGTTCCATGGGTTTTGGGAGGTCTCGTAGTCAACTGTGTGCAGTTACTTGCCTCCGGCAACCACCGCCCGTCTGCTGAACCGCACCGTGCCTCCTATGCTTATCATATGCGCTGCGACGCGGCTCAGTTGACGCGCAGTGTAGCGTGAGGCAAGGATTTTTTTTTTGGAAAGACTGTATTTCGTTAGAAATCTTTTCATTTAAAGGGAACGTCAACCACGATTGCTACCCCCGCGGGCGCAACATCCACGCGGTGCGGGCGAGTGCTGTGGATGTTGGGTGTTGTCTCGCCGCGCCACGTGGATGTTGCGGCCGCGGGGGTAGCAATCGAGGTTGACGTTCCCTGTAACTACCATGCCACCACCCTTTGAGTTCTACAGGGTGGGACGTTATACCTTGAAAGGGCGGCACCGTCTAAACGTGCGATTGGTCATTTGGGTGAAGTAACCAGTCACAGAGCATAGCCGCACCGCCCTCTTTAGGTATAAAGCTTCATACCCAGTTCTACACAGTATAGCTGGTAGAAATCGTTGTGGGACCTGCGCGTGTTTTTTTTTTTTCGCGCACCAGTACAAATTTGACAGGACACCGGTCTGTGACCTTCACGCTGTGCGCAATAAACTGACGATTTGCATCGCACCAAAATCCTGTCGCCAAACATTTTACTCCATCAAAAGGTGCACTTTTTTTGCAACTACTGTGGGTAACAGCGAACGTTTCGGTTCCCATACTTTCAGTACTGCCTCGGATTTGTGCCAATATAGTGTTGCTATGCTTAAAATTGTTGGCGATTGTTCATGCAAACGCTGTTTTCCCATGCATGGGTTTAACCGTCCAGTTTGCTCGTTGCGGGTTTTGCCAAGTAGTAATGATGTTGGAGTACAGTGAACGTCAATCGCTATCGCACACCCTGTTTTGAGGACAGCGCCACATCACTTGTTAACCGAATATTGATCTTACAATGGTTACCAGGTATGAATATGTACGTGGGTTAATGGGTGGTTTCTGTTCCCGTCGCGAATGCCGTTTAGTGTAGAGATTGCGACCCTATGCCCAAATTCTCACCTTATTTGGTTTTTGAGGCGTTTCTTATTCAAAGTAAAGTGGAATGGAGTTGAAACACATGTTTATGTCAAAACAAGCACGAAAACATTGTAAAATATGAGAAATACAATAAAAGGAGGCAAAAAGGTTATAGTGTGCCCACTGGTGCTATATATTCGGCGTCACCTGATTTTTTGATCTCCGATTTGTCGATATCGCGAGATGATTTGGACAGTTCCTCGTGGAGCACTTTGGCCTTTTGTGATCTTGTGCTAGCATTGAACTTTTTCTGGTTCTTCCTACAATTTTTTAAAATCTACCCTCCTGGACCGTTTTAACTTGTTGTGATCTGGGAATAGTGTTGAACGTTCGAAATTACTCTCACGTCCTGACGCTCCCATGATTTTCAGGTAAAGCAACACCCGCTACAGTAGCCAGACAGGCTGCAGCGTCAGATCAAAAGCCTAAACATCGACAGAACGTCACAAAACCGGCGCATCGATCGTATCCCGGCCATCATCACCCGTCCTCCTCGAAACATGTTATACGGTTGTCAGATATGCATGTGAATCCACTACAAAGCATAAGAAGGGGGCGAGCTACTAGTGAGTTTTATCGTTTTTGTTAAAGTTTGTCTTTATTCGTGTTTCTTTTATACCTGCTTCTGGAGGGAGAACTTCCTGATTTTCTTCGCTTCACTAATCCTCAGATTTCCCTCTTTTTCAAGAACGTCCATCATCGTCGAAAAGCGGTACGGCGACGCCTCCATCAAAGAAAGGCATGGATGGGAGTTCCATACGCAGTTCGTCGTCATCATCAACAGGGACCACGAATTCTTCCAAATTTGCCTACGAGGTGAGCTTCAATATTTGAGGTCGTGGCAGAAGATGTGTAAAAATTTTTGCGCCGACTGAAACCTATAGTGTTCATTATTAGCGCGTTCAAAAGCCACAATTTTTCTCTTTGAAAACTTTAGGCCGCTACCCATACTTGCTACGCGTAAAAACTGTAGTCTTTCCAAAAAAATACTTGCCTCCCGCTGAACTGCGCATCGATTGAGCCACGTCGGAGCACGTATGACAATGCATATAGTTCTTGTCGAAAAGATAGACGGATTGCGCGTGCGGTTTCATAGCGTTGCGGCTGCAAAATCGCGGCGGGACCTACTCGACCCTCTCACTTGGAGCATGCTCTCTGCGCATCCCTCGTCCAGGTCCCACCGCGATCCTTGGGCCCGGAATCAGTCTAACTTTTCGAGAAGAACTGTAGGAGGAGCGGCGCGGCTTAACAGACGGGCGGTGGATGCCGGAGGCAAGTATTTTTTGGAACGACTGTATGTTTTTTGCTAGAATTCTAGGACATGTCGGGAGGGGGTGCTTGAGATCAAAGAGGTGCTTTTGACAGGTCGCACACGTTCTTACGTGCTAAGCGAAGGGAGCAAAGGCGATGGAGTAGGCCCAGGAAGGAAGCACAGAGTGCTATTGACATGTTGAACATGTTTTAGTTTGTTAATCACACTGATTTTTACTTAGGAAGAATGGAAGCAACGCAAACATACCTGTTGCCAATTTTTTAAAAGTTCTCCTTTTCTTTCTACTCCATTTCTGAGTTACTATTAGATCGATTGACTCTGTTTATTAGATAGAACATCGAGAAATCTGCCTAGGTAGCCATTATGAATACTTTTTTGGGTGCCTCCCAACCCCCTTTCCCCTAGGATGATTCATCGCAAGCTGTTTTGCGAGCTGTTTTTTCTAGTCTGTTCGATACCGTTTGTTTTTAGTCGATATTGAAATCCCTGACCGTGAACATTTGAAAATACATCTTGAAACTCTGCCGTGTTGGGGTTTTCTATCTACACGTACCGGTTTTTCTCAGCGTAAGGGTTACAAATTCTCTTCTGATAGAAGGTTCATCAGTTTGTCCCATGAATATTGGTCATTAATATTGACGGGTTGTCTCTTTCGTCTACTTAACTGAAAGAATTTTTCATTCAGAAGCCGTCTCCACTTATGGCTTTGGAAAGATTGCGAGCAAATACACAGCAACCACGATCAGAAAACTCAGTCGAGGATAAAGTCAAAGGTGAGTATTAGTTTTTCTCCGAAATTCATGGAAAGCCCTTAATTCTTTTGCACTGTTTTTGTTGTAGTTACTTATTGACTTAGTCAAGGTCTTTGCTTTACCACTACATTAGCATTTCCCTACATCTGCCATCTTTGCAGATTTGCTCATGAACGCTCAAGTTGAGCAACAAAGGCTTGCCAAGCAGCTCTCACAGCCACCAGCAACGGTAATTTTTCTGTTACCCTGAAGGATTCACGTAGTAGTTGCATGAGTGGCTAGTTATTCCCAACTCTCTGAACAATCTTTTATTACCAAATGTTCTAGTACTTATCTGCTTCATCGAAATCGAGTCGTGGTCCACCGCCACTGCCGGGTTCACGTCAGCAAGTTGCCCGAACATCTGATGCGCATTACGCCCCGATCAAGGTTGGTTTTTGAACCCGAACACAGGTTTTCATGTGTAGCAGTAGAAAAATAAGTATTTGCTGGAATAAGAACAATTTCTGCTGAATGCGTGAGTTTGACGCAGGCACATCTCTATCATGAAAGATAGGGCGAATCGCAGCTCAGTCGCACCTAAGACGGATGCATTTGCGGCTATTCGGGTCGCCTCGCTGTTGTCATTCAGAATTGATATCTCGCTTTACCAGTCAAAGCCATCGCGAATGCATGCGTGCGTTTCACGCGCGACTCACGCAGATGTTCAGTATAAGTTGCCCGATACTTTCCAGAATGAAGCCGAAGAAGTAGTTTCCTCCACGACCACTTCTGTTGATTCTTCTAATTCTGGACTGCGCCCTCTGGCCCCACGTCCATCTACATCGCAGACCACCCGAGATCTGGCGAAAGTGGTTGGACAGGTAGTTTAGTGGTTGAAAGGCCGTAATCTGTTTGAAACTTCAAAAATCTTCTAGATCCGCCAAAAAGTCGACGTGGAGGAAAGGCGAGGTGGCTCTCCAGCTTCGTCGACATCTACAGCGACACCGCCAATGCAGGCTCAGTCACCTCTACCGTCAGCAGCTGCTCAACAAAGGTCACATGATATCCTTCTGCTAACCAAGGATGAAATTCCACTGAAGGAGAGGATAAGTGAGTTATTTTATGCCTCTCAGATTTTCAATCGTCAAATGAATAATTTCCTTTTTTAAGTGACAGTGTATGTCAACTACTCATGTCGTCTTGGACCGTTTCTGGATCCAGCAATGGTTAGTTTTGTTTCCTGGACTTTCAATTCAAAAGGTAGAATCCACGGTAATTTTGCTATCGGAAATTTCGCTGTATTCCTAAGCCCAGCGCTGTAGTGATAACGAAATCAAATTTGTCAAATCCTGCAGGAAAGGCGCTTTTCATTTCCACCAGTTTAGCCCGAAGAATGGCTAAGATCATCTCCGTGGATGCTGCCCTCTGATATAGTTGTTATTTTCTTATATTATCACATAAACTGTCATTTTTGGATTTAAAAAGCCAATTTTCTCTTCTGGTAAAAAAGAAAAACGAGAGAGAATGCTATCATTAAGTTCTCACATGTCGTGGAACTTATAATCTTGATGTTAATTTTCCTTACCGCTTGTCATGAGCGCTGATGTGAATATGACAATAAGAAATAATACACCTCTTCTTCTACTTAATTCGCCTCAAGATGGCATGTGATTTATCACTTGAACTCACAATCAGCACATATATCATCATCAGTACTTTCAACGAGCATGCCCTCTCCAGATGTTTCCCATTACTATGATAATTTCCCTTGTTCTTGTTATCTTTTGATTACTACTTACCTACCTTTGTGATCAAATTGTTGTTGAACTACGTATCAAAGGGTTTCCGAGAACACTGTGCTCCTTAACTATGGTTTTGCGTAGCGATCCGGTAGAGGACTGCGATTAATACCTTGTTCAACTTGGAATCACATTTTCAAGCGAATTTCTTAGCTGTTTCTGTTTGAAATTCCCTGCCAAATAGACGTGTTCAAGGTTGCTGGAATACGGCGCCAATTTGGACCGTTTGCTACACATCATGCTCTGAGAGAAGCAGTACAGCAGCTACTGAATTGCTCCAAAGACGATGGTATCGTGCTGAATCTTGTGCAGCCGGCTGCTGTTACCCAGATATTATCTGTCACTGGTAAGTTTTTGGCCTTCTACATAGTAATTATCTTTTAGGGTGTCCAGAAAGTAGACTTAAGTAGTAAGATGGTCATCACTACTACGCCGAGGAGAAAATTCTATATCTACTGGATTGGGCTTTGAAAGTGATTACATCTCATGTTAGTATTGGTAATAAGGGAAGTCGCGACGAGTACTTAGAAACTGGGAAATGCGTAGTAGCAAAAACCAATCTTTCCACGTCATCCAGTTGGTGTTACCCTGTAAATGCCCTAATGAACAGTATGTCGTTGATAGCTTTGTTTTAGTGCAAAGACAGTTTTTTGCTCTTTTTGTAGAAAGATTTGGTTCAATATGCCCCTCTTACAGAATTTTCGAAATTACTTCATAAAGTAAATGAAAATTTTGTAATAGTTTATTTTGATTGTCAATTTTTGTTAATATTTTTAATTATTATTTATTGTTCAGTATTGGAATATTTCAGTTTAATTATTATTTTCCATCCGGGTCCCCGGAGTGGCGGAGTTGCCACTTTTATCCACGTCCCCTTTCTCCCCTAGCAACTCCTGCGTCCGGCACTGAGAATGCCTGATATCGTGTTATCGCGACGCATGAGAATGTCAATGGTAGGAGCTCTTATAGGCAACTGGTTATGAACTATTGTTGACGGTTCTAAACTATTCACTAATTTGGTCTAGACATTTGCACTTTCCAGGCTACCCCAGTTGGGGGTTCCCAGTCTTTGTCAGTGCTGTGGTAGAAGTAGAGTCAGACTTCGAAATTTAAGCAGTTTTCTCAGTTTTAACCTTTTCTTCAAGTTTTTATGCATCCTTGTTTAACTCGTAGTAATGCCAACCGACTGACACCTACTCTATTTGCGTTAGTGGCGTTGTTTCTCTACGGTTCCCTTTTTATATAACTGGAATCGTTGGGAAGCATCACAGTTATTTGTTCCATTTATGTTTCCCTTTACTGGTTCTAATGTAACAGCTGTTCTACTTTGAAAGACATGTAGAACAGTCGTAGCTAATCTACCTACGAATGGTCCAAAATCGTCAGACGTGTAGCACGTGGGTATTTCGGTCCCTTGATTTTGTGCCCAAAATCGCCGGCGAGCACGAATCGAATTTGCACTCTTGAAATTGCATGTGGCCTTTAAATGAGTGCAGCGGCTTTTTTCTGCGACTGGCTTTTATGCGCGTTCAGCAATACCGCTGCACTATGGCAGCAGAGAACTACCACCGCTGGTTTTTTTTTTATCCTCGGAAAGTATTTTTGGTGGTCGAGCCCTTTCGCAGACGCAGCTTATTGCTTTTTTTATAGTTGCCTGCTGTGGCAGAGTTGTAGGCAACGGGATGAGTTCATACATTTCCGCATTTGTGTGCAAGCTTCTCCGAAGCCTGTTAGATTAGCATAAAAAAGCTGAGATGTTGACATCTTTTCCTGACGGGAACATGTCTTTCATTCACTGTGTAAAGCCCTTTTTGTCCGTCTGGAAATATATAGCCTGTCTAGTCCCCCTCATCTAGTCTCCCTCAGCTCCCTCAGCTTATTGGCAGAATTATGCATGGGAATTCCTTGAATGTACTTGGGAGACCGCAAAGGAATGTTAATGTGCGCATTTTTTGTTGTTCAAGCGTGATTATGCCAGCAAATGGGAATGGTGCAGAATTTCCTTTCTGCGAACCCTAAAAAATAAAAGGCCCAATAAGCCGCCGAGTGGATGATTGCAGTAAAAAGTGTCGAAAAAAGAGCTCCAGCATGGTGGGTGTCATATGCAGGCAATGCATTCGTATCAGAAAGAGATAGTTGGTGCAGGCATTACTGGAAAGCTCAAGCATAGCATTCCGCTCTCGTTGTCAATCATAAGTGCGAAAAAGCTTGATGGTACACTCGCTATGATTAATTTCCCCTGTTTTTTATTTTTTACTCCGTTAAATAATTCATTTCCCACGAATACTCTTCAATCTTCACTTTTTACTGAAGTAATTGAAATGCTTCAAATTTTTCGCCAGCAGTTGCGTGAGAGGGTGGAATTTCGGGCAGGAATAACTGCAGGAATAAACGCTCTCATTAGGTGCTCTGATTCTCACGTGAACGGGTTGCAGTAACAAGGGAATATTAAAAGAAGCCGTTCCAAATACTCGTTTGCAGACATCTACTTGGGATTTGAGATCGGAAGACTATCCCCGATTTTACGTCGCATGTGCTAAAATTGCAACCGCAATTTTCCTATTTTATCCGCTTCCTAGTCATGAAAAATCTGTCTAGACGCACGTCATCGAATGATTAAATGGAATCCTGATAAAACTGTGCGGAGCTACCTCTTCCACCTTGAAGCCATGGTACAAAAACGCTATGAAAAGCATGTATTAAGAACATCTGCCAGAATTGAATTTTTTTTTGCATTTGCAATGCGTCGAAATTATGGAAAATCGTTCGACAATGTGTGAAAACATATACTTGTAGACATTACACATCCGACATTCCTGTTGAGTTGGGATCTGTTAAGTATTTGCTGGAATAGTGTTCTCTTGCAGCTCACTGTGGAGGCACCCCTCGATCTCGTTTCATTCCTTGTGTGAAGAGTTCCGCTGACGCATGGAATTACATTAAGCAACTCTTGAAGAAGGTATTCAGAGAATTTTCGCACGCCTTAACTCGATAATTCCTAAGGACAACATTCTTACGCTTTTAGATGAAAATCTGTGAGAATTTCTACTCGAGTACGCCAGATCCATGTACAATCTGTGCACCCGGAAACGATTTAAGCATGGAACAAGGTAAGTGTGATTTGCGGTCGTTAACACGGCGTGATATGGGAAAATTCTTTGTAGTTGTCGCTCTTTCACTGCCCATGAAACAATGGTCTATCGATAAAGTAGCTACTGAACTGCGCAAGCTATTGGGTGAGGCAGTTGTAGCGAAATTTGTGGAACAGGTGAGTCGCAATCGTTCTATCCACTTTTATTCGTGAGGAAATACCGAGTTTTCCGAGTTATTGTTTCAGCAAATTGATGGACGTTCGTTGGGGCTGTTGACGACCGAGCTACTAATGAGCCATATGGGTCTAGCATTAGGACCGGCTTTGAAAGTGGGTTTTATCCGTCTGCGTAGTTTTTTGTTTCAAATTTATCCCTATAGTACGAGTCCTAAGTCTGCGTGAATTAAATAAAATGTCTACATAAATCTATTGCTTGGTTAATGAATTTCACAGAATTATGTAGCAGATTTAACTAATTTACTGCCTAAACAGCATATATTCAGGTGATCGACTTCGTCAGCTCAGTGCGGAAAGCTCAAGAGCAGCAGCGATCACGTGCTGCAATGGTACACAAGGAGTGATGCACCACCTGCAGAGGTTTCGCACCTGGTGAACTGCGAGCTTTTTTGAATCCCGGTACATCTGCAGCGAACTGTATATAAGAACTGTAGCTGGAGGTTACCCAAATATGGAATTAATTCACCCTAGACAGTACTGCTGCCATTTTATTCCAAGACAAGTTATCTCATAACACGGTGGGTTTCGTTATTCACACTTTCTCAATGAAGTCACTGCAAACTGCGGCATGGTAGCTGATATGGCAGAATTTTTGAATCCACCTGTGTTCACTGATTAGTGGTTATTTGTTAGTCAAGAAGCGGTTTAGTTGTTTTCGTTACCAGTAAGTGATCGAGCATTCCACGGTGTCAATAGAGCGAGGTTCCCCTTTATTCTGAAGACTTAAAGGTTAGTGCTGTGGTTTATCTCGAACGTGCCTGAACCTCTGAGATTTCATCCGAATTTCTTCCTCAAGCGGTTTATCCTACAAGGTTTTTGACGTCAGTACTACCTTCCATTATGTCGTAGATATCTGCCGTTTATTGTTTTTTTCATGATCTATCGCTTAGTTAGTTGGTTGTTATGTATATTTAATGCGAGATTATTCATTCAGTCAACGTGAGTAGTGTTGCACCTGGTTTACTCGCTTTGGATCGCGCATAGCGAGAGCCAAAGAAGCTTGCCACCGATTTAATTAATACAGTATAGTAAGTCTAAAAGAAGTGAGGGACCTTGGTTTCGTTTACAATAACAACCTATGCTTCAGTTCCTATTGTTATGAGATCGCAAATAGNCTGGTATTGGTTGTATTGAGGTGCTTCCTTGTGTTTAGGAGATCACCAAGCTGATTTTGTGGGCCTTCAGCGAACGGAAGAGTACGTAGAGAGGCTTTACTCTGGTGTGGTCGAAGAGCCTAAGCATGTGACAAAATTTTTATTATTCCCCAATGTGTCCAGCAAAAAGGGGGCGCCATCCTGCGAAAGGGTCCACATCTCTTCTCCAGAATGCTGCCTGACTCAAGCCAAAGCCTTGTTTTCTAGGATCTCACGGTTCTGGTATCCTTGGACCTTGACTCCCTCGGGCACGAAGAAGAGTGGAGCCTTGCCAGTGTAGATTACTCCTGCCCAGACGATTACTTGTTTTGGTGTTTACCTTCTATATAACATCCTCCCCTCTAGTGCTGCACTCCTCTTCGACCAGATACGGTCATTCTGATGACTGTGAGCTTTTTCGATATCGAACCATTTCTCGTCCGAAAACAGGATGGCTCGATGCCGATTAGTAGCCTCTCGCAAAGTTCTAACCATTTGACTTTCGCCTGCTGAGTAATCAGATGACCCTCACTTCCTTGTGCGCCTTCAGTCCTGCCTCCCTGAGAATCATCCGCACAGATTTTCTCGAGATTTCAATTGCTCTTCCCATTTTTCTCGTGGAATTAATCTTAGCTCACGACTTTCTTTCAATCCGACTGGGAACTTTTTTCTGGTTACCTGCGTTATTTGCTGTTCTAGCTCGTCCTCTTTCCTGGCGATCCCGGAAGCTTTCGAAGAGTTTTCGGAAACTTTGCATGTGGAACATTCAACTATTAGTAGGTGTGAGAGACGACTGGCTGGAAACCCTACTGAACAGACCTTTTCGATGGTTCAGTTTAATGCGAAAATACGCGAGTTCAATGAGAGAGCACACGATCTGAGGATCAATTGGTTTATCTGGCGAAACCGTAAAAGCCGCACTACGACCATCCTGAGATAGCACAGTAACTCAAGTGAGGGCCAGGCCCCTCCCACCATTAGGATCATCGACAGGTCAATGTTATCAACAAGCTCGATATTTTCGGAACCTCTTGCCGACCTCAAATCTTCCCTAGATCGCATCTGTAACGTAGATCAGTTGCTACAGGAATGTGTAGTCGAAGCCATTCCAACCAACTTATCTTACGAGAAAAAACCAAATGAAATTCCGTTCCATAATCTCTTGTCACCCCGTACACTTATTCTTTAGCTCTACAGGAGCCATATGAGTGTGGCGCCCAAGGAAATTTGTCCGTCGAGTGCTGCACTGTTCTGCAACTCCTTTTGTGGAGCGGAAACAGAATTAGTTGTTTCTCACAACCACAGAGCGTGAGAATCTTCCCGCCTTCTCTAGGTGTGAGTTCCCATACCTTCTACCTCTATTTCCTACATTTACGAAGCATGTGTGGCATAGCCATGAATTCAGGATGTGGCCCGCTCACTGGTCATCTTTCTTCCTGAACTAGATACTTTGTTGGCAACTGCTCTTTCGTCAGATGTGCGTCATGCGTTTCCTTGCAGTGATGTGGACCAATGCGGATGTGCTATTTCTACACGTTGCACTTTATTCGCCAGTCGTCGTCGTCGATTTGTGATGATTCGTGCTAGAAAAATGGATTCAACAAAGCCGCTAATGCACTTGCTGAGGATTCTCTGGACAAAATTGAATCCTTAGTCAGCTGAAAGTCAAGAGAGCGTTCCTGACAACGAGCTTTGAAGAGTTGTATCTGACGGCCTTTTGATTTGTTTTGAACGTCATCCAAAAAAAAAAACTCGTGGAATTTCAAGCTTTCTGGTATTTTCGCATATTTTAAAGGCTATACCTACTGCTGAATCTGCGAGGCTATGTTCAGTAAATTTTTTTAGAACAGAATCTGGGCAGCATAACGGCTTGCTTTTCTTTCATACTCTACGCTAACTTCCGAGGTGTAAGTCAAGAACGAAGAGATAGTATTACATGAATAGGAGGGTGCTCCATCCAATGAACTTTATAGCCCACATTCCTCGTTTGAGTATGCCACAGTCACTGATTTATTCGCTCTAAAGTTTAGAAATTAGCTTGGGCAGAGGAACATGGCTTTTCTTCTTTGTATGAAACCCATTCCGGTGTATTTCTGGCATTTCTGTTCGTTCCGGGTGTAAAATTGTGGAAATTCGAAGAATTTTATAGAAATTTTTCACTGTTCAGTCATGACCCTGTTTCATAAGCATGAAACACCCCGAATACCCCAATTTTTCCATGATTCTCAGCTGCCTCCATCAAAACTGATTTCTCGACATAAGTGCTTCCTAATTCCTGGAGCTTGTCGCCATTTTTCCTAAATAGCAAACTTTCTCAGTAATTTACCATTTTGAGAACTTTCCTTAAACTTTCAACTCACAGAATGTCTTGCTTATGGAATTCTCGGCACTTCTTCTCTATCTCTTAATGAAGCGAGTTAACGTCAAAACAAATGAGCTCATATAAAAGGCACGAATTGGCCTTTTCGCTAACTGCCATCCCAGTGAACACGCATTTCCTTTCAGTCAACTCGGCCATAGTTCCGGAATTCGTAAATGACCACGTGCCCTGTCGAAGTCACTTCCTTCTCGAGAATTCAGAGAAATGGCAAGGCATTGGGTTGTACCATGAGTAAAGGTCACATTGTAGTGATGAGGCTTTGGAAGTTTACCTCCTACCAAACCAAGAAAAAGATAAACAGTTTCGAAACTCCCGCCATCTGAATTCTGAAAAGGCCTTTTTTCTTCTGGTTTTCGTGATTCTGAAAATTGACGTTCTGCATTGAGGAGGAACACATTTTCTTGTGCTGCCGCTTTTTTAAGCCTCGTTCTTTGCTCTAATGCGACAAAATGCAGATTTAGTGTTAGTTCGGCCTTGGCCTTCGGCAAGAACCGGTTCCTAACCATATGTCACTCGTTGATTGAAGTATCCTATGTATCTAATACCCATGGGTAATGAGTTTGGGTAAAGGTATAAAAATAAACATGTTAATGGGTGCCAGGTAAAAGGTGAATTTAGTCACGCTAACACGTTTACCATAGGTAAACTTAATAACACCTCCAAACTCTGGTTGTTTCAAACCGTACTTGCTTTATTTTTCTGTACCTCTCATATTCAAACGAAGAATTTCTGCTGGTTCAATATACTGTTCACTGTTGGTTTCACTTTCCGCGTCACAAATTTCTCTTTTTTTGTGAATTAATCAACATGTTAAATATTCAGAGAAGTCCTTGGTCAACTTGAGGATTATTTTTTTTCTACCAAAGAGGCTCCAAATTCTGGAGATAAGTTGGTTCCAGATAGGACACATAGCTCCATGTCTGCGATACAACTTAGTCTTATGCATATGTAAATATGTGTGCTTTAATGATTCTATATACTAATAGGTCATGCCAATGATGACGAGGCTATCAATATGCAAATTTTCCGTTTCATTAGCATTCCGGAAAATGGAAGTGTTAACGAGACTTCAGTTTCTGTTCTTTTCCATCTTTCCTCTTGGATGGTGAAATTTATCCTTTATAAGAGCGACACTCATGTCTAGGATTAAAAGCGCATTTAAATGAACAAAAGTGTGAAAAGGGAACATCTACGTAGATACGTACGTTCCTAAATCCTAGACGTGAGTGTCGCCTGTCGAAAGGTAAAGTTTCGAAGGTGCCCTACACTATGTATGCATCATCATCACCACCGTATAGGAGCACCGGAATACCGTTGAGTATCCCAGAGCATTAGGCCTCCCTATTCCTATTCGGGACCACTTCCTAACCTGTGTTAGGGTTTAAGAAAGCTGCTGATAAGATTGTGATCCACCTGTTTTCCCAAAGTTGATAAGTTTTCCACTCGAAAATAGGTAATGTAGATCCAAGCTGCCAGTTAGAGTCAACGGTGAGAAACAGCGGTAAACATTGCAAAATATAATCCACATCCTGGACAAAAAACTCGCCGATTCTGGAATGGAGTGAAGCACGGAACCTTCCCGGGAAAGTTCATAAATTCCTCCACTGGTCCTTCTTTTTATCCCCTGAAGGGAAAGTTAAAATAAAAATTTTTTCGTCCATTTTATTGTCGAATTTCTCCTTTTTTATTGATGAAATCGAAGGCGTCGAACTTTGCCCTTACTTGAACAACGATAAAAATCCTATTAGATGGAGAAAATGACCGATAACCTTAGTGTGTAGTGAATAAATGCTTCAGCTAAGCTTGCTCAGATCCACTAAGACCCCACAAGCGGCTTTACGTCCCCATCAACAGGATTTTCCAGACCGTAGAATGTATATCCTCGCTGTCTCATCCGGCATTCGGCCATCGGCCATGTCTTGGAGGTCATGTTGACAGCGCGTCTCCAGCTCGGAGCGGAAGATGTTCTTGGCTATGCGCACGCATGTCGAAGCGCTGTCATCCGGCTCCCTCAGCCTCGGATGTTTGTTTTCATTTTCCATCCGGGGATTTTATCGTAGTTGTTTACGGCTACTGCTCCAATATTTACTTTGCCTTATTTGTTTGTTTGTTATTTTTCCATCGCGGCTATGTGTAATCCGAATCCTTCAGTCGGATCGAGTGCTTTTGATGCGAGTATGAATGACGCGGTGCTATGTATGTTACATTTCCCATGATGTTATTTCTAGGCTTAGGGTCAGTAATTCGTGTGTTTACAAACATAGTGAGCTAATACTATGTTTATCCGCGGGTGATGATGTATGGATCAGGTATGATATGATATTATGAAGCGTTAGGCGAAGAGATTTTCGTATGAGGCTCTTAACAAAAAAGATAAGCTAAGAGATTTTTTTGTATCTTCACATCTAGAATAAATTTTTACTGGCATTAATTACTATGAGTGTCCCGAATGTTCTAGCTCTCCGTGTTTTTTTAGAGTAATGCTCCTTTGTCCTGTTCTTTTTCCGCGGAGTGCTCATTTGTGGAGCCATGACGTTAGAAACTTCACCTAAACAACAGCTTTTGGTCCAAGATTCATTGAAACCTTAGATGATGAATGCATAGCAATAGATCAGCTTCATGATGCCTATTTCAAGTGTCGGGAAAAAATGAGGAAATGAAGTCTATTCTCAAGTCTTGGATTTCTCTATTCATTTCTTCCTTTGACGTCTATCTCATATAAACAATCCTTTTGTCCACGATTCTATTCGTATCTCTCGAAACGTACCTTGTTTAACACAGTAGATTCTTGAGAGCATTAGTTGACTTTCATCCTTCACTAATCAGTGTGTCCATCATTCGAGTCTTAGGTGGGATTTATTAGGTATGTATTATATTATATTATGGATACCACACAGGTCCAAGTAACGTAGTACAAGCAGACCCTTCGGCCGTCATCCAGGTCCTAGATTTATCCGGTTTTGTAACTATACTATTTAGTACCCATAGTTACTCTCGTTTCTATCTAATATTCCTGTCTCATTTTCGCTTACATTTACATCATGATAGCAGCGAATAAAAGTAACAAAAATATTTCAGAGAAAAAATGGCAACTTTGCAAGATTGGAACCTCGCATATCCCTTTTTGTTTTCCATTGGTTTCATTTTTGCTTTATTCTGTTTGGGTCTTCTTTCTTCAGAGGCCTTCTTTACGCACAGTTCATCTCCGTTTTGTTCTCCCTTTCTTATTTCCCCCTTCTTCTCCCTTCTCATTCGCTCATTTTCCGTGCTCTGCTTTTTTTTATAGCGCATGCGGTATGCCCTCTCCCAAAAAGATTGTCAGCCCAGTGAAAATTTGAATGTTTTGGTGTTTCTTCCCGAGAAAAGCGTCAATTTGCAATGTTACTCGATTAATCTCTGGACTTCGAGGAATCCTCTGGGGATCTGGTTGTGTCCACATCGTTTTAATGTTGTCTATTAGCGCATGTGATGACGTTTGGCCTCATGCCTAGGCTTCTGGGATCTCACATCGGCAAGGAATTAAATTTTGTGCTTTTTTGCAAGAGATTCAATGTGAAATTGCTAGAACCCTTTGATGTGTTGAACCGAACTCAGAGAAAAATTCACTCAGTCAGAGTGCCTTAGTTTCATTCTTAATATGTGTAAGTTATGCGCTCAACACCCAAAGTAATGACAAGGTAGGAATAACTAAACTAGAAAAAATGACAGTATCAGAACGGAACGGCATTGTGTTCAAGATCAGTGCTATGGATAGTACATGGATTGATCAATAAAACCATTATATCATCCCAAAATATTAAGAAAAAAAGACGAAAGGTAAAAGGAGAAAACTCAACTTCCGCTTCGTACAGTTTTCTCATAAGGAAGCTGAACATAAATTATAGGGCTTCCCTCAATGCTCATCAATAAGGAGAGGAAGTCGTAAGATGAACCTAACACGCAAAAAAAGGAAAGTAAGAAAAAAACCCATTTTACTTAGGATCCAAGGTCTTCTATAAAGGATTATGCAGAGAACAAAAACAGGTTAATTGAATAATATAGAGTAATGTTATAACAGAATCAATTTGGAAATTCCTCTATATTGGGTGATTAAACCTATGTCGACGGGAAGAGTGAATTCTAGGGAAAGTCGGTGAGCATGTGGATTTTGTTGTCGTGGATGGTTGTGGATTGTGGGTGGTTGTGAATGGTTTCATGTTGACTGTTTGAAAACTACAGACTTTTAGTTTAACTTACTCACACTGTCATCTTTCTTCATTTTTTTTTTGTGGAAAACACTTTCTAGAGGGATGACATCGGAAAATAATTGAAAATTTTTCAACAAAACCTAGCGTAAGTTCCTGCCTGCGCACCTTTAACGAACTTTACGGAATTTCGATCAAAGGAAGCAGTTGCCTTTGGATCTTTCGATCTAGAAGAAGTCTATAATTCACAGTGTCGTCCGTATTCCCTACAAAATCGATGATTAGGCACGATTATCGTGATTTTCGGATTAGTGATTCACATTCGTTCCCGAGTCATGGATGTTATGCCTGTTGTGGCTATAGAAATCTCGAAAAACAGTGCTACATTGTGGAATGTACTGTACCAGATAGCATCAAAAGATGACGTGAAAACAGTGGATAATCTTACAAACTCGTAATTTTCAAAATATTAGTGAGGAATTTTGTGGTAATATGGGACCAAAATTTGCCTCATTGTATTGCTATGCGAGAATGTGATCCTTACACGTAAAATTTTTTTTCAAATTTATGATTTTTAAGTGAGAAATCTCCTTTTCTCTCTTTTTTACTTGAAGTTTGACACTTCGAGAAGGTGGGGGGGGG
>JARK01001413.1:442451-514866 GCA_000688135.1 Ancylostoma ceylanicum
GGGGGGGGGGGGGGGGGGGGGAGCTGCATGAGGTGGGCCACTGGATAGGCGCCCCCTACTGTCTGTTCTGATGGAGACCTTTCATGCTTGTGAAACGCTTAAAATCGCTCCTCTCACCAACTATGCCTTTCAATTGCCCACTAGGGAAAGCCACCTGTTGTCTGACATGTTTCTTGATAAAAGAATGATATTATTTCCTACCCCGGTTCTTCTTTGGCTAGTTTATACTACCTTGTATGGAACTCGTTTGCTGCCGTTCTTTTTTTTTAACCATGTGACTAAATATTTCGATAACTCTTTACGGGAAGGGTACATCTTCCTTGAATGACTTGTTTGCACAAAAACTTCTCTGAGAAGCGCTCGCGTAACTCAATGGCATGTCAATTCAAAAAGGCGTTTATTTTTATACTCGAAGTGGTTTGAGAGTAATGACAGCACAAGGACATGGGGAATGAAATTATGGCCGACCAAAAATATTCGGTAGAATTCTAACCCAAACTTTTTTGCTTGCCCATTAATACTTATAATACCTACTACTAGTAGCAACAATAAATATGGATATTACGCGATTGTGCTGTCACGTGAGGAATGGAAACACTCAGAAGGTTTTGTCATAGCAGGTACATAGTTCAAGATAACTCCATGAGGTATGACTGTAACCCTACTCATATCTTGCAGAACGCGTGCGTGCGTTCGACATGCGTGCGTTTGAGATTGCAACTAGGCCTATGCTTCATGATGGGACTGCGCGCATCATGTGATGTCCTTTCAATCATAATAACATGATAGGCTTACATCCTGGACTTAGCCTCAACGTCTCCGGCTAAGCCCATGATGTCACCGAAACAAAGATGATCAGGATGTCTGGCGGCTTTCAACATCCACAAATACTGCTGCGAAGATCTTTTCAGTTTGCGCTTCTCTTTCTCAGCAGTCCTCTTATTTTCACCTGTTGCCCTAACGGCTTCATCAGCACCTGCACCGTTCGGTCCGTCTCCATGGTGTCGGTGTAGGGCATTAATGAGAGTGTAAACTTTCAAAAAAGTCCAACTTGCAACGGCTGCTGTTGCAGCAGCTTTTAAAACATTTCCTACGAATTACATCATTTCCACTTTTACTTTTCTCACGTTAGGAAAATCTCACGTTTCTTGCGCTTTTTTTTCTTTTGACTTCCGGGACTATTATTGGGTTGGGCAATAAGTTCGTGCGGTTTATTCAACTTGAGTTTTCACTGAGAATCAAAACATGTTCGAGTGCGTGTTATATATGATTTTGTAGCCCTTTGTTTTCGCTTTACAAATGTTCATACCGGTTTCCTCAACACGTGCTACACCTCGTTTTCTATAGCGTAGAATAAGACCCTCCAAATCGGCTAGGACGAACATCTCCGACGGCAACTACTGTCCCACCTCAATCGCGGATCGAATGCAGCTCAAAAGTTTATGGGTATTTATGAGGTCCAAAAAGAAGCCATTACTGCTGAAAGGACGGCACAGAAGCAGATGCCCGCCTCTGAGAGGTGAAATTTAGCCAGGAGGATGTCCCTCCTCTAAATTTAGAGTTTTAAAGACAATGAGCCGTTTATCCGGTAGGTTCTGCTGTAGATGTAAAGAAGAATCACTATAGATCTCAAATCTTGGCAACACCCAGGTTCAAGTGATTCATTTTGCCAAAAAAAAAACATCGAAGGGCTCAATTCGAGGTTATCCCACATGTTGAGAAGGCGCGTCTCTTCTGGGCAAATTCCACCAAAACGAGAATAGAGATGCTAGAATTGAAGGTAATTTTACGCATGCGACCCATGCAAACCTAAAGCTATCTCGAACCAGTTATTCTGTTTATTTTCTTTGGCATTTTCTAGACTTCTATTCAAGAGTTGCAGTCGAGAGTCGCAAATATAGTCATCTCAGAGAATGCGGCTGTTCATGGAGATGAAAGAGGGGAGCTGCTCTGTCTCTATTAGTATTAATAGTGGAGGAAAGGTGCTATATAAATCACTTTTTGAGATTGATGCTATTTGTGAGAAACACTAGTTTTGATGCCCACGGAAAACCGCACGAACTTATTGCCCAACCCAATACAACCGTTTGCACCGTCTTTCAACTTTATACTTTTGGAGTGTGGAGAGGATGTGAAGTTCCGCCCTCGTGATTCTTGTCAAATCCTATGGCTTTTTCCCTGTAGTGGGATTCGTGAACGTTCCAGAAAGCCGCAAGCTTCCCAGTCATCCAAAGTGGGCGAGTTTTCTTAAGAAAACGTGATATATACAGTGGGCATAGATAGCGGTGGCCTTTCCGCTGCCTCAAAAAACACGCGGCGCGACCGCGACGCTCGAGTAGGAGCCCTTTATGGGGCAACAAACTATAGGGTTTTCAATACCTATAAAATAAACAAACTATAAGGTTTTCTTGGTAGGTAGTCAGTTTTCTTATTAATTAACATCGAATATGGCGAATAACTATCATGAAAGCCCAAACTCGCCACTGCAGCGACGATACGACCGTGAGCAGCGCGGTCGCGCTGCGTGCTTTTCGATGCTGCGGAAAGGCCAACGCCGTCGACGCCCACTCTACACTGCTATCCTCATCATAGGCTGGTAATGATGAATTGCTTCAATCAGATATGCCCATTTCTGCTCTGAGGACTCGCTCACTTTCGAAGGGAGCGTACGTCACAACCTTCTTGGGAACATTTATAAATTCGTATTTTCTTCTTATTTTGAGTTGAATTTTCTATGAATTCTAGTGCTGATTTTTTTGCCTTTTGTCCAAATAAGGCCTGGTCGTTGCCTGGGCCCAATGGCTTTAAATTTTTTTCCAGCCTCGATAGAAGGATTAAATATAGTTGTGAATTGAACTAAGGGTACTGAAGAAGCGATTCTCCCCTAATTGGTGCAAAATTCATCCCTCCATATTTCTCAAAAACTGCCCTGTGTCAATAGGACAATTACTGCGGGAAATGAGCCATATTAATGCGCCTCGTTAGGAGTACGGTGCTCGTCAACGGCTCGTCGTCCCTCGGCGCGGTCTCGCCACGCTGCTCTCCACAATCCGCACGCGGAACCACTAAGACGTGCATTTCATCTGGGATATTGTCCGCGAATGACGTTCTGCATGAGAAGGTAGTAATCCAGGCGGCTCAGTCTTGAATAGACCTCATTCACCAAAATGAAACCGCACACCGACGCCTGCGGTGATTCGTACTATGGACTAACGTTACCCTTTTGGTGAAGCGGACCGGAAAGATTGCCATATTTCTGTGATTTTATGTCCTTTCAAGGGAATTGCCGGATATGAGGGATTATGAATAACCTAGGTGGCTGGATACAAACGTTTCGTTACATTTACTACCATGTTAAATAGTAGGTGTGGCATGTAGCACCACAAATTTTTTCCCAATAATTCCCACAGAGAATAATTATGTTGTTTTTGTAGCATGAGTTCCAAAATTCTTTTCTTGTCAAGATTTTCACTTCATTGAAATTTCAAAAGATGACGACATTTTTGTGCTGGCAGTTTTTGATTGTTGCACCATATCAATGACGTATGTACGTATACATGCCTCAAAATCTGTTTAGTTAGTTCGCCTGATCTTTACACCCCAGCATTCGAATACGACTATTCTACTGTTCCTTAGAAATTTCTGGAATTATTTCATTTCCTGGAAAACAGAGAGTGTGGCCTTCAATGAATTTCCAAGCCCCAAATGTATGTATGCAATAATTAGCCAAGTTCATTGTATATCAAGCAAAGGACATCTCCTCTGGCTGCACACATATTTATGCGTAGCTGTATTTGACTATTTAAGACACACAATTTACTGTCGGATTTCCCCCAAAGTATTGAATGCTTTTTCTGTATACAGCTATTATGTCTGCAATACTGGTTGTGCTAGTATGTAGTTAAAAGTTTTCTATTGATTAGTAGTTACCTCTCTTACTACTAACTAGTAAGAACTGAGAAGTAGTAATTATCTGAATGGTTCAGAAGTCATGAACGGAAAGTAGTCAGCAGTACTCTCACTTGCTTAACCTTCTTATTAGGGTGTTAAATTGGGAATGCGCGCTGAAGTTTCGACGTCTTTATGAACACGTTGCTGAACATTTTTTTGTCAAACTTCTGATACCACCTGAAAGAGCAAATCATGCAGAATTTTAGCGCATGTGGTTTGTCAAACATTTCTTCATCGTTTATTTTTTAAGAAGAATTTATAAGAAGACCGATCAAAATTTTAGAATTTCTATTCGCGGGTTTTATGTTGTTAAGGCTTTAGAACTACGGCGAAGCACCATCACAGTTCATGTGAAGAGTTAAGAGAATTTTTTCTATATTACTTGGCTACATCCATGCGACATTAGATTACTCGAAAATGACTCCGAGCTTCGGTAACTGAACCGAAATTGTGACTTCATCGATTTGAAGTCACAATTTCGGTTTTTTTCCTCGACTGCCTGTGTTTTAAGATCTGGCATCGGGTACCACACTTTGGACCGCCTAATAGCCCAGATTTTGTGCTTTCAGGCGACCACTTGGTTGCGTGGTTTAAGCCTCATATGGAAGAGAAAAATTCCAAAACTGCGACGAAACCATATTTTTGGTGAGCCGCTATTTCAGGTCATGGCGCTGCGACATTCCACTGTAGAGCGCTCACGCTCTGTGTGGAAGATGTCGAAGGGTTAGCAGTACTAATTCTGCATTGAGCTCGGACTGAGGTGTTGCAGCTTTGTTTTTAAAAAATAATTTGTTCAATGCAAAAACGCGCATTTCCAATTTAACACCCTACTTAATAATTGCCAGTGGATGGGCTAGCATAAGTGTAGTTCTATTTCTTGGTCTGGGCTGAGACTCACGAATGCGTAACCAGGCAGAACCAGACCAGTGACCAAAGTCCACGTTCTGCGCCTATTTGCACCAAGTCTTCTGTACCATAACCAACAACGCTAACCATCATGCTTAGTTATTCATTCCTGAATCCCAGCTTTAAGGGTTTCTCAGGAGTTTATTTATACCTGATGGTGTCTTTTCGCATATCGCTGCTAGTATACTTGTCGAAGACTGTAGTGGTTTTGGCCGCTGCTGCCGTGGCGACACTGGGTTTCATATGCATCGATTGTTACCCAATGACGCCGGCGAAAGGGTTAGCGACGCGTCGCCCTGAATCAATATGTATCGAAATTACTGTGGCTGCGATCGCACCTACCAAAGCCACCATAGTCTTGGAAAAGTATAGCAGTAGCCTTTTTTGGATTAACTAAATTCATTATTTTCTTCCGATGCCTCTTCCTTTTTCCCTTGAACACTTGCATTTTTTCTTGATGGATTAGTAGTTATTATTATTGCTGCATTACTCATTACCATTATTATTATTGCGATTATTATTATGCACATCCCTTGCCATTACCCTCCATGCACCGTAGTGCATATCTGAAGAATGGGAGAATTTCTCAGGACTCTTCCGTGTGACTCAGGAAAAATATAGATTCTTACCAGTCCTTATATGTATAGAAGGAAATTGATGTATTATCATTTGAAAACCTAGTGGTCGTTCATCAAAAAAAAAAAGGAAAGCAAATTGCTATAGAAGTCTGAAAATTATGCTTGGCTGACTTAACGCTTGGAATTTTCATCCAGGAAGTAGCTCAAACTTCCCTTTTTTGTACTAAGTGGATTTTTGTAAGGAGTGGACTGCAGTCGATCTGGGCACTCGCCATTGCTCAAAAAGGATTCACCAGCTTGTAATCGTGACAGTTGTCCTAAGGCAACTATACGAATCTCATATTTCTCCTTTTTTTCAATTCACGAGCATATTCCCGTGCCAGCACCAACTATCAGCTGTTCGTTGGGTGGCTGTAGCTGTCAGATGCAAGTTTTCTGCAGAAGATTAATGAGCTGTTCGTCGTTAAAAATACCCCTTACACTCCGTATTTTCGCCGTGTCGTGGTCGTCTCCAATTTGTTGCTGAGTTGCCAGCGGTATTCAAAAATTGCAGCTCAATTTAGGGGCAGCTCGGATATAATTGAGCGTCAATCAACGGCGAGGAGACGGTGGTGGTCTGTGGACGAACGAAGCAATTCCAGCTGAGCCGGCTGATGTTCGGCCTTTGCTGGCTGCTGCTTCTCTCCTAAGCTTCTCACGGTCATAAGTCGTATTCCACGCTTTTGTAGTCTCCGGACAAGCTGCTGACATGTAGATGACTCATCCGGGCTGGTACAAAATCTCCAGGATTTTCTTGCTTTTCCGGAATTTTCCTCCGGAAATCCAACACTGCTTATTGTTATCCCAGCGCCAGGATGACGAAGAGGTCTAATTCATGATGTACATCCAAGAACTGTCACTGAATACTCTATTCCCAGCATTAACCTCATTAGCGCTGGACACTAGATTGCCAGCAAAAACGTTATTTGATATTTTTTCCCGCCAAGTGCAGCTGTGTGTCTGTTTTCTGGAATGTTCTTAGCAGCTGCTACAACCTCATTCTCAGGGGATGACACTGGAACGACGCCGAACGCGGCGGACAAATAAGGGAGAATTGTGTCCTGTGATTCATTAGAGCGCTCCTGCCTCAGCCCTTAGCTTTGATGGATTCTTTCATGGATTTTTGTAGCATGAATTGGAAAACTCTTAATTTCCCATTTCTATTACCACTTTTTATCTGTTCATTTGAGAACATTTCACTCAATTTGATGGGTTTTCAATTGGCCACGCCCATTTGTCCGTTGTTCATGAGTACCGGCGATATTTCCATTTTCTTTTTCACAGTTGTTGCTCTGACCACTATTAAATAAACTATAAAATGCACATAAAATGAGGGGATTATATTTCAATGAATTTTTGAAACTCTGCGTTTGCAATGTCTTGAGGATTTAGGGAGTCGTACTCGAAAAGTGAGGGATGATGGAGCTCTGTGATTGGTCAGTTCGACGGATTGGGCGAACGCAGAGTCCGGCCACAACACCCTTTCCGTGTACAACGCCCCACGCCCGCTACGTATTTTTAGTACTATTCAGTTCCTTTTTTGACAAATTATGGGGCTGATTACGCCCCTTTACCAGACTGATAAGCAACTCCAATGTGTTGTATCCGAAACTGAGAAAGTGGGCGTGGCCGGCTACGCCTACTTTCTCGGAACTTTCCCGTGCTCATCCATAGAAGGAATTGATGTAATTGAAGAATACTGAAGCTGGAGAAATTTCCTGAGAATTTTGACGAGCTAGGCGAACGTTAGCTTTAATGAGAGTGTATTTTAATAATTCGACTCCTACTGTTATAATATTTCTGGGTATGTATCATCGTGAGGGAGGAAGGGGCGTAGCCAGGCGACTCTAATTGGCGCACTTCGACCAGTCGTCACGCCCATCTGTTTGAACTCGAACGGCGTCAATCTCATGACATGGTCTGTGCTTAGCGCCGTGCGAGTCGAACAGGTAGGCGTGACGGAAGGCCAGAATGCGCCAACCAGAGTCGCCTTGTTACACCCCCTTTTCCCTCAAGATGATACACACCCGTTATTTCTACATTTTTATATAAGTTTTTTTTTGGTGCTTGAGAAATTTAGGGCTGGCTACGCTCTTTCTCCGGATATGTGACCAATAGTTTCCAATGAGACACACCCTTTTCTCAATTTTCGACAAGTATCGCCAAATTTCCCATTTTCTTCTTTTTCTCGGAAATTTCTCATTTCTTTTGAGAGAAATCCCTCACAACAGCCAAATAATGAACTGCGGGATTTTCGCCTTCAAGAATTAGGAAAAATTCCAATTTTCCAGGGCTTCGTTTTCGCTTCCTTTCACTACATTCACATAATTGTTGTGATGGTTTAGTCCTAGGTTTCAAACAGATCACGCCCCTTTTCTCAAAGCGCATGGCCGCGCAATTCTTCCATCTTTTTCTCGGTGACGTTGCATGCATCGCTTCGATTACCCAGGGTAAGCGTGTCAACACCACGCAAATTTACCCATCGTTAACGCAAACGTCAACACATTTCCAGTGGGTAATCTCAATGATGCATCCGGGGCCTGGATGACTCCTGCGATCAAGCTATCAAAACACCACACGATTCCTGGTAATTTAAGACAGTTCAAAACAATTGTTGGCAGATATCTCAGAGAACATTCCAGGGTTTCCTAGGTCACGTTTTTTTGATGTTGTTCGTTGTTCCCTTTTGCTTCCATCAACTTTCGACTTTACCTAGCCAATTTTCATGATTCAATCTGTTGTCTACTGTCTAGTTTTTCGTTTTATATCCGAGTTTTATGTCTTATGCGTGTTTTACGTTTGTTTGATAACTCGCATGGTCAATCCATGTAATAAATCAGAATCAGAATCAAAAACCAAAAATTAATTCGTCCATTCCTACTCAAGACAAGTTCATCCGCCCTCTTGGTAACTAGTCACTTTGAAGGGTGCACTTGTCCATCCATTCAATTAGAACGGTTTCGTCATGGATCCGTCAGGCGTCTAAAACCAGCTCGTCATGTCAACATTATAATTAAATATACATAATTATCCTAACCTCTTTTCTTCTGGATTTTTCCAAGGAAGCGATGAGTTGTTTACATCGCAAGCGCTTCCTGAAATGTCCCAACAAGGAAGTGGATTTACAGGAAGGGGACTTATGCTTGGAGAGATATTGAAGATTAACCTTCACGTACTATTAGTGTTCTACAGCACTTTTTGTCGAGAATAGAAGCAGCTTCATGGAAGCACACGTGCATGAGGATATTTGACGTGAGATATGAAACTTGTTCTGTGGTCGTAGAATCCTTCTGATAGTATGTGCTCTACTTAGAAAAACGTCGGATAATTCTTCCCGTTGAACTTTATGCATTCCACAACGTAGAATCCCTTTATAAAACATGAGCTACAAAGCAAACTAAGCTAAGCCGGAATTACCAATGGTTAACCCTAGGAAATGGCCGCAGTTTCCATTTTACAGATAATTTACGAGGGTCATGTTAAATGTATGTGCTTTTCAAAATTGTCTGGCACCGAAGCCAATGTTAAATTCTTTTCAATTTGAAAGCAGCATGTTTGTTTAGTTTTTTTTTTCAGCGCGGAAGAATCGGGCGAATTGAAATTTGAATGAGAAGCGTCTGGGATATGTACTTTTTTCCAGGATTGGCAGAAATTTTCACCTTTCTTCAGATTGAAACCATATGAAGACACACGTGTCAATATTCTTATTATTTTTCAGATTTTATTTGTGAGCTTTTCTCGAAAGAAAAAAAAAAACTCAGCATTTCCAGCTGATCCAGAGCGCAGATGCTGTCCTAGGAAAATTCAGGACTTCGCTCATGCTTCTGCTGCCTCTTTCATATTGTTGCCTGGATAATTTATGAGCGCCCTAATGTTCCCTTATCTACCGGAGGCTAGGGAGCGGTGTGCAGTTCGAGTTTGCCTTCTAAACCACCGCTTAATTCCTCCTTTCGAAATGTTTCTCTGAACTCGCCGTAAAGAAAAATTTGAAGGCATTGGCCCACTAGTTTTTTCATTATCCACCACTTTTCGGATGATAGGACGTTTGTCCGAATAGGACACCAATAGTTATTGCACATCCGAAAACGAGGCCGCGCCGCACCACCCACGCGGCGTGGTGGACCGATTCTTGGGCACGATCGGGATTGCTTTTACATGAACACATTCATATAGTGATTTATCAATGTAAGAAGCAAGCGAAGTAGCAGTCGCGATCACGCAGAGGAACCGCAACGTACAGCTGCTTTGCCGCGCCGCGTAGATGGTGCACTGTGGCTTCTTTTTCAGGTGTACAACTACGACTCACGTCCTCTACACACCTTTTGCGATTGACTGAAAGCACGTTTATTCATCTAATACCCTGATTTTACCAACAATACAGCATTTTGTCGCTGCTGACCTAGGGAATCGCTCGTGCAAAACGTACCTATTTTCTGGCAGAAAACTTACATATGTACTTGGGAAAGAGGCTACCTATTGGGAACATTCATAGATCCATTGCCTGGCCTGCTGGGCCGCTGCTGATGCACCGTAGAGATCACCTATGTAGGGTAAACGTGCTGCTCCCTATGTTAAAGACGGTAAATTCGTGAGGTGTAAACATGCTTACCCTAGGTGATCTCAATGATGAATGCAGCTCGTGTCCATATGTGATGCACTAAAGCAGCGGTAACCCAAGAACACTTGGATCGTGAAGAGCATAGGATAATCCATACCTTGATGGAATAAGCAGTGCCGAAACGAAAGAACATTAGATAACATGCTAGAAGCCAGTATGAGATTTGCACTGCATCGAGCGAGTGCATGATTTTCGTCAAAGAAACTTGATGCCTGCATCAGAGAGCTGAGTTTTTCAAGATGACTTCGCGCACTAGTTTGATACGTTTAGCCGCTTGGGTAACGTCGTATGAGATTCACGTAATGCATTCATGTCAGCATCGTACTGGAGTGTGTTATATCTTGTTAAGTTCATGCAGATCTAATGCACATTTAATCTGTACTTTTTTCATGCATGCATCATGCACATTCACGCAGCATGACGGTTGCATAGAATTTGCATGATGCATGCATGAAAAAAGTGGTAGAGGGCTTTTCATTGTTGTATAGATCACATTCAACAGCACGCTTGATCCGAAAACTGGCATCTATGGCTGTGTTTATACTTCACCGCGACGCCACCGCCGTGTACAAGCAAGCTGTTCAAAATCGAAGGCTCTTGAATAGATATATGCTCAAACAGTGATCGCGTACTGCTAGTTGGAATTAGTCCCGCGACGCTACGGCGCGGATCCTCATCGTGTCCTGTTTATAATTTTCCTTCAAAAAACGACACTATGGGTCAAATTCGCGTACGCGATGGTACAGCGATGTTGCAGACTGGAGTTGGCCGCTGTCCCTCTGTTTTCTCTTGCTGTTTCGGCTATTCTCGCTCAACGGAACGACCATCTCCGAATGCTCCAGCTACGTATATCTAGGTCAGGAAGTCAACATGATGAACAACCTCGCTCCATAGCTGGGCAGGAGGAAGCGAGCGGCGTGAGGAGCCTACAAGAGCATCGAGGACGTAGTGAAGAAGACGAAGAGCACCAGGCTCCATGCCCACCTCTTCAACACCACGGTTCTCCCTGCTTTGACTTACGCNCAGTATGTTGAAGAGGGTGTGCGTCAGACGAGTAGATCACAGTTGGTACGGTAGGCGCTGGCATTCCAGGAGCAACCCTACTCATGGGGACCATACTCATATAGTTAGTGTGCATGTTAAGCACAAGTCTCCTAGTGTTAAACCTTCCCATGATACAAACATTGTTGGTCTCGTAATCTGCCCGTTGTGTTACATACTTGTTAGTTGATTCATAGTTTGTTATATTTATTGTAGTGGTCAACTGCTCCAGAGTTACGGTCTTTTTTTTTCAAGTTCTGGTATTGTGCTTTTTGCGCTAGACCCAGATCAATACTTATTAGTTATGTACCACTGTCATTTTTTTTCTCTTTTTTGGATGGTGTACAATGAGGTGACTGGTGAAGAATATAAGTAAATGTTTTCATATTCGTTGCAGATGGGAGGTACAGAACGTAAAAGCCTTTTGTCTACTAGATTTCTAGACTCTTGCTTGCTAGTGTGCGCCTTGGGAACTTATGTATTTGTTGAGATATATAGCCTCAAGACATCAGCCACACACCTAACATCAGTCAAGCGGAACGTATGCTGGCCGATTTTGACGACGCGTGTGGAAAGATCCGTCTCCAACTGAATCTAACGAAGACGATGTTCATGAGGAACGGATGGTTCCCGGATGCCCCATTCTCGCTCAACGGAACGACCATCTCCGAATGCTCCAGCTACGTATATCTAGGTCAGGAAGTCAACATGATGAACAACCTCGCTCCATAGCTGGGCAGGAGGAAGCGAGCGGCGTGAGGAGCCTACAAGAGCATCGAGGACGTAGTGAAGAAGACGAAGAGCACCAGGCTCCATGCCCACCTCTTCAACACCACGGTTCTCCCTGCTTTGACTTACGCTTCGGAAACCTGGGCGTTACGTAAGCAGGATGAAAATGCGGTCAGCGTCGTTGAACGCTCCATCGAGAAGGTGATGCTAGGACTGAGCCGCCTCAGTCAAGTGAGGGTGGGAATACGGAGTTTCACCCTACGCCAACAGTCGAAGATCAGGGACGCTGCCGTGTACGCCAAGTTGAGTAAGATCAGGTGGGCCGGAGACGTGATGCGCCTAAATGACCACCATTGGACGAGAGCCGTCAGCGACTGGACTTCGCGGAACGTAAAGCACACGACAGGAAGACCACCGACCCGATAGTCAGACTTCTTCACGAGTCCTTTGAAGAACGGTATGATGCTCTTCGTGTCTCTCGAATGGACAGAACGCATTGGACCAACCTGGCACGTGAGAGGGACAAATGGAAGGATTGCTGGCGCCCGCTCGGTATACCCGACGACCAACGGGAGTCAAGGTGATCAAGGTGATAGCCTCAAGTGGCAAGAGGTGGTACTTCCCTGCGAATCTCTCGGGCGTCCTATCGTTGTATGCACCTGTTTTTTTTTTTCTTAAAGAAAAACAGAAAAATATTGAAATAAATCGCTTGTCAGAGCTTTTAGCGTGCTGGGAGGCGACACGAGAAAACACTCCTATTGCGCCGTGCAATATGAGTCTCGGCTTGGTTGCCACACGATTCCAGTTTTTTAGTGGCATATCGCAGCAGAATCTCGCTAAATGACGTGGCAACGTCGCTGGCGTAAAAACCGTGCATTTATCCACGTCACGTCACTTTTCGCTGTGATATCGCATCACATCGCTGCTCGAAACAGCACGTTTCATGCAGCACGTGCACTGGTAAAATACAAATGTTCGAGAGCTAGGCCCGCTTTTTTTGAAAATTGAAATGTTGGTAGCTGCTAGGCACGCTAGCAACCAACGATGCTTCTCGAAGGTGTCCTCAGAATCGCTCTAAGTACCTAAGTGCGACCTGTGTGAGTTTGGTCAGCAAATATGTTGCCATGGGTTGTATTGATGCGGTAGATCAAAGCTATCGGATATTTCTAGAAATGCCTGAGAGCGCCGCACCTCAGACAGATATCCCCGAGAAGTCCAGCTCAACTGTAAGCCGCCGTCTGTAGATGTTGTGATTTCAGATTCTCTTTTCTTTCAGAAATTCCTCACACTAAGGCCATTTTTGGGATTTTCTGGTTAGGTGAGAATTTCATAAATCTTGATGGCTCTACTTTCGAAATCTTCTCGAAATTCTCGAAGATCTACGAGAGCTTCATTTTTGATCTACCTATTCAATACGAAGGTGCGACGGCTATGACTCCAAGTTTCACTCCTGCCACTTTAGTGCTGAACGGATCATAAGCGTCAGCATTTTTGAACTTTCTCAACTTACTTATTAAGGTGATTTCTAGGTAAAGTGTTAGGTGATTAAGTTGCTCTCCCAGTTATTTGCACAGAACTCAGCTGTTATGAGCGCATCGTTTCCATTCCAAACAATTTGCTCTCAGAATTGTCCGACTCAAAAATCTTGAAAACCTCCGGTGTAGCCTTTCTCTCTGAAAGGTCGGTCCCCTAGAAATGAGCTAATTCATTTAATTACATTGTTAAATGTTACATTTTTAAAATGACGCCTTGTATTTTGCTTCTTTTATGACTGACAACTAATTCGAATGGAAGCGGAAATGCCTGATTCAATGAAATTCAGTAGTATTAGAGGCGAGAGCCGCTAATTAAATGATTGTCGCTAATTAACACCAGATAATGGTGTCGCCTGGCATGTGTGCGTGTGTCCGTGCTAATTAGAGCACATTAGTATACGGAAATTCACATTACTGCTTCATTTCCGAGATCGTGAGAATTTTTGCAGAGCACTTGCTGATTTTGTGCTGCTCTTTTGCGGTTCCCAGTCAGAGGTTGAACTTTAATGATCCACAGATCCATAAATCACACAGTCATTATTGCGATATCTTCAAATTTAGTATTTCCTTTTCCTTTTTCTTCATATCGTTTACTTTGTCACTTCGCTGTGATTTATCATGTTCATGATTATAGTACAGACATCTTATAATTTACTATTTATTTGATACCGCAATTCGGAAGAAAAAAAAACAATGAAGAAAAACATCAGTGGCGAAACGCAAAAATGATGATGATTTTAGGGCATGTGACTCATCTCTCAAAATAACAAGAGGGGACTCCAAAGAGGGCGCGGGAATGATACAACCATCAGTGACAAATACAGATGAGAAAACAATTGATCAATAATAAACAAGAAGATTTTCACACACAAAATGACAACATTTTTAATGCGACAGTATGAGCTTCATAGGTAGTGAGGAAGAATGGTACGGGGAGAACAGCGAAAATGCGCGCTGTGTATGATGGAGGAAGTTAGGGGAGGGGNCAACAGTCGAAGATCAGGGGCGCTGCCGTGTATGCCAAGTTGAGTAAGATCAGGTGGGCCGGACACGTGATGCGTCTAAACGACCACCGTTGGACGAGAGCCGTCAGCGACTGGACTCCGCGGAACGTAAAGCGCACAACAGGAAGACCACCGACCCGATGGTCAGACTTCTTCACGAAGTCCTTCAAAGAACGATATGATGCTCTTCGTGTCTCTCGAACGGACAGAACGCATTGGACTACCCTGGCACGTGAGAGGGACAAATGGAAGGATTGCTGGCGCCCGCTCGGTTTACCCGACGATCAACGGGAGTCAAGGTGATCAAGGTGATCAAGGTTTCGGCCTAAAACCCGTCGCGTCGCACAAGTTATTACCGTCGTCGCGCGAAAAGTATAAACACAGCTCATGAGACTTCCTTTCAAGCTCACATCAAGCCACTTCTATCTATCATTCGTTGAAAATGGGTGTCGTCGTAGGACAATTGATGATTCCTTCAAATTTCCATGATTTCTCAATTCATTGAAGGAAGTCTCCCCTTATTGGGAAAGTTTCCCGAAAAGTTGCTCTCGTCGTTTTTCTTCGCTTTCACATCTGCTTGTATCTATTCCTGAGGTTGAGGTTGTACCTACGAATGCCCATTTTCAGCTTCCACGCATTCAAAAACGTCATTGAAAAGGAATTTTCTGGATTGCTATGCCCTTTTGCAGAAAAAACCGCGTGATTTGACGCCCACATGCATACATTTGTCCCACACGTTCAAAATGCTAATCTCTGTTTGCCTCTCCAGTCGTTTTTGCTAAATCTTCCGTATCCGTTCGACGTTTGGACCGACTATTCTTCACGTCGATTGCCAAAACATGTGAGACTTGTGAGTTCTACGCAGTATGCCATCGCTTTAAGCCATTTTCCCTATCCGGACTGTTCTCCTGGCCCTGGAGTATCCTTCCATTCACTCATGGTCCAAGGCACTCATGGCGTTGGGCGAGATGGCGTTGGGCGAGATGGCGTTGGGCGGGGCTTGGTGCCGAGTGGGCGAGGCCTATGGCTTTGCTTTTACAGTTTATTTTCGCAACCACTGCACTCATCGTATTGGCTAGCAATAAACTGGGTTTTTCAGCTGCGGACTAAAATCACCTGCTTCTTGTTGTTTTACTGGTAAAACATTTGTTTAGAGTAGATTAAACCATCTTGGCAATATGGAATTTTCCAGAAAATTCTCCTGGTTGTCCTCGTCAATATTGAGATTACCTATAGTGCAGCGTAATGGGTTGTGGATTTTTACTTGTTTTGGCTAAAACTGCCTTAATTGCTTTGGGGTACCTTCGTTAGGGATAAGCAGTTCTCTGATTTTTCCTCCATAAGTTGTTTCTTCCTACCAATTTGGATCCACATGTATCATTGAGATTGCCAGTGGTAAGCATGTCAACGTACCTACGTTTACCCTTTACCTTGCACAAATCAACGTGGTTACCAATACGTGATGTTGGGTGCTTCATTGATGTTACCCAGGGTAAATGTTATCGCGCTCATGTTAACGGTGGGTAAATCTGGGAGTGTTAACCCATTCATCATCGGTAATGTTGCATGATGCATGCGGCCTCTTGTCTATGTATACCCAGCTGCTACTCATGGGTAATGATACTTATGGGTACGAGGTTACCCATTCTTTGAGTGATGTACTCAGGTCTTGGGGTCGCAGGCATCACCGAGAGCACCAAAGGTAAAAACGTCAGCACACCCTGACTTTATCCACTATTAAGGTGGCCGTCAACTTTTTTACCCTGGGTAATCTCAGTGATGGATAGAGGCCTTGGTTTCTCTTCCATTGAACCGATTTTGCGGAAGTCATCCATGGATGTGAGAATCCCTTGTTCACTTTTCATCTTTTTTCCATTTATACTTAGTTCTTCACAGTTCCTCTCTTTATCCTCCATTATAATTCTCATTTATGAATCAACCGATCAACAAACTTTACATTTCTACGTACAGTTTCAGGGTAACTCTTTGAAATTTAATTGGATTTTGTTAAGTCCACTAATTAATTGTTCCATCTGCATTCCGCATCTCGTCTCGTTAGTGATTTTCTTGCGAATCCATTGTCACCATCCAGAGCAGTATCCTCAGTATCCCCGGGACACCTGTTCATTGTCTAAAGCTTCTCTTAGTTGTAATTACTTGTTCTGGCTCCTATTTGATCAATAATTTCAGTGGGCCTAATTAGGACCGGGCTCCGGACCAGAGGAGAAAATCCATTCCGTCGCGGTGACGTGTCCGTCTCTCGTCTGGCTCGTTTTCTACGGCTCTGACTCCTCTTCCTCCACCCATTCGTCCCATTGTAGTGCTGTGTCGGATTTAATGAGCTCCAAATTGTGTTGTCCTCGAGGCTCCCACGCATCGCAGCAGCACCTCCGATGTTTAATTCATTTTTTTCCTGAAGTCTCGTCATTTTCTCGACTTTTCCCGCGAGCCTCAGACGGGCGGGATATCCAGGACTCTTTGATCCATGTGGTTCGTTCCTCTCCCGTGCCTCATTATCCGCGAGGCTCTGCGACGCTTCTAATAACCTGGCTATCGTCCCGTGACTCAGCGCCTCGTCATTCTGAGGCTATAATTCTTGGCTTTTGGGCTTTTCGCAACGTATCGTAATTGCTCAGGGTTTTTGTGGATATGTGCACGGCTCATGGGCAAATGACAATTCCATTCTTGCATAAGTAATGGGTTTTTTACCCATGGAAAGGGCAATTGCACTCTTGCATAAAATACAAAGTACAAATAGGACAATTCTGGCTTGTTCATAATATATTTTGTAAAGAAATTTTCTATGTAAACGTTGGGTATATACTCACTGCTATGTAGATTATGCAGGTTACTTGCACTGCTGCATAAGTTTTCTCGCATACGAAAGTGAATATTATAGTAGATGGCACAAGTGCGGATCCCACTCACCGCACCGCATCATCTTGGTCGTGAGACTCTGATCGTCTGCGCGTACGCATAATCCATTGACATCATTTTTTTCTAAAGAGATCTTGCTGTGTAGCGCGTGCGAGCAAGTCCTGACTACTGGAGTGTCCGTTCCACTGCTACGATATTTGCCTCATTCGGGTATCCATCACCGAAAATGAAAGTTTTTTTCTAAGAAATATTTTCAGAAATAAATTTGTGTGAAAAATTTTCCTCAGACATTATAAAAGGAACTTGGTTAGTGCCATTCGGTGGAGTAGCCATGCTATGCTTACTAATGACTATATCATGTTTCTATGCGACACCATGCTTGATGTATTCAATGAGTTAAATTTAAAAAAAATTAAAAAGTTGCTGCTCAGGAAGTAGGAACACTTTAGACCAATCGCATAACAAAGGCGCCGCCCCGATCTCCACTGTGATGCAACACAGAAGCGTGTTATGAGCTGAATGCTTCCAGTGATCGTGTACAATGTTCTAACTTTGAGTCTGTGTAAATGGATCAAACATTTTCAAGATGTTTCTGTCTCCAAGCCTCATCGCTTGATTTTTCTTCAACTGCTTTACGTGCTCTCCTAAAGACTACTCTGCTGTAAGTTGTAAAAGACTTTTCAGAGTGGGTGTGCAACCTATTGTTAACATTAAGGTTTAAAAAAAAGGAGTTATCGCCGAAAGCTAGCCAGTAAGGACATACAAAAAATGAGTCCTCGGAACATCACATAAAGCAGTCAAACATTTTCATTCAATATGTTCTTCTCTGGAGAATTGTTCCCTTTCCTCCTCAACATGCTCATTTTGTCTTGTTATTTACTCATCAATCCTAGTCTGTGTAAAAAAGGAGACTTGTACTTATCGTTGGAAATGGCGGTGTAGCTCGTCGTAGCTAGGTGATATGTTGGGTTTGCCCGTCTGCTGGGAAGTCCATGTATTCCATCCTTTTTTAAACCCATATACAATGTTTGCAATTGATAGCATTTTTTCTAGTTTTCTTTTGATTTCCTTTTTCTATGTACATATTTTTTGCGTTTGTGCGAGAACTGGTCCCCGGCAACATCTGGGAATGAGCGAAGAAAATATTCGAGTGTTCTTTCTCTTGGATATACATAGAGTGATAACAGCCGTATAGTCTTTTGTGGTTTTGGAATACAAAAAGATGAGGATCAAGACGCCCATCTTTTCAAAAATGGTCCCAATGAAAGGGCTCTTTTTTGACTACGAAGTATCTGACAATATGAGTAGGGCGAGAAGGTGGTGGGATGATGGCAAGTCAGCAGTGTATGAAAAAGAAGAAAAGGAAAGTCTGAATTGTGCGGACTATTCAGCAATACTGTGACGAAATCTGGTGGGTAAACCTCGATTTTGGGTGTTCTCATCGTATCCTGCTTGGGACAACGTCGGGCGGGAACTGACAAGGTGGGATGAGAAGTTTGGGCGTGCAGTGCACAGAACAAGAACGCTGATACCACTTTCAGACCTCTAAGGAAGACGGCATTCGTCGAAACGTCAGGTCGTTGTTAACGTTTCCACCTCAACAACCTGGTGGGGCAGAAGAAATTTCTATAGGAAAAGGAAAGTTCCGCTAGTCTGGAGGTGACCTTTTCGTAAAAAAAAAGTGGAAATATGGTATTTAAAGAATGCGGGACACAGCAGGGCTTGCGATTTCTGCCACTTTTCTTAGTCTTATTTACCACTATCCGGACCTGTCCTACGCTGATGATAGCCACGTCATGTCCAACCGAGACATCAACAAAAAAGGCATAAGAATGTCCTTTAATCTCCATTTTATTGCTTCCTGTTGTGCCTGATACTCGAGGGACTCTTTCTTATTGTGGAGCTCATTATTATGGGTGCAATGCTCTCCTTGCTCCTCTTCCCAATCTTCTGAGTTCTTGATCTTCTGTGTCGACGCGAGCAATTTCCTACGGAAACGCATATTTTCACTGGCGCATCGAACATGCAAATGTTTCCAGAGACGTGCACTTTCGTGGAAAATTAGAAGCTGTTGGATTGCTGCTACAACATGCTGATTTCGACGTTGTAACGACAGATGACGGATTAATGACATGTTACCAGTCGGAAAAAAGCGGAAGCTTGTACTCGTCGTTGGAAATGGTGGTGTACAAGCTCGTCCTATCCACGTGATGTGTTGGGTTCGCCCGTCGAATGGAAGTTGGAATTGAGCATCTTGCTTAGCTTCACCCGTGGATCGACGCCACCTGTGCGCTACCATGCCGCTGTAGTTATGAACCATGATAAGGGGAGGAGGGGCGGCGTCGCTATTGTATGATTGGTGCATTTCATTCCACCCCTTACGTAATACGAACTCGTTCTCCGTAACTTTAAAATCTGAACTTATGTGTCCCGATTAAACACAAAAGATAGAGGATTGGGTTTACACTAGGGGGAGGGGAAATGTTTGAATGTTATAATGTTTCAAAAGCGGCACCACCTAGTTTACCCTAAAGATTTCTTGCGCAAGAAATTTACAAAAAATATTGTTTTCTTGTTCATTCCTGCCTTTTTCCAACTATTTATGGCTTTTTTTTATCCTGCAATCATTTTTGGTCAAGTTTATCCTGCAACCACACTACTATGTGTATCAGATATGCATAAGCTACGATTACATAACATTCGTTATCCTTTTTGTAGTATTAAATATAGTCGTCACATGAATTGTACCATTAGGTTTCCATGGAGAAGGCCTTTCTATGTGTCTTTCGCAAAAATACATCAATCTTACGGCTGCTTCCGCGATTTTTCCGGATGCTCACAAGTTCTTTTTTCTCGTCGGACAGCTGTTCCCTGTGGTTAAACAAGTCGTTACTTCAACCGCCAATTGTTGTCATTTTTCAAAACGCTTAGAAATTTGTCGTTGAGTCACTGTGCTGAATCACCGGATTGCTTATTACTCTGGCTAATAGGAGCCTCAGCACGTGTTCCACTTTTCGTGTGTTGATTTTTCGCCGCCTTACAATATGCGGAAATGTTGTCAGTGAGTGTGCTGGATCTGAGTAACACCTGACAACCTGAGCATCATTTACTGTTGTCTCGTAGAAGGCAAGAGGCCTCTGTTTCTTCTAGTAGCGTTGAGTGTGTCTTGTTAAGGTGTCAGATTACCCGGGTTGGGGTGACATCCTCATTCTTCTGGCAGTTGTCCAGCTATGCAGGAAGCCCCTGGGCCGAATGCGTCATTTATCTATTTATTTATTTGTTTATTTATTTATTTAATGCACTAATGGTGCGCTCATGTTAAGACAAAAACAAAACAGAAGTCTGAACACTTGCAGAATTATCCAAACCAACCAACAAGACAAAAAATAGATCCATCCAGAATACTCAGTGTGAACGTAGAGCAAAAATTTACCCATTGTTAACATAGGCGGCGACATATTTACCCTGGGTAATCTCAATGATGCATTCCAGCTATGATCCACTAACAACTTCGATATGTTTGAGAGCCTAAAAAATTTCACGATTTCTCTTTCGGATTCATTTGCTGCGGGTTTTCTTAGAGGAAATTTCTGGAAAAAAATGTGCGACTGCGAAATTTTCATCTGTATGCTCACTTGCTCGCTCATTCTTTCTTGAGAAAATCCCGCAATTTCAGGAGCAGGTATTCCCCATCTATAAGCATGCCTTTCACCTCGTTGTTTACATCTGAATTTCCATTTCAACACCCTTTACCAGCTTTCCTCGGTGCTTTTCATTCACAGTCCTACAAATCAGCTTTAAAATGCTACATAGCTCCGCAAATGGAAATATTTTGCACTTCTTCATCAGGAAAAGAGCATTTTCAATAACTTTTCAATCTCATTAGCAGTTCTCAGCCTCCGCTTTGTACTAGAAATGAACTTTTATTTAAATCTGCTATTTCATCAGGCGCTGCACCTTACAGCAGCGCTCTCAATTAGCTCAGCAAACCTAGAAATTATTGTCAATTCATGGAAAATTAGTGCAGAACTGTGGAAAATTCAGTGCAATTAAGTAGGTAAGAATTTGTAGTTCTCGCAAGGATAACAAGAGGATATTTTGATTCCCTGAGGAAAGTCGGTCGCTAATTTTTTAAGGGCACGTGGCTTGAAACCATCTCATCATCTTCTCCTTGTATCTGGCCCATTCCTATCAGTGCTTCTTTTGTAATTGGGCTACTTTTTGATTCCCAGCTTGTGCTGTTTCCTGATGCATTGACGGTTTCAAATTCTGAACTCGCGTCAATGAACAGGATCCGTTGAAGATTTTCTGTTTCTCTTTTTTCCACGCTTAAAGGCTATCTTTAAATATGAATGCCTGAATTTCGACTTTGTCGGAATTTACTTCCTTTTCCAGAGGGTGGAGCTAGAGGAAAACCGCGGAAAATGAGAAGCGATCAATGCTGGTAAAGATGAGAAGCGCTTTTCTGGTTTCAATAGGCCTTCATCCATCTAAAATTGCCCAAATTGAGTTGACAGACTGAAATCGAGATGACGTTTCGTGTGTCATGAACCACACAAAAAACGTTTGGATTCTGAGATGCCATGTTTGCTTGTCCTAACGAACAACAAGGCCTTCAAGCTCTCTCTTTTCTTGTACTTTTACTCCCGCTTTCTACTTTTATCTCACGAACATTTAGTTTCTATTTCCTCAACATTGTCCATACCTATTTCGAAAAGATGTGTGAATGATTCTGTAGAATTGTTCCATGAAATCGATCTACATGGATTTTGTGTTAGCTTACATACTTACCAACCGCTTACCATGCATAACCTACGTATTTTCCATTTCTTGTCACTTTTCACATAAATGCTCAATGTAAATCAATGATTTCCAGTGAGATATCTTGAAACATGAAAGCATCTGATCGCTAAGATATCCTCCGAAGGTTTGGTGGATTTTGCAGGGGAAATTCCCACAACAGCACGGTTTTTCTAAAAATTTGTCTCGATGCCAACTGCTATAAAACAAAGCTCTCCCGGAAAACGTGGTTTCACCTGAGAGTTAATCTGATTTTCGAGATTTTCTATTTGGCAGAGAAAAGAGCAGACTAAGCACGGATTCATGGCGGAGAAATAAATGGGAAAACGTTGTACAATAACTTCTGCCCCCTCCCTCTGTAGATTTCATTTCACTACTCAAGCCGGGTAAGTACATATAGTGCTGGTTGAAATCCCATTTTTCTTGCGTGGATAATTAAACACATTTGCCCTTAGGTGATCGTGACCTACGATTTCAGTATGATTCTTGCGTAATTTTAGCGCCAAAACAAGCAGTACAACTAGGGGAATGTATTTCCTTGCCGTTCCTACCAGTGGCATGTACAGAAAGTGGGTGGGAGAGGTGGGGAAAGGAGGGGCGTTTACTCTGGGTTACCTCAATGATTTGCTTTCACCCTAGGTTACCTCAGGCTCCAGTGGTAGAGGCACATCCAAAGAGCAGTGCTCATAGAGAAGGAGTTAAGAGTTTTCAAATGAGACTTGTCTTCGTCCGAATTGTCAAATTACAAAATCCTCCTCTTCTTTCAATGCTGGGGTAAATTCAGCCTACATGGAAATTTTCGTGTCCTTTCGATCTCTAGATCCTGTACTTCTCAGTTATCAACAAGCCTACAAAAGTTGCACCGTTGTAGACGTCAGCATTCTTGAGATTTAGAGNTAAAAATTTTCATCGTAATGATAAATACGTAGTTAGCAGTAATCATGCGAAAATAATGATGAAAATGAACAACTAAAAATAAACTAATGCAATGTTTTTGTTCATTTCTGAAAATTCGATGGCCCATTCTCTGCCCCTCCCTTCAACCGGCCCCCGTTTGTCCATCTCAAACTCCCAACTGTTCAGGAATTTCTTTGAGATTTTCCAGAAACTTCGTAGCTAGCCCTGCACTCTCGGTCAATGGGAATTTCACCACTTGCTTGGAAAAGCTGCTCTGATTGCTTCCGCTTCTCTGAATTTCTTTCAAACTTCAATTTTCTCTGCGTTGGCAGTGCTTTCGCATGCAAATGTTCACCTAGCTGAACCTTTCCATTTTCTCCCGTTCATTTCTGGAGAGTTTCGTAGGAAAATCATGGAAAGCACCGTCTTAGAGATCCTAAAATACCACAAGTTTCCTCTGCTAGAATTCACTTTTCTCACGAAAACTCCATGCTGTGCCAGTCATTTCATTCATTAGGCAATCCTGTATCCAAGTGCTTTGTGGTGCAGCTGCCCACGCTCCATTGGGGCACTGAGCTCTAATGGGAATCCCATCCCCGTGTCCTCAGGGCATCCACTTGCTCAACAGAAGCAATTCATCGATTCTTTTCTTCCGCGGATTTTTCCCTGATCCATTCTTGATTCCTCCATGTCATGGCGCTGGTAAACACGCCAACTGTTCAATCGAGCGCTTGTACGACGCTAATTTTGATAAATCAGTCGAGACTGCTGGCCGGGTCCCTTGGAAAAATGCACGAGTGGCTGATGATGTCAGGGATTGTTTCCAGAGATGAATGGATAAGGTGAAATTTTGCGGAACACATGTTGGATGATAATTATTGCAGAGGGCATGGGGTGAGTTTTTGTGAGTTTCTGTGCCCAAAAGTTGGGGTGTCCTTGTAGTTCGTGGTTGGCACCAAGTGACATTCCCTTCTTCCTTATAAGATTAGCTACGTCCAGGACAGTGGCAGCAACAGGATTATCCTTCAAAAAACAAACGCGTCGAGTCACGAACGACTCCCTCTAGTGGATCACGTGTACTTTGAAATTTGGATAAAAAGACGTGGACATGCACGAAAAGTGGTTTGGATAAATCAAGGAGCATGGCTCCGTATTTAACATTTTATGTATATGTATCTTTTGTTTCCTTTTCGTGCACTATCCTTATACGGAAACTTAATTATGCTATAAGTTGTCTGCTACACCAATAAGTCTCTTTGGCCATGTATTTTCGTCATTGTTCGTAAGTACAGTTGTTTAACTAAAGATTTACCTAAGGTAAATGTTCCACTGGCCATATTTATCCAGTTGGTAGAAGATCATCAAATTCTTTACAGGTTGAGAGTGCTCATGTTTTTTGATATCATGGCATTTTTTCGCTCTTTCTTTTTTTTTTTGCTTTTTCTGTCGCTATCTTAACGTTTCGTTCAATTTCCTGATGACGTCATCCCACCTCAAAAATGTTTTTTCCGAGAATTTCATATGAAAAAAAAAAACCTGCAAGAGTGGTTTACGTTATTTCACGCGGAATTTCCAAGAAAGGCCCATTTTAGAGCCACAAGTTTTGAGTCACAGCCACGGAGATTCTGGGCGGAGCCGCGGACAACAAATCCGTACTCCTTGTAAAAAGTAATGGTCGTACACGCTCTAATAGGGAGGAGGATACATCCCAGTATGATCAGCATAGTGTAGAAATTCCGTAGGCTGGCGTTGGCTCTGCCCCCGAGCTCTTTCAAAGGTACGGCTCGAAACAGAGTTTTCCGTCAGTTTTGCGCAGAATCGTGCATACGTGAATCACGTTTCCGATCTGGAGTTTCTGAAGGTTCTTGTTATGTGGAAACCTCAAAAACGACTCTGAGGTGAGACACCGCCTTCAGTACTCTACCTCTCTGCTTATTTGCAGCTAGCAGTTTTTGTACTTTTTTATGAGCATTGAATAAATTGATGAATAAGTAGTAGTGAGATCAATTCAAAATTTTAGCTCATGCACTGGCTTTCACCACATTTACTTGTAACAGCTCTCTGGAAAGTTATGCAGCAGAGTTTGCGAGTTTGTGGTTATTTTGATTTCCCGTTGACAATTGAGTTGGGATACGGCTACATCTTTCCTTCCCATTAGCGTAAAATCAGCATTTAAGGTTCAAGTGCATATCTAGTATCCATGTTCTTAGTAATTGCACAGTTTTCGTTTCGTGCGTGAACCTTGCACAAAAACTGTACACGATGTCTGTTCCCTCCCACACTCATTCAATCCAAACGAGGTCGTATTGTTCAAGGTAAGACAGGGGTAATAAATTATTATTATCAATATTAATCATTTCTAAATTGTTATTATTATTAATCCTTTCTCTCCAAACTATTATACAATTATTTCTCCGCTTTTTGTAAACAAGGCTTCTTCTTGAGGATATTTTCTTTCCAAGCCCTGTTTTCTACAATAACGTCAACTCTATTTCTGGATGCTTCTGAGGCAATTATCACCTAGGATACCCACTATTTTTGAAGGCTTTCTCATTTAATGTGTGGTCATTTGTCATGCATAGAAGTGTTCCTAGTAACAAAGGAATGACCCCATAAGGGCACGCTCTTAGATCGCCCATCCTTGGGGATTAGCTTGGTACGCTCCGCCCAGATTGTCCCCTTAGCTAGCTGCGTAATACCCCAGCCTGGCTGCATCACTGTGATTACCCAGGGTGAAAGTGCTGGCGCCCATGCTAGCGATGGTAATTTTGCATGGTGTAGCAATTACCCAGGGTAATCTCAATGATGCATGCGGTTCGGGGGAGAACAACTTATCACCTATGCATAGCGTGCAGCGTGCACTACCTTTTTTGGAGATCATGTCATTTAGTTTTTGTTTCATGTTATTGCTTCGTAGCACATTTCAGCTGCAATGACAGCCGGTTATTCGTGGCTGCTATGGTCCCCCATCCTACCTCTCTGGATACCATGCTTTTTCCAATGTTCCTTTCCTTTTTCAATATCCCTTGAACTATTCTGCCAAAAAACCTCATTCCTTTCAAGGAGAACTGGTGGTTTTGAAGGGCTGTCAAGTTCATCGACTCTAGTAAAAACAGTCAAACAACTTTATTTATTTATTTATTTGCTCACTTATTTGCACCAAACTACAATCAGATATTGAACTGCTAGAAGGAAATCACTCACAGTGTCAAAGAAGAAAGCGATTTCGAACACAATGCTGCGGATTTTGAATAGAAGACAATCAACGTACGATCTGAGACAAACTACGTAGTACAAAGTACGAAATTAATATGAAATAAAAATTATGAAAAACCCATTATTTGGAACGAAGATAGTTCAAAACTTGTGCTCTAGAATGATTTGAACATTGTCTTTTTAGCTTCTAAACTGTTGAAGTTATGAGCTACCAAACTTCCCTACTAGGTAGCGTCCATTATTTTTGGGACACCCTTGGTTATCCTTGGTAATCCATGACTCCTCTTACTCATAAACGATCTCGTCAGCATGTGAATCCACGAGACTTCAGAAACATCACACGTCATCGCCAACGCTGCACATGGTTCCGCTCTTTTCTGAAAGTGCATTTGTTGAGTCCCAGTAACTCTTCGAATGTTTACTAGCTGCTGAATAGCAGTTCTGTTTTCGTTCTGCGAAATCCCGCAGCGATTCCCCCGTCATTTCATCGAAAAACTTGTCATTTGTTGTATTTTTAGCGCCTATTAGTTAATGTAGGGTGCACTTTTGTGGACATGGCAGCTATTTTCGGACAAGAAAATGAAAAATCAAAGTGGGAACATCATGAGCTTCACTGACGGGGCGAGAAATTTAGGTTTTTCTCCCATCATTAGGGCCATGGTAGGTGTAATGATTTCCAGTGAAGAAACATCCTATCTAAAAATGATGGGATTTATTTCGATTTCAAACTCCTTCAGTCGGTTACTTCGCCAGAGTAACGAGAGTGTGATATTGAGTATTGAGGCTTTCTTTTACTGGTGCAGTGTAAATTTTGTATTTTTCTAAAGTGTAAGTGAAATAAATTTTGCCATATGTAAGGATTTCCAGTGAAGGAATGTTTTATCCGTGTATGATGGGATCCACAAACCAGTTCACATAGCTACAGTGCGTTTTAGAAGCAACTATAAATAAGTATTTATGCCTACGATCTGCATTTCTCGCCTGCCTCTCCGAAAACAGCACTCTACCTCGTGTTCTCTCTTTCTCTATTATCTTCGCAACTACGTTTCTCTGTGAAACACACGGGAATTTATGTTTACGTAGTTAATAATAGACTAATAACTTACTCAACGCCACAGAATAATTCTACCATAATGGCTGCATTATGGAAAGCCCACGTCACGTGGCGTCGTCTTCATTTTCTCCGAAGAATTGCCCTTTCTGAAAGAGGACACACCATACATTCAGTAACCTAATATGTATAATGGCCAACGAATAATTCATGGTTGGGGTGCTGCAGAATTGTTTAGCAAACGTCTAGCCGGGGATCTTGCTTTCTGTGCTAGGATTCATGGGGAAACTTCCAGGAAATCCAGAAGTTTTCAATCGGAAGCCGTTGAACCTCGTTAGAAGTGGTCATTCTGGAACGCAATTGAATAGCGATAAGAAGCACAACAGTATGTAAATATCGAAGCAATCCCCTATTTATTTATTTATTTATTTATTTATTTATTTATTTATTTATTTGTTCATTTATTTATTTATTTATTTATTTATTTAATTATTTAATTATTTATTTATTTACCAGTCTGGGCGTCCGGCTGACGCCGGACTTCCAGACTTTTCCTTATGCTCGCTTCGCTCGCATGACTTCACCTCGCCTAAATCCTTGAAGAATAATGGGCATGCAGATTTTGCTCCGTTTTTCCTAGATCCCCACCTCATAAAGGATGGACTGATCAAAGAAAACTGCTTGCGTCTCTCAGAGCAATTTTATCATTCTCCCGAGTGAAATAGCTAATTGGAGCTATATGTAACCAATTCAACCTTTAATGATCACGGAAAATGAGTTATCATTTATTGTTTGCTGTGAGTGATCCATTGACAACAATCAGCTTGAACATATAAAACAGGACGGAACGGTGTGTTCAGACACAAATGAGGGTAGAACACGCAGAAGGGGAAGTGATGCGGGCAGATTGACGTGAGTGATGTAATAGTCACGGCTGAGGCCGGGCATTTGATACTTTCTCTCCGAATTAAGGCGGCAGAGGACAATTAGAATAAACTTAGACGTTATTAAGAGCGTTTTCGCGCTACTCTGCACCGGCGCACATTTTCTCCATCTGTCGACCTGTCCGCAGGCGTTTGCACACTTTTGGACGCCGGCGCACTCTTATCACTACGTTGGACCCATCTCCCGGCATGCCATCACTTTTGGACGCCGGCGCACTCTTATCACCACGTTGGACCCATCCCCCGGCGTCCCCCCGCTTTTGGACGCCGGCGCACTCTTATCACTACGTTGGACCCATCCCCCGGCGCACTCTTATCACTACGTTGGACCCATCCCCCGGCGCACTCTTATCACTACGTTGGACCCATCCCCCGGCGTCCCCCCACTTTTAGACGCCGGCGCAGCCTTATCACCACGTTGGACCCATTCCCCGGCGTCCCCCCCACTTTTAGACGCCGGTGCTCCATCATCCTTAATTTGTATCCGTTGCATGGAGTTTCTGCTAATGTTCGGCGCCGGCACAGTCCTTCCCCGTCCGTTGCACATCACCCGACCTCCTCCTTGACTTCCTTCCTACCTCACTTCATCACACCACACCGGTTTATAGCCTTTTATATGATCTCACAATCAACATCACTGACCAATAGTAGAATTTCGTGACACACAGATAGTGAGTCACACATTCACACACACTTACAGACAGACTAAGCCCGTTATTATAAGTCATGATTTCCTGATCCAGCCAAGATTGATGTACGTAATATGGGAGCCGACTATAGTTCAAAAAAGCGGACCATCTCCACTGAGAAGGACCCATTCATGAAATTTATTTTATTTTATTCCATTTAATTATTTAATTATTTAATTATTTATTTATTTATTTATTTATTTATTTATTTATTTATTTATTGTTTATTATAGAGTAGGACTCATTACACGCAAACAAAACGCTTGAAACCTTTGGAATCGGACAAACCACAGCGTTCAGAGAGCTCAGAATCTTCTGGAACATGGCATACCCTTTAAAGTAGGAATTCATTGAATTTTATTATTTGTTAGTCGTTCGCCTATGTGCAAAAAAATGCATGTATCGTAATCCTTGGAGTGGAAAACCGTTCATCTTTAAAAAAATCCGGCTGCTTACCAGCTTTCCAGACCTACTCATCACTCTCTTCCTGGACACGAAGGAGCCCTCTATAAAGGATTTCGCCCTCATTTTGAAGAAACTTAGAAAGACCCTACATGGTTCTGTCGCGCTCTCAGAACTGCAATGTTGTTTGTTTGGAAAGAAAATTTAATTTAATTCCCATTCCCAGAAAGGAGTTCATATTCATTTTATCTGGGCATGGGGAGCGGTGTTTGTCTTTTGCAGAATAATTTTCTAGGAGTTCGTGGAAAGTACGACGCGGGTACAAATCCACATCTGTGGCTTCTTTCACGGGCATATGAAGAGTCTCGCCAATATTCTAATTAATGTCCTCGCCCAGCGCCTGCAGTGATAGACTCAGCAGAGGATCAATCTGATGTACGTGTTTTACCCCATCTGTTTCTGGCTACGAGCAAAGGGCAAATATGTCAAAAACGTGCTTGTTGCCAGTCTCGGAACAGACAGCACTCTCGTCATCCTTGTGTTTTCCGAAAAAAAGTACCAAGAATAACTGGCTCACGAGGGAATGAGTAGCGTTGAAGCGAAACTAATGAGGTGTACTATTTCATAGTGTCATCTCCATGACTGTCAGCTTTGGCCGCAGAATGCCCTGGCTGTTTGGTCTAAGTAAAACCTAGAACAGCTGCCAAATGAGTTGGATCTTCAGGAGGCTGGGAAAATGAGGAAATTTATCCAGGAAATCTAAGAGTTCCCGAGGATTTTACTCAAGTTTTGACAATTCATTGAATTTTTTCTTATTTCATGGGTAGAAATCATTAGTTCCGTATATTTGTGTGTTTGTTTTTTTTTGTTGTTATTTGTTTGTAGTAGATACAATTTGTTGATTACCTTTGCGGCATTGCCGACGATCCAGGGCGAGCGAGTTTTCCAAGAAAGAACTTTCTCCCATTTTGCTGGTATCAGCGGTCACGTTCCGTTGGTTTTATTTATTTATTCATTTATTTATTTATATTCATTCACTTATTCATTTATTACACCAGAATGGGTGTACCAAGCATTACGAGAACCTCCAGGAGACGAAAATTATCAACAAGCCGTAAAATGGAACAGCTCTTGGGCAGACATAGCAGTAACAGTAAAAAGGTGGTTTCGGGGAAATTTCTGGTCAAATTTAGCCATTTACTTCTCAGATAGGAATCCTTTTTCCGTTTGTAGACTCCTTTCCCGAAAAAAAAACCATCTAACTAAACTATCCGGGTCTGTTAACCAAATTTTCCTGGCCTGTTAATGCTTGAAATGTCACGTGGGAAATGACAATGAAAGATGGACGGACGGACATACAGCTGCCCTATCAACACGTCTGATGTATGGATGCCTAGACTTCCTCGTTGGTGCAAGTGATTGGATAAAGATGCATGATTATTGTGGTCTCCCACGAGAAATAGAGTCCCTAACAGAGCTGAGAGGACTCCGAACCGAAGCTTCCTCTCAGGGCTCCGGGGCTCCTCGTCTCCCTTTTCATTCTTTCCGTTTCGGGCTGTTTTGGTCTTTCATTTTATGATCTACGTTTCTTGGATTTCAAATTTTTCCTCCACACATGCCTGCTCTCCAATGACCATGAGTCGAATTCTGGGTCCCTATCCATGAAAATTACAGGGAACGCTGTACATAGGCTTCCTTGTTCCCGAGGATGGACGAGTTTTTTTTTTCCAGCAAAATAGCAGGTCTCAATGAATATCTCGCTATTTTTACCATTACCGCTCATTGCTGATTCGACACAGTCGCACATTCTCTTCCAGAGAACTCGTTCTACATATTTGGAAGAGCGGGTAGAGCACCACCTTCAAGGAAATGCGGGTGCTGACCTCTCTTCTAGAAATTTTCTCAACTTAAGCATTTTTTTTTGAAAATTGGGGATAACAGGATGATCACAGGGCATATCTTGTCCCGAGGGCTAGCCCACGACGCTGAACTGGCTCTCTAGCTCGGGCACACAATAGATCCACCAACGGAAGAACAGTGGGAGTCCTAATGGGAACCTTAACGTCTGCCTTTCGGCATATTGTCTTCATCAGACATTGTCTTGTTCGTTTCCTCTCAGTTAAATAAACAAGAACTGGAAGTGCAAATTTCTCTGGAATCCACCTAGGAAAAGCTTGTTGTTGGAAGTTCACCACTGCGGTCCTTCTTGTTGTTCCATATGTACTGCTTAGATTTTGACGAGAGCGCTCCGTGCATCTGACATGTTTTCATTCCGGCTTTGTTTGCAACTGTCACCTGCTTTGCTGCCTTTCTCACGAGAGGTGTTGGAAAATAATCAGGACTGCTTCTTTCAACTTCTTCCATTATTAGTTGCAACTGCGCTCTCTCCATGACATCATTCACGCTCTCTATCACACTGCCATTAGATTTCTAGGAAGATCTTGTGGGTGGGCGAAGATTTGCTTATATAACCAAATGAACGTCTTGCTCTTGCTTTTGTGTTTGCAGCTTGAATCCGTCATCACAACATTTATTTTATATTCATTTGATAAAATACAATCGAAGATGCACCAAAAATCACAAACACCGCGGCTGGGTACAGCGCCTTATGTAACTACTATCTGAGTATGGGCCAAAGTATTGCACAGGGCTGGTCCTAGATATGTTGTTAATCTCTTATAGAGCTTTTGTACGAGGGTTAGCTGAATTATTACAAGTTTTGTTCTTACAATTGGTGGGATGTTTGTATGTGCAGTGCCGGCCAGAATTATACCTCCATAACTTTTGTTAACGTAAATCTTGAGTTCACGTGAAGTCTTGAAGTTTAAATTTTGAGGATAGTTGTAGGGACTCAAAATTCGTTGAAGTTAAGAATTTGAACTTTACGGCTTGACGTTAAGCCGAGCTTTGCGTTAACTGAGGTTACAGAGAAAAGTTGAAAAGGCTATCTAATTTTGGCCGTCACTGTATTTGTTTTTAACATTCACGTTAATTTAGACACGTCATTAATCCCAAGCATATTTCCACTTTCGATATTCCAACGGGCCTAACTGTCCTGGTCCCCTTTCTGACCAGAACTCTCCCACTCGGCTTATTTCTCCTTTTTTTCTTTTTCAGTGAGCGTCTTCTTGACAGACACAACGAAGTTCAGTACTTATTTCTAGTTTCATTCGCCAATTCAGTCTCCTGATGAAGAATCTCACAGTTTCTGGAAGGCTTCAAATAATATTAGGAGAGTGAGACTGGATTGCATCACATACATTCGTCATTTTTGATGAATTTTGCCAAGATTTAGTGCCCAATCTTGCTTGATATGAGTTTTGATGAGCTCCATTCTCAGTATCTCATCCGAGACTGCTATAAACACCAGCCTCAAATTCCACCTGTTGAGGAGGAAACGAAGTTACGAGTAGGAATCAGAATTTGGGATTCGGAGATTGACCTCATGTTTCTATACAATTACGAACTCCTATGTACTGCAAATCTAGTAGTTTGAAGAATTCTGGCTTCGAGAGTAAACAAGGCTGTTGAAGCTCTGAAGTTGCCATTCCATTTCCATGCCATTCCGTGTGATGTTGTGTTTCTTTACTTGTTATGGTCAATGAAGTGGACAGAGCAATTTTCCACGGCGCCTGAAGTTCTGAATTTATGCTAGACATGGATCTTCTTCACTGCTGGGCGGTTATCTACCGCAGTGGTATTTTTTCATTCTGCTGAGAATTAATGGGACTTGTGCGCTTCCTAAAGTGGTATAAAAGCATTCTCCATTTTGTGGGCCATTTTCGCTTATCGTACCATACATACGTACTTCCTATAAATCTATGCCTAGATGCGTCGTTGAAGTACTTAGGGTAAACTTGCCTGCGCAAGGTGGTAATAATGGGTAACCAAGTACCTACCTCACAATTTACCTACTTCGGAAACAGCTCCGCCCTCCCTCTCTTCTCCTACACCAGATGGTGCAACGTGTAGTAGTCGATTTAGCTCTCTTCTGCCTTGATGAGATGCGTGGTTTTTGACGTTGATGCCCATACAACAACTATTTCTATTGGTTGGAGTTACATCAACAGCACATTGAAAAGTAATAAATCCAAGGTTATCCGGAAAAACCTCGCGAAGTATCTAGGATCAAATCATTGACTTGGGTGAAACTGGCTAATTTTCGTTTCGGCACTCTGTAGTATAGGAGTTTAGCTGAAATAATTTTTAATTTATTGAAGCTTAGTGGGCAGCGGAAGACGTTACGCAGCAGGGACGCGCAGTAGGGATTTGTGCAGTGCCGCGTCGAGGCGCGCCGCGTGCCGACGAATTCGCTGCTATCGCCTCAGGAACTTTTGCTTCTGCCTTCCTACGTTTTCCTTAATACCCACTGCATCACCGGCACATTGGAGTAAATCTGTCAAACCTGGGCAATTCAGCTAGATGCTTGCTTTGAAGGTATATATTCTGTTTTAACCTAGGATTTGAATTTTAAAATTAATACCTTCTAATGTATTGCTTTTGGTTTCTTAGTACTGACGATTCGAACAGCACCTGCTCCTACTTCATTAAGTTGAACATGCCTATTCTTGGCCTCAATTCAATTCGGTTTCAGTGGTGTACATATATTAGCAGCAGTGCTCTACAATGTTTAAATTATCGAAATGATGTCGATTCGGCCTAATTCCTCTATGCTAGTACGTACTTCCAGGACTGACTTAAAAGCACGGTTTCAAAATGTTTCAAGACATGTCACGGATTTCGGAACCATTCCTCCGGTGGGACACTGTCTTGAATATTTTAAGCACATTTGAACATGATTTCTGTTATTTTGCTTAGCCAGCGCATCTGAAGTGCTCGTAATTTCCAGAAATCCGCATGTTTTGTCTACCCAAAAATTCTGTCAACACGAACTCGTGCGCAGGTGTTTATGACAGACCAAAAACACCAGGGGAAAAGGGCAATATTTCGAAGTGAGCTAGGATCTTGTTCATGCTTCGGATCAGAGATTGCTTCTCAAACAATATACAGCCCTTTTCGAAAAGAGACGGATTCCATAGCTGCGGAATCTCAGTGGGACCTGAGCGAGAGATGCGGCAAGAGCACGGTCCAAGCGAGAGGGTCGATTAGGTCCCGGCACGATTCTACTTCTTCGGCGCTAGGAATCTGCGTACAGGATTCGTCTAACATTTCGAGAACGAGAGCGACTACATCTGGATATCAGGGAAATCAATACTTTGTGCTTCCCGAGTAGTTTGGATATTCGAATGATCCAGTAATGTCGCCCTTATTACATTATTATCGGTTATTTAGTATTTCAACGTTAATTGATTCATTTTCTTCTCCACTTTTTTTTCGTTTATCTTTTTCTTGTGGCTGTTTATAGGAAATCTAGTGATGGAACAGGTAAATGAATTAATAAGTGAATCTTATGTAAAATCTACATACAGGGTGGCAACAAAGTCTTAGGCCGTACTTTGCAAGTCATAAAAATTCCTGTAGGTCAGACAAGGGAACCAAAATTTAATATGAGTTTGCTCAATGCATGAGCTCCAAAAACCACTATTAAGATTCCGAGCAAAGCTCCAGACTTTCCGATATAGGCCTCAAAACCCTCACGAGCCGCATAACCTCGGGCCCGCACCTCATCAGGGTCAATTCAACCCTACAACTCTCACATGGTTGCAACGATAGGTCCCATAATTTTATAGAAGTAAAGTAAAGTACTGCGCTATAAAGCAACCATACAGATATATTCAGATGTATTGGTATTAGAGGGTATGAGGGATATTTCGTGAATGTGTCATAGTCGACGGAGTGACCTCATAACCAGGTACAAAGTCTCTTTAAAATGTACCTCCAATTCATATTGTGTGCTGTTGGGAATTAGCAACGAAAAAAACACCATCACGGATTACTCCATTGATATTTTGAGCGCTAACTTCACCTCTGTGTTTTCGCGAAAACTGGCAACAGATGAACACTTGGTGGTTCTTGCTCCAAAGAGGGACAACAATAGTAATAAATTGCCATCACTTGAGGTTGTTTTCGAAAAATTATTACCTTCCTATGTGCTCGCTACCAAAATTTTCTGGCAAGAAATCATGCAGACCTCATTCGGTGGCTCCGCTGATGGCGCGCCCACCACTTTCAGGATCAAATCCACCCCAGCTGCCGACGTTTTTGCCGCAGAAATCTGCGCTTTTTGGTGGAATATAGAGTTCAAAAATTATCTTACCAAATACTATAGCTCAGAAGACGAAGGAGATGTTCTATTTTGAATAAATCTAAAGCGCTTCAATGGTTTTTTCTGCAAAAAGTGAGTAGAGGATGGGAGAAATGGAACTTTCTACCACGCTATGTTGGAGATGAGCAACCGCATCTGCGCACTGGTTTACTTCCTGATGCTGTCATTTTACCCAAAGGCTTCGTCACTGTGTCTGATGCTAAAGATATGTTGGCAGCTAGTGGGAAATTTCTGTGAAACTTTCGGCCAAAGACTTTTTTGTCACCCTGTATTATATTTGATATAAATAAAATATTTGCGAACGCTTTCTGTTTTATGTTTTTTTTTTGATAATATGCTTGATATATGTACGTATCCATGTAGATTGATTGTAAATTAACAATTAAACAAATGATTTCAGATTATCGAATGCTCAAACATTCGACTATTCAAGCGCCCTTATAGCTCGGAAACATGTTTACTTGATACTATCCACTTAAATCCTGTGGAATTTCATGAGCACAAGTGCAAACTGTGGATTCATAATTCTTGGGATTACCCACCTATGTGCTTGTGGCCCTGTAAAGGATCCATGGTCACTGTTTCCACGTCCTGGGGTGTTTTCTGCTGCTGGATACTCTGCTCGAAGTTCATGCACTTGCACATTCGTCACATCGTTACGTCTACGTTATTACACAGTTCTCGTTCATTGGAGCTTTCCCATTGTTCAACGCTGAGAACGTGTGGCGCGGATGTACTCCTGGCACTTCTTTTCCTCCTTCATTTTGTTTCTTTTGGACATTTTCTTACAGAAACTCAGATTATAAAGTAAAATTTATGTTTCTGGGGCCGCATGCATCATTGGGATCACCAAGGGTAAACGTTTTGTCACTTTGCATGTCTGTAACAAATAAATCATAATTTTTATTTCATTAAAAATGAAACACAAAAATTTTCTAGCCTCCGTTTTTTTCTGTTTCGTTTTTATAGCAAACACTGATCCAACACGTTTACCCTGGGTAAACTCAATGATGCATGCAGACCCTGATATTTTCAGCTCTTGATAACTATGACCGATTTTGAAAGGTCTATACTATGTAGATCATCTTACATGAAACTTTTGCCTTACATGGATCACTACAAGTGTTTCCATGAAATTGAACCTCAACGGGTTAACCCTGGGTAATCTCAGTCATGCATGCGGGCCCCGGTGTTTTGAGTTGTTGATGACTATGATCGATTTCAAAAGGTTTGTACTGTGCAGTTCATATTGAACGGAACTTTATTTGCTGTACATGAGCACCGCAAGTGCTTTCCATGAGATAAAACGTCAACAGGTTTACCGTGGGTAATCTCAATGACGCATGCAGACCCTGGTATTTCCGGCTCATAATGATTATGACCGATTTTGAAAGGTTTCTACTGCATAGTTCATTCTGTGGGGAACTTTATTTGCCTTTTATAGAACAGCACAGCTGCATTTCATGAAATTAAACGCCAGCGGGTTTACCCTGGGTTATCTCAATTATGCATGCGGGTCCCGATATTTCCAGATGTTGGTAATTATGACCGATTTCAAAACTTTTACACTATGTAGTTCATTTTGTAAACAATTATATTTGCTTCTTATGAAGCACCACAAATGCTGTTCATGAATTTGAACGGTAATTAGTTTACCTTGGGTAATCCCAATGGTATGAAGTAAATGTGAAGTGTGAATCAAATAAACTTCTCCCTCTTAACAAATAAAAAACCACCTCAAAATCTCTCCAATTTTGCCCCACTGGTTTGCTAGGAACCCCAAAGTTTCTTCTGCTCATTCCCATCCAGGAAAAACACACGTCCTGCGAATATTTGCTCGAGTAATTGCTCCCGACAACTGGCACCGAACCATGAATGAGCTCATTACTAATACTGTGCATGTATTTATGGGAAACGGATGTCTGGATGAGTTCTCATTCCTGTGAATGACCTCATTATCCGATAAAAACGTTCTGCGACAGGTAATTCTGTCCTGCCAAGAATAGCTGAATGGAATCAGCCAAAGTCCTCGGCGAGGATCGCAAGGATTTCGCGCCTGTGATCGTCCATCAGTCGGCGAGTCGTCGCTTTGACACATTCTATTGTTTGTGGCGTTTGATGGGTGTGGCGGCTGTGTACGTGGGTGTTTCTGAAGCTCGTTCACACATAAGAACATAACATGTGAAAAGATAGACATTGATGAGCGTCCAGTGGAAAGGGTGATGTTCTGGCGCGGAACTAATCATTTACCTGACAGTAGCAGCCTAGAGCAATGGCGAGCTCAAGACAAGGTAATGGTTACTCAAAGATAGTTTTCATGTTTGCTCGTTTTGCAACAATTTTCCAAACATTTATTTCCAAAAATTCAAGTTTAAACTTCTCATTTTTACCGGACTCAGCTGTGATATTCCTCTCTTTTCCTCCCTGAGCCTGTCAGGATTCAAGAACGTCGCTGGGAATGTTCAAAGCTCCCCGTTTATCCAGAGAGGGCAAGTTCCCTTGAAAAAACGCGATTACCTTTTTTTCTTGGAGATTTCCTGTTGTCGATGACTGAGATCAGTTGTTCGGACAAAGGTTACCCATTTTTTAGGGAGAACTGGCCCATTATTGAGCGGCATTTAGATTATCTATTTCCCAGTAACATTCCTGAATCCCAAATTGAATAATCAATGTATGTATAATTGAGATTACCCAGGGTAAACGTGTTGATGCCCGTGCCAACGATGGGTGAATCTGGCAGGTATCAATACGTCCACCCTGGGTAACCTCAATGATGGCGGCATGCCCTTGCAGAAACTGCAGCCTTTCTCCGCAGCGCCTGCTCCATTCCCCCATGTCCACCTTAGAGCTGAAAGGATCCCCACCCATTCTGGGTTTAATGTATTTTTTCACCCAACTTCCTAAAGGAATCAGCAAAAAAGTGCAGTAGGGCAAAGGAGGAAATTATCCGGGCGATCGAGGAAATTACTGAATTCACCTGAAATTTAAGCAGCATCCGTTCGAAAATGCGAGTGTGTATCATCGTTTGGGAAAATGGGGCGTCACCAGGCCGCTATGATTGGCGCCCCCACTCGCCCTCACGATGATGCGCACCCGAAAATGCAGATTTAATAAGAAGTTTAGGAGGACTTTGCTGTTAAGGTGGAGAAATCCACAGAAATGCCCAAATTACCGTGGATCTTTCTCAGAAATTACGGTTCAGCAAGTAATGTAGGGTCATCTAAACTAACTCTTTGGAATTTTCCATTATTTCCGGTTTACGGCCACTTTTTGCCTTCGTTTTCTACGAATTCGAGTCTTCAATTACGTCTCTGATTCTCTTACTGACGAAAAAGTGAAAAATCTTTTCTTTCATATTTATTCCCATACTTAAAATTATTCATATTTAAGGAAAAACTAGCAATTACGAGGCCATTATGGCGGTTCGAGTGTCATATTTAAGGAAAAAATTAGCAATTAGGAGCCTATTATGGCGCCTTGAATCACCCAGAAAAAGTAAGCATGGTTGAAAATTGAGAAAAAACAACTGAGCTCGCATTTAGTGTAACCACCTTTACGTGCCCTTCCCTTTTGACTGCGTTTTCCCCGAAAACCTAGCGGAGCTGAACTCCGGGATGGCCGTGCACGTTTTGAAGCAATTTTCGTGGATTTTTGCACTGAACCTATTCACAGAAAGTAACGCACAAATATCCAATTAGCTGTACGCAGCTGAGTTGCCAGCGTTTCTCCGAATGACGGTGTTATTCCAAAATTGCTAACTGCTCGTGAATTGCACTATTGGCTCTGCTGCTGTATGAATGGAAGACTCGCCAGTATTTTGTGTTCACTGGAAGAATTCCTTATGGCAAATGGATAATCTCAGGGCCCCAGAGTTATTATTGATCACATGTACGACTGTAGTTATCTGGAGGATTGCCGGTAAACTGGTATGAATTGCCGAATCAATGGAGAGTGGGGTACAGCCCCGTTAGCGGCACTGCTTACTATGTATAATATCTCTTTGTCGAGTGAAAAGAACTAGTGGAACTTAGGAATAAAACACACATACGGCAGAACCTCTAGAAAAACCAAAGAAATTTCTTGGAGAATATGCTTGCATGCGTTTCTCCGAAACGGAAGCCGTCAAGGCAGAGTTCGACAGTGAAATCGGTAATTACCTCCAATTTGAATCTAAGAAAATCTGATCCAACAATTAATTGTGGGTTCACTGGAAAATCACACGAAAAAGAGAAAGTCACAGTGTGATGTAGGGATTCTTTCGTTGTTATCTACCTCCTCACTGCGATCCTGGAGAAATTTCATACTTCCAACAAAGAACAGAAGAATTTGCAATGAAGAATCATTAGGTTGTTATACTATGTACATACATACAGTCCTTCTCAAAAAGATAGACGGATTGCGCGTGCGGTTTCTTAGCGTCGCTGCTGCAGAATCGCGGCGGGACCTACTCGACCCTCTCACTCAGAGTATGCTCTCTCCGCATCCCTTCTTCAGGTTCCGCCGCGATGGTGCAGTCGCGCAATCAGTGTATCATTTTGAGAAGGACTATACATTCAACTGAGGAGATAGACATTCGAAAAAAAATTGACAAAATCTTTGTGCCATCCTTGTAATAACATAAGACTTTATGTAGTTGAATTTGTAGGAACGGATTGAATCATCTCATCTCCGTTCATTTCTCTTTCCACTATTCCTAACTTTACATTTGCTTTCAATCCACACTGATATAAGGTCTCATGTTTCTGAGTAGTATCGTACCCACACGACAGGTAGAGGCTGATTGCTTACCTTCGCAAGAGCCGGATGTGACTCAGCCGAATATGAGCCGGATATGACTCAGAGGTGAAACGCTGAGATGTAACACTGGAAAGCTAGACTCTCGCTTTCTGTGCAGAACCTCATGAGACATAGAATGCACAACACTGCAAGGCCGACGACAGCGTTATTCATTATGGACTGTGCTCATGACATGAAGCTTGATCCGGGAAGGTTTAGCACAGCTTTTGAGTCCTATTTCCCAAATTTAGCCACTGAGAACACAATCTGAACCTATCGGATTCTGTCCAATCCTGAATTGTTCCTGACAATTCCGTTCAATTCAGCTCGGCTTCATTCCGAAAATTTTGGGAAAAAAATGCGTCAGCCAGTTTTGGACATTTTATGCCACCGAAATCCATCTTCTATTTTTCTTGTCTATGGTTCATTGTTTCCTTGGTTGCTGCCATTTTAATAGAGAGATTGGCATAAATTCATTAAACCCCTCGTAAACAACAGGATGCTGGGATTATTTATTGCGATTTCCTGTTGATTTGGCAGCAAACCATATGAAAGCAGCTTGCTGGCTGTAGAATATCCATGTTTTCTGTTGTTTTCACTGAGCTTTAAACGTTTGCGTGTGGATGAAATTAGCAGCGTTTGAATAATTAATAGGAATTGGAGTCGCGATTCGAGACCGCTGCTGATTTCCCATAACAACGCTCTGTCGTCATGTATCGTAGTGAATATTCTGAAGTGGTTTTTTTGAAATGAGATTTTTTGATCTTCTTCTTCAGCGTAATGCTTTTTCTTTTTGTCAAATTAACAGTGAGACATTAATGAGAGTCTAATTTTAACTGTACTCGTCTCCTTCAAGGTGTGACAAGTTGTAACAGTACTTAGATTTACTCTGATCTTTCCGTCATATGGTTTCAGAAGCATGTGACAATTTCCTTCCTATTCCCGTTCGTGTCCGATATTAGTCGCCTCGATAGAATTATTATCCAAGGGTGAAAACTTATTCATTCTAAAAACCTGAACGTAACGGGTAATTAACGTCCGACGAGTTGTCATTTTTGATCTGATAGAACAAAGACCTTTTTTTATGAAACGGTTACTAAAAATATGTAACATTACTAAAGACCTCTCGGGACAAATGACGACACTACGATATCGCAGAAAATCATACGGGTGTCTTGCATGGGGCCCCTATCATTACTGTTCTGATCTTGTTGTTAGCAATAATGGAAATCCTAATGAGAATGACTCTAAAAAGAGAACCAGTGTTAAGGACTGAAAGGACTTTGTTCGAAGTCAATCAATAGTTAGGTCATTCTAGTGATAGTGATAATATCAGGTCGGAGGAAAATCCTCATCCGAAATTTCCACCTCTTTTTGTTCTGATCATAACTTTATTCTATAGTTTATTCAATCAACACTATAATCATTATCATTAGCAGGGACATGTAATACAATGCCGAAACTGTCGAAAACGCACTTTCGATCTCCAGCATTTGTGGAGCTTGTGGGCGGAGCCAAGTATTGAACATGAGTGACATAAACTTGACGGAACCGTCCCACCTCAGGAACATTTTTGAGATTTCCAAATGATAAAAAATCTCCACGAGCTCTTGATCACAACTTTATGCGTCATTCCGTCCAAAACAGTGGTAGACGCATTTTCGATCTCTAACACTTGTGGAGCATGTGGGTGGAGTCAATGATTGAGTATAGGTTTTCCGCACAATGCACTCCTCAGCTGGTCGCACATGTAGCACACCTCCTACATTGCTAGGGAGTGGACGACAGGGAAACCTAATGATGGATACGAATTCTTTCAAAACGTGTGCTCTCAGCGCTAGCATTCATGAACGCATCACCGAGCAAGATCGGGTTAGTCAACCAACTTTTGCGTCCTGCGTCTCCTAACATTACGTAGTCTTTAGCATAACCAATGAAACTAACTATGGTTCGTTTGCGGTACTTAAGGTTTCGTGAATCTCAGCCCAGGAATGCAAAAATTCAGAAACTTCATCCTCAAATCCTAGGGCCCCATCCTTCGGCTCCGCCCACAAACTCCCAAGAATTGTTGCTCAAATAACGGCAATCGGCTGTTCGCAAAGATTCACATACTCCGTTGTGATCAGCAGCTCCTGACGCTGCATGCACCATTGTGATTACCCAGGGTAAACGTTAACACCACACAAATCTTCCCATCGTTAACATGGGTGTCAACACGTTTACCCCGGGTAATCTGAAGGATGCATCTAGGCCTAGGGAATTTCCTCATGCGGAAATCATAGAAGTCATTAGAAAGAAAAACCTCTACATATTCTGAGGCAGCACTGGAAACGTTTAAGGGTACAGGCACGTTATAAAGGAGCGGACTGTGCATGAACTTCTCAATTTCTTTGATTTTGATCTACGTACGTACTTCGTTTCCTCTTGTTCCCCATCATTTCCCGTCAAACTCATGACTGCGGAAACCTTAATGTCAATTTTCCCCTGTTCTTTCATCACACTCCTAAAAAGTTCAGATAGGGTATAAATTGGGCTCAATCTGTGGTAATATTGGCGGCGCATCCCTCTGCCCGAGCGGCCATTTTGTGATCGCTTCTGCAAGGATTTCGTTCATTTATTTATTCATTTATTTACACTCGAAGGCGCATTAAACAAAAAATCCTTCTCACGGTGTGGATATTCCTGATTGTGCTGGGAAAATACTGGATATAGTCTCAACCCAAGACGGGTAATAAGGTCATATTCTTTTTCGATGGTGAAAATGATTCTGGAATTTCATTGACACCTACGTATCCCTGTCCCATGAGGAAGCTTGACATTATCTTTAGATTTTTCAGGAGGTTACTCAGCACTCCATTATTCATCAAGACTGCTAAATAGACCTATGGACAAAATATCAAATATATTATACATTGTACCGTGTCTTGTCTACATCTGCTATTATAGTGGAGGTGTACTTCTCGCTGTGGCTGTCCTTCTTCTTCTCTGTAGTCCTGATAATCCGGCAATTTATAGGAGATTGTTTTTCCAGACATAAAAGCCGTGTCTTCATGAGTAACGTCATGCTATTTTCCCCGGAGAAGCCAGAAGCCTGTTAATTTCATTAAGCCGCCCTGGAAGCTGGAGAAGTCAAAATAAAAAGCTCTACTTGAGCTAAACACATCAACAAAGCCTTGTTTCTGATCTATTTGTAGAATTTCTTAGGACATTGTCATCCAGAGTTCTGCTCCTATTCCTCGACTCGTCACTGCATCTGCTCTCACCGCTTTTTATTGCATTATAGCGCGAGGGCGAAGCGATCGAGAGGAACGTGTAGGGGGCTGAAGTACCCCTACTACTTCTCGTGCAAGAGCTACTCGTCCAGTAATGGACCCACACAGCTTCAGGGCATCTGTGGTTTCTGACTTTTGATCCCCCGGAGTCATTGAGCAGTGTCCACATCGTCCAAAGTTCACCCAAAGTATTTTTCGAAAGAAATTAATTGCCCGTCCGCCGAGTGCATCTCTCAGGAAATTACCTCCTCGTCATTGCTGGCGTTTCTCATTTGTTTATTCAGAGCCTGACAGCAAATTCTATTTTTCCAATTTTGCTACCATCTTTTGAATCGGCCGGGTGAGTTGTTTACTGCTAGAGAACGTGCAGCTGAATACGTAAACCTTCGAAAGGAATGTACAGGAGAAAGGATTAGCTGTTCGGGTGATGTTCTATGGGCATATTAGTGTGGGTTTTAACTCAGTATTTGTGAGAATTGTGAATCGATAATTAATCGATAACAATTTTTTCTATTTTTCGTGACACTTTGTCTTGCACAAGCCTAGTACATACAACAGAACCATCACTTATTCTCTATGCTCTACTCCACTCGGCTCTATTCCGCTTGTCTCTATTTCATTCGAGCATATTCGTTGCCGAATAACGATGTAGTATTTCTATTGGATGGCATTAAGACCATGTTTGCTCGCTTATCCAATTATCTATTTATTTATTTATTTATTTATTTATTTATTTATTTATTTATTTATTTATTTATTTAATCATTTATTTATTTATTTGCTGAACCCGAATGTGGGCCTAGTAACTGGACGGCAAACGATATGGGGCAACTCAAGTGTAAATGCAAGGCAAAGGGAGGTAAAATTCTAGATTCGCCATTCTAGCAAGATTTAAAGAGAACTTTGTGGTCTGTGGCCGCATAACTGAGATTACCCAGGGTAAACGTGTTAACATCCCTAAAATTTAGCCATCTCTAACACGAGCGCTAACACATTTACCCTGGGTAATCTCAGGAATGGATCCACATCCTGGAGCATAGAGAGAGGGGATTAGACTGATAATTGAACCGGGTAATTAGGTTAAATGGGTAACCCGAAAGCCAAAAGCCCTGCGCCATGAATACCACACCTTGTGCAAGACCCATACCAGTTGTCCTGATGTTCAAGCCCCACAATGGATCATTGGGATCAGAAATTCTCTGTTTTCCTCATTTTTCAGCTGTCATGCTTCCGAATCTTGATGAATCCATTGCAACCAAGAATTGATGTGGCGGTTAGCGTGCCGCTTTATCGGGCACCATCCTTTCCAGGATCGGCCCATTTGATGCCAAATTTTGGTGTTTAAGTTATTGTTCCTATAATCGAGTAAGTGTCACTCATGTTTGACTGTTCCCCCTATTACAAGCTTGTTATTACTTTGAAAGATATGACACAAATTCCAGAGACCGAAAGCACCTGCTTTTAGCTGCTTCTCTTGATTTATAACTTTAGAAACGTTATTCGGAAGGAACCAAGTTTGCGAACTCGTAGTCCAGATATTCTGCCTGTTCTGGCCTTCATATTCTTACGTACTTTCCAATCATGAGACACATTGCTACCCCACTTGCTCATCGTCCTATGCATCCTAGCCGAGGTACGACTGAGGTATATTTGGCTAAGCTTAATATTAAAGACAACCCCAAAAATTGTTCTTGTTAAAGGATAAAGTGGTCGGCGTTGATCAATCCCGTTACGTGGGATTCGCCACGCATTCGACTTCATCTGGAATCGTAGAGGCGTTGAATGCGTATGTGCCCTGTACAGTGACTTGCGGGGGGCATCCGATTAACCAAGTCAGTGCTTCATCCTCCCGGACTTCTGTGGTACCAATTCACCGACCCCGGAGGGATGCACGGCTTGGTTGGCCATGGGCGCGATCGAACCATCCACTGTGTGCGTCCACGACGAGCCTCTTACCACTGCGCCACACGCACCCCAAAACTACCTGAAGTAGGACATATTCGAGTTAGAACGTGCATACATAAATATTCAACATTGATATTCTGTGTCAGATGGCTTCATAGCGAAGCCTTGCTGAGTCATGCAAGCTTTTTGCTGTTATAGCCTGGATTCCATCCTGGAACATCCATCAATACACGTGTGTTGAGCTTGCTCTTAAATACTGATTTCTCTCGGCACTGTATTGTTCTCTCGATCATTTTCGCATTATTCCTAAAGTCAGCAGGTTTCCAGCTGCTTCTAAATCGATATTACTGGGAGTAAGTTTATACTTCTTCTCCTCTACATAATCCTGTGTTGCTTTCAAAATTCAACAATTCTGTTGAAGCAAGCGCAGAGAGACATCAATATACTATGGTTAAGTCAGTGTCTCAGCTATTTTCTCTTTTCATTGGCCTAATGAGCTCTACTATTTCTAGGTATTCTTTTTCAAGCCATCAAACAATGGGTTTCAGTCTTTTGACTTCATTTTTTCAAATTATTATGTGTTTAAATGCTTGTAAATCAATTTAGCTCTCCCTACGCTCTTTATTACGGCCGAAGTCTTTTGAACAGCACGTGATAACCTCGTTTATTCTTTACTTGATGTAATGATGGCCTATCCTTGCTTTATAGCGTTTGATTTCTCTTCACCATGCCAACGGAATATGATGAAAGTACACGGACAAATAGCGCTGGAAATTATGCACAGCACTTTTCGTCTGCTCAGAAGAACCGCTGACTCTCTGCAGTTTTCTCATCCTCTCTCCGTACTTCCGCTATAGATCTTTCCACCATACATAGGTCAATCTGTTCTCTCCATTCTTCCTTCGCACGGAAAGAATTCCACTCATTCTGTTGGGTAAACTCACTTTCGTTTTCGTGATGCAGTTCATTTTCGTGACTGAGACTTTTTCATCTTCAGAGATATTCGAAATTTCTAGTTTTCCTTCTTCATTTCATGACTACGTATTTTAGCTGTGCTTTCGTTCCATATTTTAAATTCTCTGAATATGCTTAGCTGTTCCTGAGGGCAGGCTACTACGCTGCACGACCCGATTTGATCTCTGAGACATTTCCCACCAATCTATTTTTCTGCAAACCTTGCCGCTATCTATTTTCGAATTCTGAAAAGAGTTCAAGTTGCTTTGTTTGAGTTTAGGAAGGTAGATAGATTAGGTTATTTTCAGTTACAAACTGTTCTTTGGTGGAATGATTTTTAAATGCTACATTTGGCCATGTTAAAGATGTCAATGCCATAGGCAGTAATGGCGCAGAACTTCTGCACAGCCATGATCCTTGATCTTCCTCGATTATTTTGCAAGAACGAGCGTGTGTTAAATGATAAAAAAAACAATTCTGTAGTTTTCTGTCTCATTTTGGATATTTTAATGGTGTTATTGGATTTTCTCAGTTATCTCCCCCTCTATCACTGCAAAACCTCTTCATGTACGCATTTTTCTCGTCAAAAAATCGTCATCATGATTTATTTCTACTACTACAACCTTAAACAAACAGACTTCAGTGCAAATGAAGCTCTCCAGTCAATCAAGAAAACAGTTACATTCCGAAATTAGCTTGATTTTCTGCGTTGCTCCATTTTTCCTCTCCGGATTATTGACAGTTCCCTTCTTTTTTCTGCTGATTCTGATGTCACCTGTCTTCAAATTGCGTGTTCTTTGCGAATTGAACAATTTTCTGGGTGTACACAAAAGATTCTCAGAAATCTTGTGAGATTTCCTCACCTAACATCAGTACAGTGTGTATGTGTCTTAGTTGTTCAGAAAGTGTTCTTGGATGTTGATTCTATTAGTTATGCACATATTTGCACTTGTTGTCCTGATTGATCCGTTTACAACCTTTCCGTAGAGTTAGATACCCTTGCCCGGGAATTTTCCTCGAAATTCGACAAACAAATCTTAGAAGTTCTTTTGGAAGTTCTCAGAAGAATACGATTTTACCGCCAGGAAAGTGCCTACTTTAGCAGAATTCTAGGGTTGTTCTTATAAACCTATGCAAATCCTGCTCCAATTTCCACATATTGTGAATAATGGTCAAAATAAAATTGAAAGTTCAATTTTTCTTGGAGATTGCAGACAATAACTGAATCATGCTCGGCTTCCCTATCTAGGAACTTGTTGCCAGCTTGTTATATATGTAAAAAGTTCCAAGATAGGCCCTAAATCTCCCAATCAAAATGTTTACTCGGGGGAAGATTCAGTGCTCGGAAAATTTTGCCACTTTCCAGTTTAATTTGTAGCCTACGTATTTTTGGCTCTCACTTCTGTGCATTTGCATCCTCACGAATGTTTCTATTCCAGGATTTAGATTTGAGTAAAAACCGCTTCCATCTGATTTCAAAATCGTTTTCCATGTTTCCTCTATCTGTTTCCATTACTTAACATAACCGAAGATTCTGTGTGCTGTGAAGGCAGAAACTTGTTCTTTTTTTCGCTAGATTTGTTTTCTTTTTGTTTACAATAACTTTTTTCTGCTCCTGCTTTTGTCCAGTTCCATGGCATCAGATTTCGTGAAGACTAATTACAAATTTCTCCCGACAATTTCACACATTCCATAGGAAACAATTTTAGCTGTGACGTGGAAATTTCTTCAGATATTCCTCCCTTCTTAGTCCAAAGCTTATCTATTCGCAGAGTAGTTTTTCCGGCCCATTCCATCCATGCACCCGTCACAAATATAACAAGCACTCAACAGCGAAGTATAGCCGCAAATTGGCTCAATTCTATCATCACGTGCGGCACGAAGCTCCAACGGAGCAGGTGTTCACGGAAAGTGACGAGCCGACGCATGCCCTTCGCGCTTTATCCTGACGTTCCAGTGTATCTACACTTTTTCTAGTTGTCTCCGTTATGAATACCCTGTCCGGGTACATTTATCGCTATAAGAACTGCTTTTGTTCTTGTGTTCTAGAACATCTTCGGCACTTTTTACCGTATCCCTCTCGCAAAGGTCGCTCGTCATTCGCTAACAATTTGTCGCGCGCACTTGACGACGTTCTCATTCCAGAATAATCCTGATTATCCATCACTTGGAATTGCCATTCTATGCACGATGACTCTGATTATGGAGGAGAACGGATCGCAAAGCGCTGATCCGCCGAAGCGAAGGCACGCCGCGCCTGGCCTCGTCAAGAAGTTTTCCTCGTTGCAGGTCAGTTCTGCGCATAGTTTTCCTTCTGTTTTTGAAAAAAAATTCTACACCCAAATTAATTGATGATTAACTGTATATATAAGGTTGGTTCGAGAGTCCTGCACCAAATTTTATTTTGTTTTTAAAAATCCATAACGTTATTGTTTATGAGTTGGACCTGGTCTGGCAATTTTTATCAACTGAAGAACAAAATTTTTTGATCGAAAAATAAATAAAATAAATATTGGTGCATGACTTTCGTACCAGCCCAATACTACGTCAGTCTTCGTTTTTGTTTTCTCCTGAAATACACGGGCTTTCTGCTGTTTTCACACCAGCGGTTTCGAGGAAAATTCTGATCGAACTTTCCAGAGTATGAAGCCTTATGCGCGGAGAAGACTGCGCGATCAAGCTCTGCGATTGGCCCGCTCATGCGATGGGCCAATCGTAGAGTTCAGGTACACCGACCTTCCCAAGTATATTGCCTAATACCCAGCTTTACGTCATTTCTGCATCAAAATGACTGATAATTTTCGCTTGGATTTTATTCAAATTCACTAAAAATTTGTGGACTTCCATATATCATAAATATCAAGAAGTTTGCTCCTATTTTACTGCCCCATTTTTGATACTTTCTTCCGAAACTGAGATGAAACTACAAAAAAAAAACTAGCAAGTCCTTAGAATGGCGGTCAAAACACCTAAAACCTAACAATAGTTATAGTTATTGCTCATTCCTATTGTTTTTCTTAAGTACGTAACTATCTGTTGGTACAAGTTTGGAAACTTTACGTTTAAACAAACATGAGTTGGTGTGCTTCTAACCTGCAATTTCTCCCTTCCTCTCGTGACGCTCCGGAATTATTTGCTACATTATTCAGAAGCACTTTCTACATATGGAAAAATGTTCCGTTCACGGAACTGAGATCAATAAGTCATTAGGGTTAAGAGGGCGATTATCAATACACATGAAACTTCTATAACTCTTGGTTTCCCTCATCTTCCACTGTTTCAAGGATCTATTCCTTCTATGTGTAAAATATGACATACCCAGAAAAACCCTCTTAGCGTTGGTTTTCAAAGTTCGAATGGAAGGTATTTAGTCTCCGACACAGTGCAAGAACTTATCAAACATCTCAGTATGATTAAAACTTTAGAAATTTTCCAAATGAACCAGTCGATGCACTCTAACATCATAAGACTCTAGCGACCGTTAAAACGAAGCTAATCAGCAAAAAGGCCAAGTTCCTAGAGCCAAGTGATCCAACTTCGTAAGATCGCAAGACAACTTGCGCCAGCGTTGCCTCTTTTCTCGGAAATCTCCAAGAATTCTAGAGAATTACACACTTTGTGGAATTTCCCTGTGTTTCTATTTAAAGTGCTGAAATTTACATTGAGATGACTATATTACACTGTGCAATGAACCGTAATGGGTGTCTTACAGAAGTTTACAACATCCTTAAATGGTCTAAGAGAGAGGTGCTCTTGTTGTTAATTCAAGATATCTGCAACCTAATTGTGAACGAGGAAATCAACGTTCTGTTTGGCCCGGTTGTTAAAGACAGGGGCCCAGCTTGGAGCAAATCCCGCCCCTGCTCCGAGGAACGGGTACTTTGACCCTACCTCACATTATTGGAGTCAGCATGGCGAGGAGGTCAAGAATCTGCTGAAATCACCAGCATGCAAAACGGTTGGTTGAATGTAGGAAGAAAGTGCTTCTCTTTCTCTGAATAGACGATTCGAGTCTAAAAATTTGAAACTTATGCATATTGATACATTGCAATGAAGAATAAATGTGCTTCTGAATAATGTAGAAAATATTGCACGAAGTTAATAAGCGGGTGTGAAAAGTGGGATTGAAAGAATTGCATGTGCTCATGTTCTTCTGAAAAATTGTGGCATAGGCTCCGTGGTCAAGCAGTTTGTGATCAAGCAATTCTTGCACAAAATTGAAGACAAAAAAATGAGATTTCGACAAGATAGACCTCTCTCCCACCACAGAAAAAAGCTCCTCAGAAGACACCAACGCGAAAATTCGAGCAAATTCGAGGCTGCGCTATTGCATTTGGCCAGGGAAATGTCAATCAAAGGGGTTTTTGTTCAGGCTGCTGTAGTTGGCAGTGACGAGTTACGTGTTAGCACCTTTAGCCCTACCATTTCGGGAGGTAAAATGGTGGATGACATAGCAAGACCCTGGAGTTCACAAGGAAAATTGAACTGTAACGCCTTAATGCCGCTCTTTTGCACTTTCCTCGAACCTAAGGAGATCAAAGTTTTTTGAATGTTAATCTGCACTTTTCAACGGAGAAAACCTCACGTCATTACCCTGTGATTTATGGGAGCATATCTGCACAAAGTTCAACAACTCATAAGCAGTTTCTGCAAATTAAATTCGAGTTCTTGCGGGGGCCCGCGGCAAATGGGCGGGCGGCCCGCATCCACCACACTCGCGTATGATTGGGCTGCGGCTGTTGCCGTCGTCAGCAGGTGCTGACACACTCGACACAATGCGAGTCAATCACTTACAGGTGTCGCATTATCCTGTACTCCTGTTTGCCAACACCGACACTGAGGAGCAGCCGCCGAGCGTCGTGTGGAAGACGAGGTGAGTCAGCTGATTTTTCCAGAATTTCTTGGATTTTTTCCTTGGCTCTTATGTTGTGCCGTGACGCTCTCGTGATAGATTCATTTTGCTGGCGTTCCTCTCTATCTTGCTGCTTTCTTCCAGTCGTATATGGATATTTACCGTGAATTTCTTCTCTATAGTGCTATTTTGACGACTTGCAACATTCTTCTCTAACTCGAGTTTTATTTCTATTTCAAAATCTTGAAAAAAAATTAAAAATTCGACCTGAGGTTCCATACGTAAGAGCGCCTGATTCAGCCAATGCAACCGAAATGGAAGATTATCTCGCTCTTTCAAAGAAACTTCCAGAAACCTGCTTAATAATTGTAACTTTTCTTATTTTGCCTTCATTTTGAAGGGTATGTAGCGTTGTCCCGTTGGCAATATGTAGTGAAATAAACAAATAAATAAATAAATAAATCTGAAAAATAAAAAGCTCCATAAGTCAGTTTCTTGAAATCAGATTTCCAAATTTTTTTTGTTAAACTACTTTTTCCCTTACAGTACATGGTATTCACCATTTGTGCGTGAAACCTGCAAAGAACAAAAAAAATCAATACACTTGACACGACTGGTCAAATTACAATTTGCAGTTACGCGTCAAGTGAGGTGGTGATTCCACAAATACACTCTCTCCTTGAATCGTCTGCGATGTGAGGATTTTATGCCAGAGAGAGTCTTCCTGGCTAAAGTACAAAGCCTGGGCCAATTCCCGAGATACCAACCCGACCTATATGTGGAGCGGACGGTATAGCCGAGCTACCATTGGTCTATTCGCCCAAATGACCAATCGCGTATCTCCACAGCACCTGCCTTTTCCAGGTATAACGCCTCACCCTCCAGCTGACCTGACCACGCAGCTCTCGCATACTCGACGAGTCCGACCCAGATCCACCATGTCTACCACAGCACTCTCCAATTTAATTTTAAAAATTCCGTCAAATCGAGATTCGAGTTTTTTTCCCTCGCTCCCGCTTCGCCTCAATTTTTCCAACACCAATTTTTCTTCTGTTCTTTGCCTTTTTCGCAGCTCCGCCAAACGAGTACACTGGGGCATGAAGAGGGCGAGGCGATATACATATCAGGCATAAATCTCACGTTGTTAGAAGAGAAAGCGGGTGTGACTGAATGGGATGAGCTTACGGCAACCAATAGTATGCATGTGGGACCGCCCATTTTTCCGTAGAGTGTTCCTCACCAGAACGGCTGCGGGAAGAGCGGCACTATTTCTTATAATTCCACACAACTTACTTCTAGCTATATACATTTTGTCAATGCAAAGGGAGGGGGGGGGAAGGGAGGATTAGGGCGATATTTAATCGCTGGCGAATGTCGTATCCATTTTGTACCATGACGCAATCCTGGTAGAGTTACGATAGCCCCATAGCAGACCAGGGATCTCACGGAATCCTCAAAAATCTACCACAAGATGTTCATGACTGGTCATAATTTTCATCACCATTTCCCATTGCACTACAGATTTTGCCGGAAATGAAACGTTTTCTTCCAATTTCCTATAGTAACAAGCCCAGATAACCATAAAAGCGGCACGAAACTGATGGCGTGCCACTACATCAATTGATCCTTTTCGTGCGCATAGTTTAGGCGGAAAAATACTTTTGGGACCTTGCACCTGGAACAGGCCACCATAGAGATGTGGATCTTTCCCCTTTTATCAGATGACTCTGATCAAAGAACTTGTTTTGGCCTTTTGATCAAATTGATTTGCATGCCGTGCTATGGAAACAGGAAAAATCTATCCATTCCCATGGGGACCTTCACTGGAATCAAACTTATCTATTATATTGAACTTATTTATCGATTTGTCCGTGAAATGGGAAAATTATTCATTTTCAAAGAACTTTCCCTAGAGTCGAAACTGCCCATTTTTTCTGTGTTAATCCTCTTTGGCTGCACACGTACGTATGATCCCTCGTATTCACGCCTTGTATTCGGAAGTGCAGCGGATTTACCGTGTCTGCTAGCATTTGTAGACATTCCGCTGCAGAAATGTACTCTGCAGCGCTTGTTCTTGTAAATCCATCTGAATGCCCCAATGAGCCTTTTCTAATGGTCGCTGTTACGTTTTTGTCACGTTGTCCTTTCTGTGGAGAAGAATGACGTATCGTAAGAGAATTAGTGCTTTTCTAGAGACGCGCCCTTATTCGAGCCAGTTATGGCTTAGGCAGCGCTCATAAGCTGTTGTCTGCTTTTAAGGCTTCTGTACGGATACCTTCTCCGTTGATTTCGTGCCAAAAAAGGAATTTTGTCTGTTTGCCATGCTACCTTCCTTAAGTTGTATTCCAGGATATATTCACTTCTTCTCTTGGTTAGTATTCTGGTTTCCTATGCAACCAGGGCGTGGTTGCATCATTGAGACTACCCAGGGTAAGCCCCTACGCCCGCATTCACGATGGCTAAATCTGTATGGTGTTGACACGTTTACCGTGTTTACCGCACCAGGGCATTGGTTGGGTAAACTTTGAGGTGTTAGTTTGACGCGAAAGAAATAACGCGTTTTCTGTTGACTTTAACTTTTTATGCGCAAATTTACCGAGCCAGAGGCCGCATGCATCATCATCAAAATCACCCATGGTAAGCGTCTTACCACCATACAAGCTCACCCACTGTTAACTCGTTTACCTTACCCATTGTTAACTCGTTCACCCTAGATAATCTCAATGATACATCCAGGCCAAGAACCTTGGCAAACGACATAATTGGAGCAACATGCATCCCTAGGATTTCCCAGGGTAAAAGTGCTGATAGCACACAAATTTACCTATCATCAACACGGAGGTCGACACGTTCACCCTGGGTAATCCCAATTGTGCATCCAGGCCCTGTTGCGAATTGTAGGGGGAACTGCTTATTCTATGCGCCATTGCCTTTGTATCAACCTAATAACTTCTACGATGTAGAGCACCTCATTATGGCACAGTCCTAGGATCCTTCAGCATCTGGATTTTGCATCAGTTTTGGCCATACGCATGAAATGCGTGAAATTTGCAATAGATTTGCATGAATTATGCAGAGGAATCGGTCCTTTACTAGATTTTAACATGATGGATTATGAAGCAGAGGTAACTACAGAGGTATCAAGCTAATCGCACATACGATGAAGATTTACGAACGTCTTCTGGATATGCGACTGAGAGAGATGGTGGAAATTTCACCAGATCAATTCGGATTTGTCCCAGAGCGGTCGACAATTGATGCTATCTTTATCGCCCGTCAACTAATGGAAAAGTACCGCGAAAAGAACAAGCCGTGCCATCTCGCATTTCTGGATTTAGAAAAAGCATATGACAGGTTGCCGCGCACAGTGCTTTGGGAGGTAATGAGAGAAAGAGGCATCCCGGAGTGCATGGTGAGGACAGTCCAAGTCATGTATGACGGATCAACAGCAAGGGTGCGCACCTCGCATGGAATGACATCAAAGTTCGACATAACTGTGGGGGTGCACCAAGGATCAGCCTTGAGCCCATTCCTGTTCATTATGACACTGGACACAGTGGTAAAACATCTCCTGGAAGGTCCGCCGTCCACACTGCTCTATGCTGATGATGTCGCTTTAATCGCAGATTCGAGAGCAGAACTCCAGCTCAAGATCCAGAAGTGGCAGACAGCTCTTGCAGACGCGGGTTTTAAGTTGAATCTGAAGAAAACCGAGGTCATGAGCAGTATAGGGGGAGGCGACGCCATGCTAGACGAAAACGGGACTGCTTTCACACAAACCGAAGAATTCCAATATTTGGGAAGCGTCCTGAGTGCTGACGGAACGGTGGATGCGGCAGTTAGAGGACGGATTGCCTGTGCATGGTTGAAGTGGAGAGAATCAACCGGAATTCTCTGTGATCGAAGGTGCTCGAGGGTGTTAAAAGGGAAGATCTACCGCACTGTGGTGAGGCCGGCGATGATGTATGGCAGTGAGTGCTGGCCGGTGACGAAGGCGCACGAAAGGATGTTGAACACGGCGGAGATGCGCATGCTTAGATGGGCATGTGGACTTACGCGACGCGATAAGGTGCGCAATGAAGACATAAGAGCATTGATGCAGACGGCGCCCATACAACAAAAACTGCGTGCACAGAGGTTGCGGTGGTTCGGGCACGTTATTAGAAGATCGCCACTACACCCTACTCGGAAGGCCATGGAGATGGAGGTTAGCGGCAAGCGCCCCAGAGGCGCACCGAAGAAACGATGGAAGGACACCGTAAGCAAGGATATGAGGGAGCTTGGTGTCACCAAGGATGACGCTCAGGATCGAGATCTATGGCGCAGGAGAACCAAAACAGCGGACCCCGCGAATGCGCGGGACAAACGCTAAGGAGAAGAAGAAGAATCATTATGAAGCAGAGCAAAAAATACGTTGGACCCTGTCAGAGATAACGAAGAACCCGTGTGACACTCGGTTTCGCATTAGTTCTGCATGGGCTATGCATCGATTATGAACGATGCTTTCATCTTTTAATTTCTTGCAGAACTGCTGCAGATTCGATGCAAAACCATACATTTGGTACATATGTATGTATCGGGATGGCGTATGGGCGCACCGCCCGCCATGGCGCGAGCTGGCGATCGACACTCCGCTTGTTGCCCGTTGGAACGCTGCCAGCAGTACGCCACGCGTCATGACATGCGGTGCGCTCGCAGGCCACCCCGAAATAAACACACTGCACTTATCTATTTTTTGTTTGTTCATACTTGTTTATTTGAATTATCTCGAAGGTGCGCCAAAACCAGTGATACAAGAGGCAATCCGCTTGGATCATAAGTGAAGAACTGCTAAAATCTGAGCCGAGGCAGGTGTGATCGTCATTAGGTCCTTTTACCTATAATAATTGAATTTCTGTACCTTCTGTTACTGTTTACCAACGTCATCGTCTTCTGACGCTGTAGCTGATACATAGCAAATTAATTTACATTAGTTTGATGCTGTGTATCCGATCCTGCGTCAATTGAATGAATCGGCGCGGCTTCCGCCCGGCCAATTTGACACGTCATGCGGGATTCAAAACATTCGTTGTTTATTTCCGAAGCTCTCAATTTCCTCAACGTGTTTATGCTCCATCATTGCTCACGTAGATTTAAGGATTAGCTCAGCTGCAGCTGGGTTCCGGCTGAACCAAATATGCCATATTTGATTGCCAATATTTGGTCTGCAGGAAATGCTTACAAAAACTAGTCAACACTGACTTCATTCCCGACTCAGTTTACGTAAAGCTACTACGATTTGCCCAGGGTTAGTTTGGTTCCGATAGGGTGGCACGAAGCTGGCACATTTAAAACCTCAAGCTTGAAATATTCATATAAGTGAAGATTTAATAATGAGGCAAATGCAAATATTCGTTTCGTTCTAAAAACTTGTGAGCCTTCGATCCAACTTCCAGCTAATCTCCACAAATATCTGCTCTTTGCAGTGAAGGTTTCTAGCAGAAGTGGAAGAGGGTGGGGTGGGAGAGGGAGGGGAGAGTAGGAAAGAGTGGGTCTTCGTCAAAAATTACAGCCGTTGGGCCTTATAAGGTTTTACAAAAGCTAAAAATTGATTATTGGTAACTCATTGGTGTTTCAAGGTGTAGTGGTAGAAATAACTTGGGATGTCTAACTTGGGGACTAATAAAAATTAAACCCTTAATTTATCCTACAATTACTCCAGAATAGGATTCGAATAGTAGGAGTGCTAGAGAAGGAGGAACGCCCTAAATTCCTCCTTTCCACTCCTCAAGGGTTACATTTCTGACCTTTTTTTTCGGAAATCCGATGTTCCAACTTGTTCGAGGTCGAGAATTCGAATTTGAATATATTTATTGTTATAATAATATTCAGCCTTAGGTATAATAAGGACTTGAAATAGGTTAACGACAAATGTTTGGGTGCATGTCATCGTGAGGGAAAAGTGGGTGTAACCAGGCGACTCTGATTGGTGCATGCTGGCCGGCCGCCACGCCCCTTTTTGAACTGGCACGGCATAGCGCCAAGCATAAATATACCATGTACTAAGAAATTGACGTCATTCGAAGTGAAACAGCAGGGCGTAACGGGCGGGGCGAACGCTCCAATCAGGGTCGACTGGTCACACCTTCTTTTCCACCGCGATGATACATAACCCAAATTTTTTATCTATCTTATGAAATGCTTCCAAAATGACCCACCACCCTTGCACGTTGTTTTATTGTTAACCATCTCCAAAAGAGAGGGGCAGCGTTTCCCCAGTTGGGATCCCTTGGGTGGGCACTTGTTGTGATTTTTTTTTCATCGTTGGGGAAGATAGCTGGAGAAACACCAGAGAGGAGAAGAAGGCCGCAGAGGGTAAGAATGCTGAAGAGGAGGGGGAGAGAGTCAAAAAAATTGTCCAAATACTTATCTATCATCACGTTTGAAACAGGCTATAGGACACGATTACCCAACATAGATTACCCAGGATAATCGTGCTGACAACAGTGCTAACGATGGGTAAAATTGTATGCTATCAATACGTTCAGCTTGGGTAATCTCAATGATATATGCGACCCTTGGCGCGCATTGGTGAGCAGTCACTGACCGGCTTGTTTTTTTTCTGCCATAACTTCAGTATCCATGCCCTATTCTGCCCTCCTGCTGAAGAAAATCTGAAAATTGATCGTTCCGTAGATCGCACTTCTGGCTATGTTCCATTAATTTCTTACCTAACGTGCGTCAACTAAAATGCCTGTGTTGAAATTAGACAAAAAGTCAATTTTAATCATGGTGCTTGGACATAACTGGCGCAATATAACCGAGCGGAATTGTACACACAGCAAGAAGAATTGCCAGCACCAATGTCGCTGGAATGGGTTGAGCGTTCTCTGGACACGTGGAAAAATGGGCTTCTGGGGAATGCAAATGCGCTCCGAGATGACGAGGAGCCGTGGTCACAGGGTTAGCTGTGGGGAAAAAAGAGAATTATGATGTGCAACAAGCGGAAAAGTGTCGATTTTCGTCTTTTTCCTCTATCAGAGTAATAAAAATGCGTTCTTTTATGGATAGGCAGCCATGTTGGTGGGGTAAGGTATGCTTGCCATTTGTATAAAATTGTAGCACTTAAACAGCTGATTTAAACAGCAATTAAAATGCAAACAGCATCTTGAATAGCCTATTCTGATTTGAATAGTAATCCACGAGAATATAGAAATTAAAATAGGCAAACATTTCTTTCCAGTGTTTATTCAGAGGAACTCTTTAATTTCTCCTTGTCCTTAGACGAGGTGGACCAAAAATAAGGTAACACAACTGTTTTCCTTCCATGGAAGTATGCTCGATGTCGTGTTCATCATTGTAGGTGATGGTAGGAGTCTATCACGGAGTCACAGACCCCGTGGTAAAGTTCAGGGTAAACTTGAGAATGGTATCCATGATGCTTTACCTACAGTGGTTGTGCATACCCCGAGCTCACAACTAACGATTTAGCAGGTACCCGTAATTGCACCAAAGACTTTTTAACTTTCGTCGGACCTTGGCGAGCATACATATGTACATAGCGTCAGTGGGGTGCACATGGAGCACGAAAACAGCGGCGGAGCGCGTTATGAGACGGGGAAAACGCCCGTGGTAAAATTTACCTAAGACTTTACCCCATCTAAGACTACACCACATAGTCCGAGGAGAAACATTTTGGTGAATCACGGGAGAGGGGAGAACTTTGTGGCTGATCGCGACTACCATGGGTAAACCCAGTGATGAATATCACCCCAGGGCAAGCGTGTTAACGCTGTAAAAGCTTACCCATCGCTAACACTGGCGTCGACATGCTAACCCTGGGTAGTCTGAATGGTGCTTCCACAGCGAGGACAGTGCTCCAGCACTTAGATTGCGTTTGGTTCAGGAATGGGGAGAGATATACAATATTATATTTCAGGCAGTGGCGGACGCAGGGGGGCAAAAAAACAAAAAAATTTGAGAAGGTATGGTTTTTCCTGCTCGATTCGGTGGCTACATCCGAAGTCGTTAGACGATTCCCTTACCTAATCTTTTTTCCAACACGTTCTCTCAGAAATCTTGGATAAATCAAAGGGCATAAGCGCACGCGTCCGTCCACGGAATGTAAACTCTGCTGTAGACCAAAATCATACGAACCGTTCTATGATCACTGTTAATAACTGACAGTTAAAAATAAAAAGTAAACAAACGAATGTTCAAGTTTACAAGGTAGTTACAGTTATACTGTTTTGTTTATTGAGTGACCTGAACGAACCCAGAATCATATAACTGCAGCAAACCTAGTGCTGTTTTTCTTGGTGTAATGACTCATTTTCTGCACGAAGATGGTGACGAAAAAAGAACGATGCATAAACGGAGTCAGGAGAAGAGGCGGAGCAATGAGATGAACATACTCAGAAGAATACACATAAAACCATAAACGCCTTTGAAAAGAATCCAGTTCATAATTACGTAATTGCTCAATAATTTGGTCTTTATGTGAGACAGTTCTCAGTAACTAAACTATCATACCAGAGTTAAGTATTAGTTTCGAACGAGAAACTAAGAAGAAAAACTGAGGAACTTTGTTCGAATCCATTCCGACAATGAGTGCGTGCATAAAAACTGAGCTCTTCGGGAAATCAGCTCAAAACTGCAATTATGTGCATGTATACGGTCTGTCGACAGACAAGTGATGGATGGTGCGCGTGGCGGGACNCAGGGTAAAACACGATAACAACTCAAAAATTTGCCCTTTGCTAGATCGGGCGTTAGCACATCTACCCTGTACTGTTTCAATGATGCATCCAGCCCCAAAGCAGTTCTCCAGCGCTTTGGTTACTGTTGGTTCAGGACCAGGAAATCTACAAATTAACCCACTGCTAGCACGGGCGGCAGAACCTTTACCCTGGGTTACCTCAATGATGCATCCAGGGTCTGCTTTTCTCACAATCAATCGGGTTAGTAGGTTTTCAAAGCATTAGGGACATAGCCTCAATCTACTCCCCATAGAAATTCGGAAACTACAAATAAAAATTCCAAAAAAAGGTATCAATTTTACCCCAACCACTTGCGCACTGCAGTTCATGACTTCGCAGGATGTCTCAGGGTTTGGATTCTAGTAGATGGGGCATAGAGGGGAGATCGTATGACAATGTCCCGAATCACATCAAACTTCTCTTTCTGCCCGTCGTTTTCTTTGTTACCGTAGTTTCGACCTAACCTTTACATAGGAGATATTCATATATAAAAAACTATCTACATGGAGTAGTTTATTGCTACCCCACAAACTGGTATTGCCATTGAGAAAGCAATTGTTTGGCTTAGTTTTTTCTCTTTGATCCTTTTATCTGACTTTTTTTTCTGGTGAACTTTGCTTGCACATATAACGCCTGATTAAATTTCTTTTAACGCTGCCATAAAGTTTCTTTTTCCTGAGGTCATAAATGAGATTGGATTCCACAAAGTCACAAACTTTCCCACTTTGCCTTCGCACTACCTATTCGTTTTCCCGCGTCGATTTCAGCTAATTTCCTTTATTATTCAATGTAATGTGTTGGAAATTGAATCATCATAATCTCGTTGGAACTGTCAATATCCGTCAATTTTTTTTCAAAGTAAATGACACGACGAGATGATTTCATTCCCTGTGGAGTTTTCACAACGTCATTTCATTGTTCGCTCTCCTTTATGAGTTATTGGGTTCCCTATTGACTACTTTCTTCACGATATTGGATACAGCTTCAACAGTTGTTTACCTGTTAGGTAATTTAATTACTATTTTTGCTTTGAGGTGACGAATTTCGAAAACGTAAGGGTCCCTGAATATATACTTACCTATACGTTTATCACCAGCATTTTGGCCTAGAGGCGTATTAGCGAAACGTTGTGTGGATAGCTTTGAAACTCTTTAGCAATTTGACTTGAAAAGCCCTCACGATTCCTCTATCTTAATGTCTCAAGTTTCTTGAAAAAAAAAACCTTCTTGTTTCTTATGCCGTTCTCATTTTCTAGTTACAATTGTCACTCATTTGTTAGAGTTATGCATTTTTTTTCTTTTGCTACGTGGATACTGCAAAAATTACAATCGCTCACACGATCGCGCGTGTTGGGTAAGTCTGGTTACCCTAAATCTCACCTCTGAACTGGCGAATATCACTGCATCAAATATCCCTCCTATTCAAAGCACTTGTCTTACTACATATTTCATATAAAACTACCTCACCTTTTTCTTTTCCCCTATCCTCAAACACTTATGTATTTGTTTATTCCCATGAAAAAAAACGCGCATAAACATCCGGCGCTTCCTGGATCCTGTAGGGAACGGAAATTGAGTCGGCATAATTGCAGGCAAGCAATTTTTATTCGCAAAGCAGCGTTTTCAAAGCAGTTCCGTTCCGGCAGTTCAGTCGGTTCCGGCTTTTCCAGTAATGTAGGTTCCGGCTTTTCCTTGACTTCATTCTGGATGCCAGTCTATAAGGCTCTAACAATGTTCCGTCATTTATCACCCCATTGCAGCCATTTTTCTCTCTCCTTCTCTACATCCCGTTCGCGATATTTCCAGAGCTTTCCTAGCCCTTCGCGGCTTAACCTAATCCCACAAAATTTCCTAGCGTCAGAGAAGGGACGCTGCGTTTCTGAATTGTCATCAAAAGTTCGTCGCTGCCCGACTCGCTCTTCCCTAATGCCTTTTCAGCTATATTCACGGTGTTTGTTCTTTCAAGCCGTGGGTTTTAAGCTGCTAGAACTTTTCCTTGAAGCATTGGATAAGTGCCACTTTCCTTTCAACCTTTTTTGGTTTTCGTAATTCTTCAAGCGTCTGCACTCCCCAGAAAAGTCATGTGCTAGCCATCTCGGAGCGCTGTGCGCTAATAGGGTTGTCACCCAACGAATTCTTCGTTCTTTCTGTTATTTCATGAGATAGAACCTGAGCCTCGGTGTATCTCCGAGATTACCCTGGGTAAGCATGTTGACGCCCATGCTGACAGTGGATAAGTTTGGGTAGTTCCAGCACGTTTACTCTGGATAATCCTAAGGGGAGCAGGGTGTTATCTGCTCTTATCCTTTTTCTTCAGTGGAATTTCCCCAACTCAGACAAATTTTCGGAAGTACCGCAGCAGAAAACCGGAAGAACCGACAAGTGACCTGCGGTCCTTCCGAATAGCTGTTGCGGTTCTTCCGGAAACTTCTCTAAGTGCCTCAAAACGTGCCACAGAGCCGATATTACCCTGTGGAGTCACCACATTGTGGTACCCACACACAAAAATGATGACCTGGGTGAAGTCGGTGGTTTCACACTGGAGATACCAGTGAAGCCAGGCGCTAGTTTGAAAGCCCTAACTTCTTGTTAACCGCAACAAAACTGAGCTCCGTGTCTGACAAGGGTTTGATACGGCTCGCTCTCTCCTGCATTCTGCTGCGGCCCTTCCGAACCCACCCTTACACAAATCTATTCTGCTGCTTTTGTTCCGAACCATTCCCACGGTATTCGGAAGGACCGCAGCAGGAAACATTCTGCTACGGTCCTTCCGAATCTTTTTATCACTGCGTCTCTCGCTTCTTATCCACGTAGTCGAGATCTCTTTCGGATGCGGTCCTTCCGACATTTTGTCTGGGAATGTTTTCCCATCATGGATACTTGACAAGACATTTTTATGAGATTACTGAAGGCATACACCAAATGCGATTACCAGTGGCGGGTTCGTGTCAGGCCTCCAATGGCGAAGCGCAAAATTTCGAATATCTTGCTTTGTAGGGGCACTGAGGTAGACAAACAAGAATCACGCAAGGAATATTTTTAGAGAAAAGCAGAAAAAAGTAGTGATGAGACAAAAAAGTGGCCGTAAACACGGCAAAAGTGCCAATGATTTTTGGGTCACCATGTATAGGTTATTTTTTATCTATCGCTTCATCAGGATTTACAAATAGTGGAGTGGTGAATTTCCAATTTTCTGCGCTCTTTCATTTGAAACAGGACAGGATATTTTATACCAAATGTATGTAGGTACATATGTCCGATGGCAAAGTCAAGACAGTGCTGTTTCTATGGTGTTTGAACTCGTAGCCACGAGATATCAGCTGCATTCGTAAATCTTTATGAATTAGTGCAGGCTTGCTTTCTTACCTCTTGTTGAAATATACGTAGGAGAACAATCGTTGCTAAGTGCACACATACGGTGGATTGTAACTCGGTGGGAGGAAACGATCCGTACCACATAACAATGGGTTGGATAGACACCATTAAGCTGAGAGCCTATTCGGGTCTATTTTGAGCTCCACAAAAAATCAATCGTTGAGACCACATCAAAGGTTCGTAAGACCACTGTTCATGGAGTCGATAACCCATCTCTAGTTTGACTTTTCATTTGATAGGTGTGGTTTCTGCTGATTATTATTACTATTTATTACGCCACTTAGGATAGACGTGAAAAAGACAAAGACATCACATGAGTTGATCGAGTAAAACATCAAGAAAGCGTACAGATATGCACTCAGTGGCATTATTGACACAATAATCTTTTAGAGGCCCAATGCTTGAAAGAAAAATACTTTGGAGAGGTGGGAGTAGTTTTATATCGTAATTTAAATAAGAAGATCCTGCTCGGTACGTGCTGATGAAGGAAAGGCAGCAGAATTCTGAAGCAGAAACCCGGGTGATGGAAGAGCAAATCACTCGCGAAGGAGGAATGACTGATTTCACCAACTAATGTTTGTGTGGTGGCCCTTTATTCTCCTGCTTGTATATGCGATGCTCGGTAAGGCCACCTATGATAGCTTACATGGACTAAAGGAAGGGGTACACTGTCTGTTTTCAAGCTGAATAAACGAGTAGCTGAACACTTTTACGAGATTTTTCATTTTCATTTTATTCATTTGTTCAAATGAATTACTTATTTGGACAGAAACTCTAGTGGCCTCTTGAAGAAGTGAACTGCTTGAATAACCTTGCTTTTGTACCACAATTTCTATGCTAATTTGGAGCCGTAGCGGCTTATAAGCCCATCTATACTCTGTAAAATGAGTGCGAGGCTCGAATCTGCTGGCCATTTATTTTCGCACAAGGGACTGCTGCCAGTTTACCTATCCTAGAAGAGAATTGGGCCGGAGCGAGGATCGATCCCACACCAATGAGGGCGCTAGCGATGCGTTTCGGTAGATATATCGTACTTCGCAAATCCTGCAAAACGTACAGTAGTTTATGGACAGAAGGTGGAAAACGGGAGGATTCTTTCAAACTGTTAGCCAAGATAGCTATTGATCTTTATTGAGGCTAACTTTTCGGCGATGTCACCTTCGTCAGAGTCTGGAAAGTCAAAAGCATGAGTCATTCACCCTCGATAAAACCGATTTCTGGAAAAACGCCAAAAGACCCTGACATTGCACTACGGGGCACAATTCTGAGTCGAACGGTATAGGTTTCATGTGTGTTTGTCGGTTGGATCGTGAGATATAAGCGATTACCATCAAACACACGCACAGATGAGTTTTACTCTATAGTGATGGGGATAGGGGGCCAAAAATCGATAAAACCGACTTCCGGAAAAACGGCAAAAGACCCTGACGTTGCACTGCGGGGCACAATTCTGAGTCGAACGGCATAGGTTTCATGTGTGTTTGTCGGTTGGATCGTGAGATATAAGCGATAACCAACAAACACACAAACAGATGAGTTTTACTCTGTAGTGATGAGCGTTCATCTTACAATTAGTTGCGGATGGAAACTGTTAGAAGGTGGAAAGGTGTTAGGATGGTAAGCAAAAAAAAAACGATAATGTGGATCCAAGTGAGAATCATGCCGCTGTGATTGGCTTTTTTTAGCGGACCAATCGCAGTGATACAAACCCCGCCCCACACCGAACAAGTTGCCTGATGGCATCCGCAACTTGCACGACCTAATGCTCGTTGACAAGTTGCTTTCGTCTTTTCTCGTCGACAAGTTCTCTAGCCAAAGCTTGTCGACAACTTGCAGAATCAACAACCAACCACTTTGCAGCTTGTCGACAAGTTTTGGACTGGCAACTTGCTGACAAGAGACGAAGACAATTTGTCAACGGGCTTAGGTCCAACTGAAGCAGACTGCTTCCTAAGAATGAGGTATGAGAAGAACACCATTCCCTCCCACTGAGAGCTTTCTCGAACACCGTCTAGACTCGTGGCGATTTTATATATACTGCATGAAACAGCGAAATTTCCCTTAAAAACGGTTAGGAAATATTTTTCCAAAACATTTTCCCCATTTCCTGAACTGTTGCCGTTGCCCAAAGAAACTCCTTTCTTGCTTCTAACTTGCACTAGCTCCTTGAAAATTCTCGATAAATTCAACAATAGCAACAAAGTTGCCACAAAACCCCGCGTTCTGTACCGCTGCAGCAATTCATCCAGGTGTTTTTTTCTCGAAATGTCCTCTTTTCCAGAGTTAATCCATTCCATGCTCCCCACACACGCGCAGCTTGCACCTCATTATTTCGTTTTCATTATTAACGCAGATGTTCATAACGGCCTCATTAAAACCCGACCGCTTGTGGGCAGCTGCGGCTTCGGCGGCGGTTTTCTGGTCTGCCCACTGGCCTCTACTCGCTAAACTTCGACTGGCGTCATCGCGCTGTGTTTCGCTAACAATGAGAGCCGTCGCCGGTTTTACGGCTCCATGAATTCTAGAATGGATGATGAGCTGCTGGGATGTTACCTGCTCTAAACTATGAGCAGCTCGTGGTCCTTGGCTTCTATTGATCAATATTCGATTGTAGTTCGAATATTCGAACCCCTAATGCTTGGTATTGAAACGTCTTCCTGTTATCATTTGTTTTGCATCATTAATTATGAAATGTCAGATTTTCCTTTGGGATAGCATTGACATTCGAACGAGGTGAACTCTACACAACCTCCGAGGGCATCCTTACCGTATCAAAGCCGTGAGATAAAATGTTTTAGAGCACATGGAACTGCACCAAGAGGACTTGTTTGGACTCTACAATGCTTACGGGCTTGACTTGTTTCATAGAAAACGTCGTTGAGGAGCCATGAGAGAGTATAGAGAAATGAATTCTAATAGAAATTAGAAAAACTACAATAAACATAATTCATTCAATAGCTGAACAACAGTGGGTGCTGGGTGCATTTTATCTAACGCCTTAATTACGGTAAGATGGTCTGTGATGTTGTGCGAATTTCATCTTATCATGGTCGATATCTCGGAAACTTCAGTTTTTCTCAGTTTTTCTTCCATTACGCTCTTCAGCTTTTCTTTCCTTACCTGGAAATATTTTCATCCTTCCTAAGCATGTAACATCACTGATTTCCAAACAAGTTTCAGATTTTCATTGAAACCAATTTTTATGGAGCCATAGGTAGGCAGGAAAAATTATTTAGTTACCATTTGATGATATTTAATATCCACAATATATTCATTATTAAATACAATGAAAATTATTATTGGGAAGTTATTTCCGACCAAGCATTCAACCTTGGGGCGGCGACACCAGCACACATAGTATTGGACGGGGTCGAATGGTATTTAAGAATTATTCGAATATTCGGATGCATACAGTGAACTCCAAGCGGTCGTAGACAAGGGCCGTGACAGCGGCGCGGGCACTCTGGTTGTCTGCTGCACCGAGGCTGAGGGACTTTTGGGCAGAGACACGGAGGAAAACCGCGCCGCGGTCCCGGTCCTTGTCTACGACTGTTTGGAGTTCACTGTGTGCGGTGTTTGAATAATGCTAGAAAATGCGAGGATAAGTTAAAAGGTTTGGGGTTCAGCCAGTTGTTAGCAGGGTAAAGCACAGGTGCGATATTTCAAACCACCCCTACGTATTTTGAGGAGAAAAATAGAAAAGCAAGGGGGGGTGCGTGCGGGGTCCGGGGCGGAGCCCCGGCGAGGGAATCCAGTATTCCAGTACCCAGTATTATAGGAGATCGTACTCAAAACAGCGAGATTTACGATTCGAATGCTGGAACAGATGCTACACCTCATCGGTGTGTAGACTCTCAATAGTGGACATTATTTGTGAGAAGAAGGTTCTCGCAAGGAATAAGTCGAGAAATAAAGTGCTTAGAAAATGGAGATCGCTATACTCGATCCTTGGAAGTTTCACTCGGTCAGTACCTCAAGTATGGGACAGACTAGCGAAATTGTGTTCTGCTTGTTGGTATTGGAAACCAAAATACGAACCCACTTTCGCATCCACATTAAACAGGCATACATCCAGAATTTCAATCGGTTGCACGAAATGGGAGCCTCCGAAAATGTTTGCACACTCATGGCTGTACGGGCGTAAAGATAGTTCCTACTGCAAGAGTGAAGATAACAGCATGAACAACTGTGTAAATTCTCCAGAAGAAGTACCCCTAGCGTATAACTTCTATTCAATCCACTCCTTTGACCCGTTTCAAATGATTAGAGCATGGCTGTCCTTCGAAGATGACCGCTTGAAACTATTAATTCCCTCCGGGAACTATTTCGCGCCCCCGCGCTAACACGCGCTCCAGCGCGCGCGAGATTACTGTAGGTTCCACCACAGGAGGGGTGCGGAGAAGGTGCGTGTATCGCACCCGTATCGCACCGTCCCTGTGGTGGAGTCTACAGTAATCGAGAGGGTATGAGGGATGCGCGTCCAGCGTGGGGACTGCGAGAGGGAGCAGAGTGTAAGATAGTGTGCCCGTGGCGAGAGAACCTTGACGACGAGAAAAATCGATAGCGTGTACTCTGATCGCTTGATTCTCGCGTGCCTTTGATTGAATTCGTGTTAAAACCATTTCCTCAGTGCAACTTCTGGTTGCACGTTAGAAATGAAGAAGAAATGAAAAGAAATGCTCTTTCTTAGTATACACGCGCTAATTTGTAATCACAGGATGACGAAATTGCCTCACAAAGTGAGTATATTTCTCTACTGCCATGGTGTAGATAAATAAAAGATTATCGATTTCCTTCATGATTCCGGGAGATTCCGAGATGCTTTCTGAATTATGTGGGCTATGGCCTTCTTACAGGGAACGTCAACCACGATAATCACTCCCGCGGCCGCAACATCCACGCGGCATGGGCATGGGCAACACCCAACATCTACAACTCTCGCTCGCGCGGCGTGGATGTTGCGGCTGCTGGAGTGGCAATCGTGATTGACGTCCCCTGTAATGCCATACAGGACTTTAGACTGTCTTCCGAAACTTCGAGACTCAAGATGTGGTTGACCTGATCAATGTGCGCGCGAGCCAAAGCCTCATCTACCTTTTCCTAAGTCTGGATCGCTTCCAGTAAAGGAAATTTTGGAGTAAAGAAAAATATTAATATTAATATTGTTCATATTGACAAGACAAGTGAATTACTAACGCACAAAAATCCATCGGTTTTTTCCAATTGTCTCTTCTTTATATTTTGAAGATCGAATATGCTTGTTCAAAGACTTTTGCCGCACCCCGCACAGTGAGCGTCGATGGCAGTGACCTATCCACGACCTCAATAGGGGTTATTTACCAAGTAAGGGGCGGGCCTAGCTAGGTGGGCATGGCTAAGTTCGTAAGAACCAAAAGGGGGGTACGTATTTGAAATCGCCGAATCGCACCTCGTGCTTTACCCTGGTTGTTAGCCTTTACAGTATTGTATATTATCGATTGAAATATTCGAATGACTATTCGAATACAGATTATTTGATTTCGGCACTATTCCAAATAAATTAAAACGTTGAATCTGGCAAAAATCCCTGATCCTCGTTGCATTGTGCAACATTATCTGTCAGGCACCTCAGCCAGGCCCTTAATGTTGTAACAAGTGTCCTTAATAAATTACCTAAGTACTCTTTTACTTCAATTAAGAGATTTTTGAGCCTCTCAAGGGCGCCTGCCCCCATTGAACTCTTTAAATTTATGTCTGTTTCCGTCTCTCCTTGATTTATTCCCTTTGCAACAACAGGTTAAGATAGCCCCTGGTAAAGGTATAGCACTCTGCTAACGGAATAGCACTCTCTTTGACGTATCTGGCCTAGAAATATGGCCGACCTGTTGTTCTTTTTTTTCTACCACACAATTTCCTGTACTTGTCTGCAAAGAAATATTGGCACGTAATTAGTCTTCGTCCCATGAGAATCACGGATTCAATGCATTTTTCTGGAGCGCTCGGCGGCAAGGGGAATATCCCGTGTGGTCGAAGGTGTCGACTAGTGGTGATCCCTGGCGTTTTCCTCATCTCGTTTTCTTTCACATGTATTCGTTACATTCCTTCGAATCTTTAGTGGTTCCTGATTTGAAATGGAGCTTCTAATTATGTACATACATACTTGATCAAATTGTTTGATTTTTTCCACTTCGGTTTTTCCTGATTCCTTTTTTCTCTGAGTTTCGTTTTATTCAATGTTGAAGCCAAATGACCAGGTTTAGGAAAAATTGTCCCATATTCATTATATTGGATTAAAGTAATGGAGTAAGCTGTAACGTCTGTAACGGATATGCTGGCTGGTTGCAATGCACGTACTGTTACCCAGAACGAACCCAGGACAAATTCATAGGAGTTGTCGAAGGCAGAGAGGCTCTATTTCCCGGAGAAGCGTGGGCAGAATCCCTACAGAGTACTTTGTAAGATAGAAGAAAAATGTGAAATAACCTCTATCCAAAAAAATGGTATAGCCTATTTTTTCAGCACACTATTCTGTGAATATCACTTAACCAACAACTTTGACTATCTAGTTTAAGATATTAACTATTTTATTTTTAAGTTCTGATGGCTCCAATCCTTAAAATGGCGGAGATCCCAATTTTTGTCCATACTGTCCCCCCTCTACTTCCTGCATTCCAAACTGCCGTGGATATGTTTACCCTGAGCTCCAGTACTGGCTATTTCTGTTTAGGATCTGGTTGTATCACGGAGATTATCCAAGGTAAACGTATTGAACCCCGCGTTAACGATGGGTAAATTTGGGAGCGTCAGTACGTTTACCCTAGGTAATCTCGATGCATGCTGCCTCAGTTGTTAGAACACGGATTCATTGTCTATTTCGTCTGCAATCACTTCAAGCAAAAATATCTGGTTTCTGAGGTAGAGATGACGGCGTGGTGCCAATTTTCTCCCATTACTAATTATTTTGGTTACTGGTTCTGTTTACGAATAGGGATCAGGCGTATCCTATTACAACTCTTTAGGCGTGCCACATTTACCCACATAAAAGCATCTAATATTTTATGCTGCTTCTAACGGAACCTGGTTTCATAGATCTAGCGTTGGGCAAAGTTAGTTGTCTTGTACAGAACGCGATATTCTAAATTGGCATCAACTGAAACAACACCATCCATTTGAAACGAAAGTTTACAACGTGATTTTGGGATGCTCTTTTTCAATTTCATGCTCCTACATTCCTCAGAGATTTATTCGACTCTTGGTCTCGGTTGAGTCTTGTTCATTTTACACATAGAAGGTCTAGGATCCCTCAGCTAAGAAACAAGCCGGGATTTTCGTTTTTATCCGCGTTCTTTCACTATGTTTATCTTCACAGTATAGCGAGCAATTCTACCAGTTATGTGCACGTCTACTGTAGAAACGGGTAATTTGTCACATTAAAGGCAAGGTCCTGGCGAAATTTCGTTTTCCTGATTTCCGCTTAATTCGTTGCCCACGGAGACGCTCTGGACGAAAACGATAACAAAATTTCTGAGAAAGTCCCACAACTCACGTTTCCATCAAACAACTTTGGTACGGCGTTTGCGCGTTTACGAAATCGGTGCTTTAAATGACGCTATGACACTATACCGCGCGCCTCACATTTTGTCCATTGTTACGTGGTAGGGCAAAATTCATATTGAAAGAACTGCACATGGTCCTTTTGCTGATCGTTTGCTGAGATTTCTTCTTATAGTTATAATTTCAAATTTCTGAAATAACTTCTGAGAAGTGTAATTCTGAGTAGTGCTCACTCGAATTCCTCCATATTCGCCTACCATTGAGATTATTCCACAATCCTTGAAACCGGAATTTGGCTGCATTCATCCCTTCCTGTTTTCCATGCAACATTACATTCATTTGTTCACGAGGTCTATTAAAAAACTTGCTCCTTTCTAGACACGTGAAGCTATTGTCCAAGAAATCGTGCCGTTACGAATTTTTCATCGAGAAATAATAATAATAAATAAGAAATATTTAAGGCTAAAAATAAATAATAATAAAATAAATGGAAATAATAAACAAGAAATATTTAAGGCTCTTTGCACGACTGATCAAACTCTTCTTATAAAAGCCTACAAAATATATGCTCGTCCTCTCGTGGAATTCTGGTCTACGGTATTTAGCCCATTCAAGAAAAAGGATATAACAAAAATTGAAAAAGTGCAAAATAGCTTCACCAGAAAAATATTCATCAGAAAAGGAAGTTTCACCTACTCAAGTATCCCCCGTGCAATAATAAGATATCGTTATTTTGATATTCCCTCTGTTGAATCTAGACGCCGATTTTTCGACGTCTGCATGGTTTATGAAATACTACATGAATGGAGCTCTGAAAAAACTAAACTATTCTTCTCTATAGTAACATTCATAACTAGAGGGGGTGAACTCAAAATTTTTCATAGAAGACCTCGAACTTCTGTCAGAACTACTTAGAAGTTTCACTGTTCGAGCGGGTGCGGCATACCTCTCTCTGAGCAAATATGCACCCCCTTTGAACTTTCTTGCAGCTTTCAGAAAATTTGTCTTTACTAGAACAACTACATTTTGAAAGAGCAATGGTGCAGTTTCAAATTGAAAAGGTAACATTGTGTGAAATAGTGATTAATTTTGGCTTGTACTGATTAGTACTGACTTCTACTCTAACTTCTTCGCAGTTGTATGACATTTATTTTTTAACGCTTGTCTTAAACAGCGTAATAAATGTAATGTAATGTAATGTAATGTAATGTAATGTAATGTAATGTAATGTAATGTAATGTAGTGTAATAAATCTAGGTACTTTTGAGGCAAGCTGCGATGTGATGCGCCTTAAAATTAGGGATGGGAACGATGAGCTATTGCCTAGTGAATGTTTATGTACCTTGTCTTCTAGCGTAGTTCCTGGATTACAATTACTTTCTGCAGGTGGGCCTTTAGCTCCGGTTTGATTCTACTGCTCAAAAGACCCTGAGAACTTTAGGATGTTCCGAGTCAACTGAAAACTTGTGTACGAACGGATAGGGAGGTCAGGGCAGCAAAATCTGGAT
>JARK01001413.1:514985-525414 GCA_000688135.1 Ancylostoma ceylanicum
GGGGGGGGGGGGGGGTGTGGTGAATGTAGTACAGTGTTTTTAGGAGAACCCCAAAGCTCTAATACATTAACCGCACATTCCTGAAATGTTGTTCAGTGAATAACAATGAACTAGTACGCCAAGGGACCAATTACCATGCATACATAATTTTTTTTGTTGAATGATGCACTACATACGTATTTCCTGAAATGATACTTTTTGTCTCTTTTTTTTTCAATTCTTCCATTTTATCTGCCACTCATCTTTTCTTCGGTTTTGTCTGCTACTCACAATTTCCATGATCGATATACATCCTCAAGTTCCTGGCGGACATTCTAACATCCTTTATCTCGAGAAAGATTTCTTTTTCATGGAAAAAAGGTAAATGGAAGTAATCGCTGTTAAATAAATAAACAATTAAGTGAATAATTGAGTGGATAGACCTACGAGCATAGCTCAGTCCATCTCTTCGCTTATTTGAGTTGTTTAAGCGTGAGCAAGTGCATGGGCAGAACTAAACGTCAAAACAGAGATCACGCATTGAATCAATCCAAAAGTTCTGGCACTCGAAGTCTTTTCCTAGGTCATCTTTTTAATCCAGAAATATCAATCAATCACTTGTTTGGTCAGCTACTCTTGCTTTTCATTCATTCATTCATTCATTCATTCATTCATTCATTCATTCATTCATTCATTCATTCATTCATTCATTCATTTCATTCATTCATTCATTCATTCATTCATTCATTCATTCATTCATTCATTCATTCATTCATTCATCCATTCCTTTCATTCATTCATTCATTCATTCATTCATTCATTCATTCATTTTCATTCATTCATTCACATTCATTCATTCATATCATTCATTCATTCATTCATTCATTCATTCATTCATTCATTCATTCATTCATTCATTCATTCATCCATTCCTTTCATTCATTCATTCATTCATTCATTCATTCATTCATTCATTTTCATTCATTCATTCACATTCATTCATTCAACCATTCATTCGTTCATTCATTCATTCATTCATTCATTCATTCATTCATTCATTCATCCATTCATTCATTCACCATATTCATTCATTCATTCATTCATTCATTCATTCTTTCATTCATTCATTAACCATTCATTCGTTCATTCATTCATTCATTCATTCATTCATTCATTCATTCATTCATCCATTCATTCATTCACCATATTATTCCCACTCATTCATTCATTCATTCATTCATTCATTCATTCATTCATTCATCTCCTTTATCCGGGATGACTGAAGTCCTGGTATTTGAAGAGCTGAATTCTTATGAACCTAGTTCGAAGGGATTTGTTTATCTCCTATTCAATCAGCAGTTTTCAAACTCGCCTATTTCGTTTCACCAGTAAAAGTCATTAAGTTACAGTTAGAGTAAGAGAAGTAATAATCTAACCAACAAAAAACTGATATTCTCTTGAGATTCCCTTTGCCTCATCCTTATTTCCCACTTCCACTCATTTTGTCTCGTTATTGTTACTTGGAATGAAAGTAAACCACATTTTGCTACCATGGACCCCTGATACCAATTCGAAAACCGTGTAAGCAGCTGTCTGTGATAGCAGCTGATTTACTCACGTGTTAGCGAGAGTAGTAATTATCTTTTTCCATGAAATTCGTAGAAGCAGTTGGTTGCAACTGCTGCGTTCTGCTTGCAGCCGTCACGTTCGAGCATTAATCACCGTCTGCAATTCATGCGTCACCGGCTGGCATGTGTTGCCTGAGACAGGGTGTTAGGCACGTTTGGCACCTGATCTTTAGGAACAACCTGGGGTAAACGTAGACCACGTTTATATCTTTTTTTCAAATTTGGTACGACCTTCATTTTCTTAGAAGCAGCAGCTTGTGTTTGGCGCTATTTCACTGTTGGACATGAGTTCTAGGCCCCTAAAACCCCGAAATTGGGGGAATCCCAAATATGAAGATTTGAGCTGCTACTACTTAGCTAAAGTGTGAAAAAGGTAGGGAACTCAGTTGGAATGAAGACATTTAGCAAGTTTCCAGGTGAAAAAGTACCAGATACACTCGTTTGGACCATTATTTTGTTCGGAAAATGTTTCCTAGAAGGCCTTGAACTTGTTAGATTCCTTATTGCAGTATGCTCTTCGTTATCGCGAGGACTCATTGATATTCTCAGGGAGCGAACCTTTCTTGCCAAAGTGAACTGGTGTCCCAGTGAAATAATAAGGGTATTCCTGCTCTGAAACCCATGGTGAGTGATTGGGAGCTTCGTACCGTGCTGGAGAGAAGTGAGGGGGGAGGGAGTAGTCTTCATCGAGGAGGTTAGGGTTTGAATAAAGTTACTTATGAATGTCTCTGAAAATGGTTCATCCGTATGTACATATGTATTTATCCTGGGGCAGTGTGTGTCACCTTACCCATGGTAAACGTGCTGGCACCGTCCAAGCCCTGGTAAGTCACATGGACGAGCAATCGGAAACAAGTCAGTCGTGAAAAGAATATTTATCCATGCTATGAAGTGATTTCGAGAAATTTGCGCTCATTCTCTCATGTATTCCCCAGCCGGGTAAGATTCATCAGACCTTAACCAAGCAAGTTAACTGTGGTTAACGTCACTGATCAACGTCTAGACTACGTGATGATAGGAGACGTAGGATGCCAAAGTTGGTTTACTTACCGGTTCTGCACGGTTATGCGTTCATGAGTCCTAGCTCTTTTGCCATTGGTGATGAGTGAAGAATCTCCCGAGGATAGTCCGTGTCCAGGATGCATCCATCCAGGCTAAACTTGCTGATGCCCGTCTTAATTATGGGCAAGCTGCGGTACTAGCACGTTTACCTTGGGTAATCTCAATGATTTATGCGATCGCAAAGATGTCATTGCTAGGAGATGGTTTGGCGCTCAATCGTGAAAAGCTATTAGAATTGAGGGTAAAGAGTAACACTTGCTCTTTGGATTCTTCAGAAGCAGCTGCACAGCTGGAAACCATCACCTAGCTGACAGTTACGTCATAAAAAGCCACTTACCAATCGTTCAATTTTTGAACTGCCAAAAATAGCGGTGACGTTTATAGCTGCATATGGGATTTTGCTATTCTGCTCTATGAACCCTAAACTCTATGCGCTCGCAACGAAAAACAGATGATTTATTCAGGGTAGTAGGTAAGTTGTTGGTATGCTGGTCATTCCTAACTTTACTTTTCTAGGAAAACCATAGTAATTGCAACCATCAGGTTTGATATAACTTCATGTTTCTACTGCACTTTAGAGTGAGATTTCTGAGAGCATCAGTAACTCCATGCTAAAACTTGAAATTATGTAATTCTGAAGTTATTCTTTAGCTGAGTTCGTCAGATTCAAATTACGTCACTTTGCTCTCGTTCTTTACCGGAAAATATCGCTGGTAATCTGAAGGAATGTCCAGAGATAGTTCCGCGGATATTCTTAGCCTGCCTGAGTCGAGTCATTGCTATAACATTTGGCTTAAATAGCTGTTATGAGCGGGAAAACCGCAAAAATTCAAAAATCTAATCGAGGATGACCCTGCTAGTATACTGTCCAGGGCGGAAAAAATTTCGCTTGTTCAAGGGCGGGATGCAGCGGTGAGGTTACCCAGGGTAAACGTGTAAGCACCACACATACGTATTCACTCGTCGTTAACCCAGGCGACAGCACGTTTACCCTGAGTGATCTCAATACCACATCCAGGCTCAGGCCGAACGTTCCCCATTAAAATTGTGACACTGTGGCCGAAGATCAACCCCAGATATTTGCTGGGATAGAAAATGAACATTCAATCCTGGATTCTGATGACGTTTACAGATAAGTTTTGATTTCATAAATCCGTTCCAAGCTATAAAATGACGTCGCAAAGCCAGGTGCCCATTAAGAGGGTCATAACGGTATCCGCGGATGATCGTAAATTTTTTAAGTGTTCGCCACGAAAACACCACATGCTTATTGTTGAATTTTTCTGGATCATATGTATTACTCTGGAAGGCTTTCTTCGATTGACCTTCTCCATTTTCCATATGAGTTGACGCCTCGTCACGGTCTTTTTGGGAATGTACTTTGTCCATTTTAATTGAGAAGTTATCCGTTTTGTAGACTCGTTCTTTGTTTCATTGTGAAATATTTTATTCTGAAAAGCGCACATGTTTATTTTAAAAGTTGTGTATTAAATGTGCACACTACTAAGGCGTATAGGAGCAACGTAGTGATACAAGTACACCACTCCGCTGATATTGCCTTCAGCTACTAGGTTCTCTAACCTTGTGTTGCCGTAATAAAGTCTATAAGGTTATTTACGCTACCATAGCTGTAATAAAGTTTAAGTATGAACTATAAACGTCATATGGCCTCAATCACCAAAATTACTAGGATTTTATAGGTTCTTACTTCACCATCTGTGCTAGGCATGTTGTAATTCTGTGGTAACGAAAATAAAAGTAGAGAAAAAAAGAAATGACATGTAAATGTTACACAAGATAGGAGTAGGCGAATATGAACTTAACATCGCTGGGCATATGTTTTGTTATACCCAGTCGAATCACTTTATTTGGATTTTTACGATCATATTATCGGTTACACTCATTTACTTCTGATCTCTATGCTTTATTTGTCGTTGGAGCGATTTTTCTATTAGAATTGGGTCATTCCCGTTAGACCTGTAACCTTCAAAATGGTATTCGAACGAGGCTTGTACGGAATTTTTCGTCTTCCTTCCCACGCTTTCCGTTTTACTCCCATTTTGGGGCTTCCGTTTTCCGCTTCACGTTTTACGGGATTTGGAATTCTGCTTCCGCACACCTGGCTTGAACGCCTTACTGATTGTTATGGCTCGTTTTGAATGTGCTGGTTATTTATTTTACCTTCACACTCGGATATACATATGTATGTTCTAGTAAAGACCAAAACCTCTCTCATATCCTGAGCTGCACCTTGTTTATTTATTTATTCATTTCATTACATAAGAAGGTGTGTTATACATCTGACCGCGAGAGAAAAAAACCCAGATATCTCAGAACTAAAGCTGACAAGGGAAGTGCACGAGGCTAACCCCGGGGAATAAAGGAATTATATAAGCCTTTCTTTTTTCCCTGAAAAGTAGCAAAGCGGTGCAATTTTTGAGAATTTGAAAAACATACGGCAATCAGAGTATGCCGCACGCTGCTCACATACAGTGGCGGCCACATATTTAGCACACCCACGATTTTGGCAGACAGAATTTTTTTGCATTTCTCAGCCTTATATTGAGCAATCCAAACCAAGTTCGAGTATGTGTTGATGCACTATGAGGGCTTCCTTCCTATTGCTTACCATGGGCACAGAGTCCGTTCTAACTGGATTAAAAAAATAAAACCTCAATTTCGTCAGTTTTCCTGAATTCTGTGTAAAAGTCGCGTATCTCGCTGTGGAAGGAAATGAAGTGGTGATTCAGATTGAGCATGTTTCTTTTCAACATTTCACTCTGAAGGCTTTTACCGGACTCTACGCACCGACTGGAGCCAGAGACAGAAACAAACTTGTCAATCTCGTCAAAAATTTCATTTTTATGAATCTTGCTAATAAAGCAAGCTCCGGAATCTTCCTTTTAATATCTGGTTGTCTGTAAGCAACACAAATCGGGAAAAAATCCTGCGGCTTGAAATGCCTGGTTTATCCTTGGAATTGCTGCGAATCCTTTTTTCACCATTTTTTCACCCAAGTTGATTATTTTCGATCTTCCCTAAGGTGAGAAACTGCTCATCGAAACTACTATAGCTAAACACGCAATTATATCGAGTATAAAATCACATTTCACCCAGATCCAATAAAGTCATCTAGGAGAGAAACTGAAACATTTCCAAATGCACCGCATTTTTAGCTCTCAATGCGGGCAATCCCATCCAGAAGCATTTCTCGGAGCAAGAAAGTTGAGGCGCGAAGGAGAATACAATGCCTTATCGCATTCTCGAGTATTGTCCTGATAGCTCATTCCATTCCTGAGATACAGATTTTATATTTTCATCAGTTGATCGCCGAAAATTGGCAGCGTGCTAAATATGTGGCCGCCACTGTACATACTTAACGATGAGTTGTGGAGAAAGTAATCTTGGATGTGATATTCAAGTCTCTTCTCTAACTCTTACGGATATCTTCTCATTGTACTCAGCATACATCTTCGAAATTCACAATGCTGCTTCAGCGCTTATGTGGAACGTCGACTCTTTCTCTCTCACACAATGAGAAGAAACTTTTGAAACCTCCACAGTTCGCAATTAAATTGGTGGACAATCCAAGAGACGAATCCAGAGGAATGAGAACAGTTTTGAATTCCTAGGAAAGTTCCTACTAGATTGAAGATCGGCTTCTACTTAGTATCAACTGCTTCTCACATCTTTATGGATGGAAAATCTCGCCTCAGTATGAAGTTGAATGCCGAGTAATATGTATGTGTCAGTAGATCAATATTTCTCCGCTCTTGCCACAATTTTACACAAATTATGTTTTTAAATGAAATATTTGCCATTTCCACGATTAAATTGAATGGACAGGAAGTCATTATCCTGTTATAACTTTCTGCTCAGCTGCACTCTCTTGTTTTGTTCCTTTGTCCAAGTCTGATTTCTGCTAAGTACAAATTTTCTCCACTCGTTTGTCCTTTTGCTTGCTAACTGTCCTCACTTTCCCATTTTTCTGCCCTCTGATCTTTTTTCCATATACTCGCATTACCTTCTGTTCCTTCTTCTCCAGCAGCTTCTCAGTAAAATTACCCTCATGTCTCAAAACTTATGACTCAATTTCAGCTCAAATTCGGAACCACGCGAGGACGAGAACCCGGGAGGCGATCGAGACGACTATCCGACGGCAACAAGTACGTAAGCGTCGCTCTGTTTTGTTGTGGTTGTTTATTGCGCTACCAGCAAGCTAATCCGTTTTTCGTCCTTTCATATTTGCTCTGTCTGGTCTGGCACGCTTTTGTTCGACGACGACATGTTTTCCATGGAAATCTCGTTTATTACTTTTACTGAAGCCAGAGTGTTTTCTACTTTTCCTCAGCAGGTTATTATTCAGCCCAAGACCAGCACTTCTTAACCTATTTCATACGTACATACCTAAGTCCACATCTTCGCCGACCAAACACCAAAATGCGGGGGATTTTTAAGGATTCGGGTGCTTGTTCTTCGAGCTAAACTGAATAGCCCGCGTGACGCCATACGGGCCTGGTAATTCGTCCACTGTGTTCTTCTCGACAACGCTATTCAGCCACTAATTATATCCGTTCCTCTGGCCACAACCACAAATCAAGGTACCCAGGTAATAAATGGCTACGCAGATTCTCTCGCAACAATCTGCGGCCCGCTGTAGTTTGGCGCTTCGTCGCTTCGATTTTTCATGTTTTCGTAGAAACACCTTGAAAACGCTGTGAACTTTGCGGATTTAAGGATTTAAGCTTCTGGATTCATACGCCTGAATGCGTTTTGAAACGCCCCAACGAGAGTGTCCTTTCGCCACTCCTTATCCATGCCTGATTCCTTAGCAAACAGACCTGACTTTACCCCTCTTTTGCTGTCATTCGCAGTTTCTGTGTGGTCTTGTTGGCTTCTGGAAAAGTTTTTCCCTGGCAGGACTGTCATTGGACAAATTGCACATTCATGCAGTATTATCCGAGACGTGCCAGGAACAATTCAATCAGCTGCCTATCATATTTTATCGGATCCTCTGAGCATTTAACAGTTGTTAGACATTTATCACTGATTACAGCATAATGTGAAGTCCAGTTAGTTCTTCGATTCCATCTGCTTCTAATCTTAGCCCACCATAACCCGGAAGTGAGGAAGTTTAGGATAAAAAAACCTGCAGTTCATCACATAGCAATCCAAAGTCTTTTCCACTCAGAACCCCAGAACAAGTTGCCTGATCATATCTGGAACTTGCTCTACCTAAAGCTTGTTGGCAACTTGTTTTGCCTTTTCTTGCCAACAAGTTGTTGGTCCAAAGCTTGTCGACAGCATGCGAAGAGGTCGGCCGTTGACTTTACCACCAGCCGACAATTATCTGGAAATCTTTGCGGACTCAATGGTACTGAATGTCCTTTACTTCACCCGCACAGTTGTAGGAAGTTTTGAAAAGTGTACTTTCGTCGATTTTTTTAACCGGGTTTTGAATAACTTTGACATTTAACTCTTTAACGATCGCACCCTTTTTGCGCGTTTCCACATTTTTCAAATTCTGACTTCTTTTTCAGCTCCGAATTTCCAGAAAAACAGCACTGTAAATTTTGTGACTACATTGACTTGAGGGCATTATTACCTTACCACCTCTTTAAACAACCCCTATTATCCTAATTATTCCGTGAAGGTTTGGAAAACCCTATATCTTCTGGTAAAAGCCGGTGTTTTAGATTTGCTACGCTGAACTACTTTTTATAGTTCGGAACCTCACTTAGTATATAGTTAACTCCAAATGTCCGCAGACAAGGGTTGGGAGCGCGGCGCGGTTTTCCTCCGCGTCTCTGCCCTGCATGCCACGCTGAATCCGTGCAGCAGACAGCGAGAGACCCGCGCCGCGGCCCCAACTCTTGTCTACGGACATTTGGAGTTGACTATACCTAGAGACGTCTCTCAATGGATATTCTGACCTCAAAATAAATCCATGGGTAAAAAAACACCAATCGGATCACAAATATGAAACTCGCTTTACGACACGCCAGTTTACGCAGCAGAGATCGGTCACTTTTTATTTATGCGCGCTAACAGTGGCAAAACTCTTTTTTGAGGAGACCCACGGCCGTCCAGGGGGAGTCAGTTTGCTTGTGGATCAAAACTCAGAACGGAATTCAGGCCGGTCTACCCGGGGCTACAGTTCTAACACTTCTCGGTTTGAATCTTCCTTGTTCTACTTATCATCTCAAGAAAATATCACGATTGTCCTCAGCTTTATATCCTCCAATATTTATCCGATTTAGACGAAATTTTCCAGAATATCAGGGGCCAAGGTAATATCTTTAAATTTTCATGAAATTCCATGTAAATCGAATGTATTTAACTGTGGAACTTCATTCTTAGAAGATCTACGAGTGAGTTGCACCAAGTATTTTTAGCAGTTAACCAGTTCGAATTATACAATAATTGTTTCATTATCCCTTGACATCATGATCACATTGAATTTGTAATGTGTTCTTATGCCCTCATTAATGTTTGGTCACTGGATTCGTTGATGTGTTGCCAGTGGCCGTATTTTTTAGCCAATCATATAGTGTGCGTAGGAAAAGTATGAAAGGACATTCTATGGCATTGGAGCCGTTTCGTTCAGAGATTATTCAGAATAGAAGGCATCGGAGCTAAATTCATTTAAAAAACGGAAGCATTATGGATAGTTTGATTATTTTTTGTTCTAATAATATGCCTTGAAAATACTAGGTTGGCTCGAAAGTCTTACACCAAATTCTACCATTTTTCCATACAATCGTATAATTATTATTCGTGGATGGAACTCTGTTTGCCAATTTCTATGATTGAGGAGTAATAGAACGTACTTCCACATTCTATTGCCAAAGAATTTCAATTCCAGACGAGGAAATTCCGGCTCAAAAAGTGGATGTTAGTGCAAAACTTCTGGACCAACCCAATAGTAGTCGCAGTTGTCGAACAGTTGTCACACGATCTAACATATTGTTTTAATCTTTTTCGGTGTTTTTTTTAGTCGAATTGTTTGACTGTTCATGCGCGCTTCAGCGTGCATACCACAAATAATAAATAAATAAATAAATAAATAAATAAATAAATAAACGATTAAATAATAGTAGCAGTTCCTAGCGGAGTGATATTCTCTATGATAACGAAATTTATGAACCATTGAATGGGACATGACGTCATTAGCAGACAGCACACAATTGTGGTTTAGAGGGAAGTTCCTGGTGGAACGTAGACCAGCGAGCAAAGGTATTTATATCTTCCGCAATACTTACATACCTGCAGGAGTAGGAAGTGGATGGATGTACAGGTGAACCCTGAGGCAGCTGGCTTTATTGGCAGGTGCTCTTTTGCTCAAATCATTCATTCATTCAGCAGTCTATTAGGTTCAGCACCTCAGTAAAAGTAGTCTATACATTCATTTCTATGAGCTCTGAACATGACATTATGACACGATGGGGTTTCTCGGTTCCCTACCCTGTTCCATAGTCTTGCACTTCCATAGCAGCACCATCGGTTTAATCAATTTTAATGTGAAAAACCTAAAGTCAGATTTCGTATTTCTAGAGCCTGGATCCGTCGCTGAGATTAACTTGGGTAAACGAGTTGACGCCCATGCTAGCGTTGGGTAAACATTTGTGGTGTAACACATTTACCCTGGGTAATCTCACTGACGCATGCGGCTCCTGGTAAGTCGAGACTGGCTGTATTTGTGTAATAACAGGGATAATCCGGCCCCGGTGGAGACATAGGTGGTGAGCCATTTGCTAAGG
>JARK01001413.1:525575-554640 GCA_000688135.1 Ancylostoma ceylanicum
GGGGGGGGGGGGGGGGGAACTGGGATCTCCGTCACTCTGAGAACACGCGTATAGCCCGCACATATTTCGAGAAGAAAATGCATAAAAGTATTAGTTATGATATTAAACTCCTAAACTCTTTAATTCATGAGCGAGAATAATTGGTTTGTTTCTCTTGGCGCATGTTTTCATGCAATAAATAAATAAATAAATAAATAAATAAATAAATAAAATTACTTCAATGATGAAAATTAAGGATTGGAGACCAATTGAAATGAAGTTTTAAGGTATTTTTGAAGTGCTTTTGAAACATTACCCTACCCATTCTTGTGAAAAGGGCGCCCCACTCCTGCGTCCGAACGATACTGAGACGAGATAGTGGCTTCAAAGAACTTCATTGTAACTTGTACTACGTCCCACATGCGTAAAATCGTAGAAATACCGTCATAATAGAAAGCCACGAGCGTAACAGCCACTGTCTTCTGTTGATCAAAGTAAATTATTCAAATGAAAACAAAGAGCTGTGCAGTCACTCTCACATAATTAACGCACTTTACGCGTTGATGATTCTCCTCTCGTCACCCTTTAGCAGAATATACTTCCTGTTGTTCCGTCCGTTCCGTCTGATGCCCTCGGGCAATTACCAGCCTGTCGTTCAAGTTGGTGTTATGCTTTTGCACAGCTGCACTCGTCTGCAGTTTTCTTCGCTCAGTTTAATGGGACATTGGGCCTAATGAGACCCGTAGCTATCTTTGATACTTGCCATTTTCTCGATTCACATATAAATAATTTGCAAAAAATTTAAATTTAAATTCAATAAATAAAAAATTGAAATTTCAACTGATCAGTGCAGTCCCTCCAGCAAGTGAGTTGATACTACGTGTCTTTTGTTGGCTCCGTGCTTTTGCCTACAAGACGTTAATTACCTGGATGAGGACATCGTGACTTCTTCAGGGATAGGGACCAAGGATGAATCCAGGGCATCAAATTGAACATTCTTTCAATATTCATGTCTCTCCTAGGTCTTAGGGCAGTCACTGATCAAGCTGCGAAGCTAAAGAAGAAAACATTGGGTAATTAATCTGGATGGTAAGCCTCGTAACCATCAAGACCAATCCAACAGAGAACCCAGGAAGTGTACTAACACTTTCTTGGAAAACAAATCGTAGTGAGCGTTTGTAGAAAGTTTACAGCAACGGAATCCATGCCTGTTCTCAGAAAACTTATTCATTCCATCCTGAAATACAAAACTTGGATTCTTTTCCTGGAAAACTCGACACGCTTCACGCTAGAAACGCGTCGCTGCAACTCATAGAAAAGAGGATAATTGTTTTGGAAGGTTGCCAACATATTGGATACCAATAAGGATTCCGCTACCTTATATATTTGCCTTGTTGGAGCAAAAGAATGCACTACATGGTCCTTTATCCTGCGACTACTTGTTTTCACTCTGTCTGGAATCTTATTTTTAGCTCCAGAATGACCAAAGATTTCACGGTCTGCTTATTTCCTCACCATGAGTACTCGAAAATGGAACATGAATCGTGTGACGCACTTTTCTCCATGTGGGAATAGGACCATTTATGTGAGAGTGAGAGAAATTAGCGGAAGCTGAAAATCATCCAAATAACTCTGTACTTTAGCAGATCGGTTTACGTTGTGAAGCAGTATTTCAAACATGTAAGCTGATTAGTTCAGTGGTCCCAAGGCTAAACTAATTGTTAATGACAAAATAATTTTTTGTTCTGAGCAAATTTCCATCATTCCTTATAACCATCGCTTCGACAGTATTGCTTTCTTGAAAGTTAAAGGGAATATCCTCGGCTTATACTTCGTCGTGGCGCATTTCGTCGAGCGCACACAAACTGTTCAAAAGCCATTTGTCCCCCTTGAAATTATGTTCATGTTGCGATCACGTTGTGGTAGTCTGTAGTTACCCTTGCGACGCGATATCGCGGATTCCTGTTGCGTGATGTTTATACTTGCCCACTGGACATAATGCAGCAGACCGAATTTCCGTTGCGGCTGAGAGGAGGTGCGGTACCACGATTTCGTTGAGGTTGTGGGTCAGGATTTGCCATTACTTCCTTTTTGTCCAGCTATTTCCGCATGCAGTTTTACGGAAATCCACATAGCGTCGGGCATTTAGTGGCCGTCGCGATGCCACAACCCTTCGATGAAGTATAAACACAGCCAAAATAAGATCTTGATCCCAAATTTTCTATTCATTTCCATATCACTGCACGTTTAGGTCATGCGAATATACTAACAAGGCTGTTTCTTTCTTTTTAGTTGGTGCAGGTGCAATTTAATTCTCTGGAGGTAAAAACATTATTCATGCGACTCATCCATCCATGTGCTGTACTTGATTATATATAATCCATAGTAGTGCAGTAATTACATGGATTGACAATTCCTTACACTACACAGCGAGTGACGCTCTGGGATTAAGTTTTTTTTGTGCTTGCTCCAGAAACGAGAGGTTACTCTGACGCAGCCGTATCGAATTACTCTTTGCTCCATAACCGCTTATTAATTGAAAATTGCTAATCAGCTGCAAACGTCACAGTCTGGCGTCAATATAATTAGCTCAATGTTTTCATCTTTAGCCTCATATGATATTCGCTTAGTTTTAAGTCTCTGGCTTCTCGTAGCTGCTGAAATAGGTTTGCAGCTGCTGTGATTCCATTTTAAGAAACTGTATTGGAAATGTTCCGATCACAACTTTGAAAGCCCATTTGTTTCCTCTTCCTCTTTCTCCTTTTGTTTTTCTCTTATTTCCATCCGACAATTTGAAGTCAGTTGTCAGAATACGACATCGAGTCTGCAACGACCTTCAGCAAAAAATTAATTAGTTACTAGCATTGATGAACTTTTTGTGATGTAATATTTCACAGTACTCATATGATGCCCAGTGATGTGGTGCTGCAGCTTGACAGGAAGCTTAGAGCCTTCCTCCCAATCCAGAAAAAATATCCTTCTGTCCAATGGTAATTTCCATGTACCGCATCTATTGTGACTTCCTAGTGTGGATTGTGTGTCGGAATTTTGTCCAGAAAACTCACCCATTCTCAGCAATTTCTGGGCATGCCTTAGCGTTCCTGGGAACGCTGGTGACCCCCCCCCCTACCCCCTTTCTCCTCTAGCTTCAACCCATACTGTTAGTTGTTGGATACCTTTGCGCTGAGGAAAATCATGTGCTGCGATTACAGGGGTTCATCCAAGGACGGATATTATAATAGTGACAGGTCTACATATAGTTTATTGTCACAGAGGTTCGATGAATAAAATTAGTTTATGTAATGAAAGAGATTACCCAGTGAAAAGCACAGAAATGGCGGAATCCTTCCAGAACAAATTTTTTTAGGTGGCATAAATGTTTTGTACGTATTCTATGCCTTGAAAGGGGGGATATTTAAGATTCACAGTAAGTAATTTACAGTAAGATTCACAGTATGTAGTATGTATTTCCCGCTACGGATACGTGGAATTCACTTTATCGGGTAGATTGCAGATTATTTAAGGTTTTTAGGGATTTCAATACTATTCGAGGTTTTGAGGTTTCTCCATCAAATTTAAATTGTAAACTTCTGGAAAAAATAGAAGAATCCTTATATCTTAAAGTTACCATTGCAACTCCAAATTATCACTGTTGCTTTTGAAATTTGGAGCGACAAAAACGAGAGAAAGAACTTCAAAAAATTGAAATTCTCGGAGGTAGAAGTTATCAAGCTTCTCATCGGATCCATGAATTTAAGCTTAAATTTAATTTGAATTATTCAAGCATTTTCTCCAGACATCACAACGGATTTCACCTTTTCCTGTCTTCCCAAGCTCAACGGATAAGGCTGTATCCAGGCCCGCATAATGCCACTCTGATAATCCCTTCCCCTTGTGATCGTAGAGCTCCACGAATCACAATGATTTCTGGACGTTGTTTTGACTCGCATAACTGGAGAGAGACATTTTCTTTTCAATATCGTGTTGTTGAACAGTAATCATAGCCATGCTTGCCCCACCACCCAATCCTGTCAAAACATCTGGATTTCATGGCTTTGTGCCTCTTGGCTCGCTGCATTGCTTTGTTCACTCCTTCGCCATATTGAGCCCCTATTTGGCCAAGGCGTTCTCAAGCGCCAATTTCCTCGTATGGCGATAAATTTCTCGCCACACTGCTCATTTTGCGCTCGCATTCACTTAACGATCTGTGAATTTGTGTGCTCGACGACTTCCCCGTGTGCTTGATGAGCCGTACGGGCCGGCGGACAGCTGCGGCTCATAGTGCAAATCAGACAATGAATCAAAGACCTCGTGCTGGTTGACAAGTCGTCGTCGAGCACGGCCGATTGAGTGAAAGCGTCGTTGAGTTGGCGTGATGGCGAAACGAAAACTTGCAGCTCCGACGCCATGCTCTCCAACGCATCTACATCCGCAGTTGTCGTTTAGTTCCGTTGTGAACGCCACGATGAAGAACGCCTGTGGACAGGGACCAGGTCAGTTCGGCTTATTTTGTTTATAATAATTTTTTTGCCTAATTTTTTTATGATGTATTGGAGGATTTCCTGGAAGAATTTGCCTTTCCAACAAAATCCACGCTAAATTTTAAACAAAACTGGGTGCCGCATGCATCAGTGAGATTACCCAGGTTAAACTTGTCAACACCACACAAACTTACCCATCGCTGGCGTGGCCATCAAAGCGTTTACCCTGGGTAGTCTGGATTATTCATCCAGACCTGGGTTCCGGCTTGTCTAGCCGATCAAAATTTGACTTCTGAAGTTTTTTTTTAGAAAAAATTATTCCATTAGGACGTCCTCAACTCATGCCACTAAATCTATTTCATTTACGCAACTTAGTTTGAAATTTAACCTGCAGGGCCTGTATGGGGTTACCCGGGGTAAACGTCATGACGTTGAGCGTCCCATGTTAACGACAGGTAGGGTAAATGTGTTGACGCTCATGTTAACGATAGGTAAATTTAAGAGGTGTTAGCACGTTTACCCTAGGTAATGTGAATGATGCATCCAGGCCTGGGTTCCGGCTTGTCCAGCCCATCATCGGCTTTTGAGGTTTGGAAAAAATATCCACTTTATTTACATTCATAATGCCACTCGTTGTACCTCATTTACCCAATTCAATTTGCAATTTGACCTGCAGAGCTTGTATGCATCATAGAGATTACCCAGGGTAAGCATCTTGACGTTGAGCGTACCGTGTTGACGATAGGTAGGGTAAGGGTGTTGATACCCATGTTAACGATAGGCAAATTTAAGTGGTTTCAGCACGTTTACCCTGAGTGATCTGAGTGATGCATCCAGGCCTGGGTTCCGGCTTGTCCAGCCCATCATCGGCTTTTGAGGTTTGGAAAAAATATCCACTTTATTTACATTCATAATGCCACTGGTTGTACCTCATTTACCCAACTCAATTTGCAATTTGACCTGCAGGGCTTGTATGCATCATAGAGGTTACCCAGGGTAAGCATCTTGACGTTGAGCGCCCCGCGTTAACGATATGTAGGGTAAACGTGTTGACGCACATGTTGACGATAGGCCAGTTTGAGCGGTATTAGCACGTTTACCCTGGGTAATCTGAGCGATGCATCTAAGCCCACTTACCTGCTTGTCCAGCCCATTAAAATTTCGCTTTTGAGGCTTATTCCAGAGAGAACTTCACTTTATTTAAATTCGTCATGCCAGTAATTGTGTCTGGTATACCCCATTTACTTTGAACCTTCAGGGCCTGTTTGAGGTTACCCAAGGTAATTGTCTTAACATTAAGTGTCCTATGGTAACAATAGCCTGGATGAACGTGTTGACGCTCATGTTAACGATAAGTGAATTCGAGAGGTGTCAGCAAATTTACCCTAGGTAATCTCAATGATGCATGCGGCCACAGGTCTATCAATCATAGGACCATTTTCCCTTTATGAGGTTTTCGTTTATGGATGCACATTGGGATGAATAATTAACCATGGATAAATGACGACAATTGCAATAAATCAAAATACTATATATTGTAAATTAAATTCAGCAAGGGTTCTACAAACATTTGCAATGTTCTAGCAGATAAAACCCTATTTTCCAAAGTCGTCCACATCAAAAACCCTGGAACACTGCTCGAGAGCACCTTAGCAAGTTGCAGAAGTTCCTCTGCTAACTCGCTCGTTCTCGACTCCTAAGTGGTTTCCCTGGGCCTTTTATGCCCTTCAATGCAACGCATTTGTTTTTCTGGAAAACGTCAAACGCGCGCTCTCTTGTGGGGACGGAAGGCCATTGTTGATTTTCCTGAACAGCTAAAGGGTGGGACAATCTTGAAGGCAGCAAAAATCTGATCACCTTAGCTCTCTTCTAGGCTGGCTTGGTGATTCTCTATTCTTGTTTTCTCACTGTTTCCCCTGGGAAAGTAATGTACCAGAAACAACTTCTGCTACCCAAGTATGTAAGGTTAAACAGTGTCCCAATCGAAAGCTCAGTGTTGATCGAATCGAATAGGCATTCAATCATTCGAATATTCGAATGCAGTGTGGTAATATAGCAGCTATTGCCCGGTAGAACTGTGGAAATTTCTTGTCACCTTACTTTGCTCCTCGCTGCCGATTATTAGCTGCTACACTACTACTCATACATGTACATATGTTTATATATTCGTATGATCATTCGAATATTCGATCGATGTAATTCAGCCGATTAACACTCCAGTGAGCGGGGACTATCCCTGCCATTCGTTGCAAAATATTTGTTCTCTTGAGCAAATGATGTATTCAAGCGACCAACGCGGAAAATGCTTATTTTTTGGAATTCATCCTAACTTTTCCGGAATGACCTAGACCTTTTTCAAACGGAGTAGTGGATTTTTTGATAGGATATTATGTTTCGTTAGGATGGTAGGCCCAATTTGTTCGTCCTTCCCTGGAATCCTTTGAAATTTCTGAACCTTGACCTGAATGCATCACTAGATTACCCAATGTGAACGTGTTGGCGCCTGCTTTGACAGCGGGTAAATTTGTGTAGTGTTAGCACGTCTACCCTGGGTAATCCCAATGATGCATGCAGCTCCTGATCTTTTGATGTGGTCCGATCAGGCCTATCCTATTTAGCTTTAGAACAAAAATTCATAACTGAGCCTGGATGCACTACTGAAATTACTCAGCGTGAACGTGTTGGGGCCCATGTTAAAGATGGGTAAATTTGTGGGCTTCCAACAAGTTTACCCTGATTATGCTCTGTGATGCGCACTGCACCAGCACCACCTCTTCACGAATTTTTATCCATGCTTCATTTAATCTCTAAAACATAAGAAATTAGCAAGATTTTCCCAGCTCACTACAAAAGTTGGAAATTTGCAGATAATCATCCGTAAAATGTTTTCTCGTTTTGGGGAAGAAGATAGCGAGCAGTGTAAGAAATTATATACATAGAATTGCTGGGGAAGATGGACACAGACCTTACAGTGCTACTAAGTACAGTATCCACTGGATACCGCCTGAAATCATGCAAAAATTGGGTAAAATTTGGAATGAGTAAAACTTCCATGATATTTTCATGGCAATATTCCTGGGCAAAGTAAAGGTGGAAAATTTTTCCCAGAGATTTTACTGCGAAGAAAATCGAAGGGTACCATTTTTCTACAGTTAGCCTTTCTGAAACATTAATTTTGGTAGCAGTTCGAAATTCAATCCAAAAAATCGAACAAATCAGAAAAGCAAAGCTTCTGAGCCCTTATTTTCGGTCATCTAAAGCTATAGGGCTCTCCTTCCTGAACATTTATATTTGTTGACTTGATCGAAATCGAATATCTGAATATCAAATGTACACCTATTCTTCGACATCAGTAAATTTTCTGCCCAAAATTTCTTTTTTTTTTGCTAACCATCGTTATTTTCCTAACAATCTTGCGAATCAAAGACTAGACTATTGACGTTGGCATTTCCGCAAAAACAGCTGCTTTCTGAGGCGCTTTCTCCTCAAGGAACACAGCATGAAGGATAATTATCCTACGTACGTAGTTGCCTCCATTATTTCCAGAATAAGCCTCGAATGTCAGAAAGTTCGGAGATTGCAGGAAACTTTCTTATTTCTCAAAACACTCCCGTATAAAATGGTTTCCTGCTGCCTTTTGACAAAATTTCGCCGAAACTTCTTAGGAGTTACGTCAAAATTGGGCTCATTCTGCAGTTGCGGACTTACCAAATGCTCCGGTATTCCTTGGATCTTCTGGATTTCAGTGATGCGGTGCGTCTCGTCCAGTACGCCGATCTCGGCAGCGCAACGCAAGGCGCTCTGGGGCACATCGCTGCACCATTCGTTTGAGAAGAAAGCCTCAGCGTCGGTAGAGTCGCTCTACAACTCGTGCACCGACCTCGACACTGCGGTGAGTTCTGAACTGAGTTCACTTGGGGTAAAACTCAGCTACACTCGTTTCATAGACTTCTTTTTGTCACCACGGCCTCGTGACCTTTAAAGCTTCGAATTTCGCGCTCACATGAGCTAAGCTATCCGAGAAATCGCGGAAAATTAACTCACGCCTCGCTGGATAGCCAGGATTGCCTTGGGGTGCTTGGTCTTGTTATCCTGATTTTTGAGCCAATCTTAGACTTTTCTACTGGGTTATGCCAGTAACGAATTCGCGGTGACAGCTTTATTTTCGCGAATTCCACCAGCAGTTTGTGTCAGTTGTCCAGGACAGCTTTGTGGTATTCGTCTGGAATCCGCCCGAGTTCCGTTTTGTTGACGTGTCTCGAGGGAGTGTTGGTGGATTCGATTGGGATTCGGATGATGAAAATACAAATCTGTGAGAAGCTAGGTTTTGTAGCTGGATTTCGCGTGCGTGGGATTAGAGATCAACGGACAACTGCCATAAATAGTCACATTGGTCCTTTATCTGTTCAGCATGCGCTTTAACGGTTTATTTGTTCAAAATGTTACTTTGGATACAAGTTGAAGGGAGAGAACTGTCAGGTACATTCCATAAAATTTTTGGTTATCATTCTCCTATCATTCTCCATCTCATTCTTTGGCTGAATAGTCGCAGACGGTTAGAGAAAGGTAAGAGACCTCCCTTATACTTATATGACTATGCCTTCGGTAACCTTAGTGTCATTGGTAACCTTAGCTCCACGTTATTTCGTTGAAAGTGAAGTTCTAGGTTATTTTGCAGTGCTTTTGCGCGTCACACCCCGGTAATGCACTGGTGTGGAGCACTGTATCCGAGGAAGAGCTCTGCCCGAGCTGTGTGATTGGCCTTTTCGACGAATTGACCAATCACAGTGCTTGGCTGCATGGTACCTCTTAGATACAAGGCGCCACACCAAATTACACTTTTCATTCGAGTATTAAGCCCATTTCTTCAAACAAAATGGTCCTACAACGAAAAGTGCAGTTCCATAGCTTTTGTAGACAAGCTGAAAGTACGGTACTTGCCACGGTACCATACCAATACGGTACCTACCTCCAGAGATCGAGAATCTAGGGGGTCTGGAGCAGGAACTCTGTGAAAACACTGTTTTAGAAGTGGACTTTTCGAATTCTTACTATCATATTTTCCAGAAGCAAATTTTAATTGCGGAAAGCTCGTCAGAAGTAAGGTTGTCTGGCAAGTGTCCAAAGAAACTCAAAAAAAAAACTAGTAATTTTTTCACAAAACTCGCAAAAATAAGGTAGTTTTTTTTTGTTCAGTTTACATGCGTACGGGTGATTTTATGGAGTGGACCCGCCCGCACGCGTCGCGTCCTCTGTTACGTGACACTCTGGCCGTCTGCGCATCTACACATTCCATCGGTCCTAGTTTTCTCATTCACGATCGATCCTTTCGCTTCCAGTTCAGTCTAGTCCAGACGTGTCTAAACCGGTAGTGCGGCGCATGCGAGTAGGTCCACTCCTCTGAAACCTTCTGCTCATGAACTAATCCCTACGCCTTTGTTGGGCATTTTTGTGCAATTACACAAAACTGACTGTTCTTATTGCCGTAGTTCAAAACCCAAATGAAAGTAGCTAATTATTACATAGTTTTTGACTTGATGCAATCGCATTCCTTTTGATCTAACTTTTCCAGCAAATTCATGTTTTTCCCTAGGATTGTGCAATTACACCAATAACACCGGCTATATTACGTCTGTTATAAGGCTCATAAAACAAATTGCATGTAATGGCACAATAGATTTTGCTCATATTACGCGCGATTTTTTTTTGTTTTTGTGTCTGCCATGAAGCCCGCTCAAAAGCGCATTTAGTGCAGTCATATCCAGTTATCCGTTAATTCGTTACCGTAATCGTGCAAATCCATTGCTCTCAGCAATATTTTTCCAGACGTTGCGATATTGTAATTGTTGCATGAGCTATGATTACTGGTAGGAAAATGTACTCCCGGAGGAAACTAAAGGTAAAATGAATTTAAAAGAAGAAAAATAGCAAAAGAGCGATATGAACTAATCTCATTGGTGAAATGCTGCTCAGAACAATGGTATTTGTCCCAATAAAATGGGAATGTACCCTAGCATTTGCCTCACAATTAATTTGTATGCCATTCAACTTTGAATTTATTGTGAGGCCAATACGAGCACGTTTATGCTAGCGAGCGCACATTGGTCGTTCCCTACTTGCCTTTTTTCCAGCTGAAGCAGCTTCAAAGTGATGCAAGCTGTCAAACGATGTAATTGGTTATTCACTACCACATTTTCGTACTTCTCACCGAGTAGCATAGTGAACGTGTTCGAATTAAGGATGAGTGGAATTCTGACTTTCGACTTCCGAAACTTTTGCTATTTCGGTGCTTTTGGAGTTTCCGAATTCCGAGTCCCAAAATTTTAAATCTGACTTAAGCTCATTTTTAGTTCGAATTCGAAAATTTGTATGTGAGACAGAGATTCGACGGTTCAAAAAAAGTGATGTTATACTGGAGTTGCATGCATCATTGAGATTACCCAAGGTAAACGTGATGACATCTACCAAATTTACCCACCTTCAGCCATCAACACGTTTACCCTGGGTAATTTCAAGGATGCCCAGTGACCTTGCTCTTCTGTGTACTGTAGTCTGTTGAAAGAAATTTACTCTAGCGTTCTTGTTAAGCTGGCCATCGGAAAGGCGAGGGGGCCTACTGAAATTTTCAGCATCTCTTTTGTTCTTTTTTTCCCTTTCCAGGCTCTCCTCGGCTGGATGATTGCCGGTGTAGAAATGCTTTTCCTAACGACACCACAATTTTCTGTTCGAGTCTTCTCGTGGAACGAAAACAAGGGCGTGGATTTCCAAATTTTTGCATTGCGGGAGAGAGACTCTGACTTTTTTCACTATACATCTTATTATACAAAACTTTTACTGCTGCTATTTTATTGCACAAACCTTTCACTACTACTTTATCTGGACAAAAAATTCTATTTGGGAGCTTTCTAATCGAGACATGTCCATTTTTCCGCTGAAAGGATCGCCTCCAGACTCAAACGAATTGATCCATCCCCATATCATTACCTCGACTCTGACCCTGATCTAATCCAGGGAACGCGGTTACCTCAATTCTTTTTCTATTTTTTTTTTGGTAGAATTTCGCTTGATATTTTTACGAAGAGTTTGGACTGTTCGGGATTGAAGCACGTTAGTTGTTGGTGAACAGGGTGCTCCGATTAGGCTGCTCAAACCTTCTAGTAAGAATCCATATGTAGAAAGCGATTCGGAAGAAGAAGCGCATTATATTCCGAAACAAGTTTGTTTGATTCTTGTCATTGGCCTATTCACTGGTATCTGCTCAAGACCAAAAAAGGGAGGATTACTGTCATCCTTGGAAAGATAGCCAATTCCATAAAACCTCACCCACCAATGTACTGAAACTGAGTTGTCTCAATTCACCTGCACACGATCAGAAATGACAGAGAGTTTAGTGGCGGGATTTGGGAAACCTTATGAGCTTCTCGGTCATTCAGGACCCGGATGAGTTTTTACAGCAGTGTTACTATTGTACTTCCAGCGTTGAGAGCAACTTATAATATCATAGATGCGTGCTTTTGACGTGCATACGCCTATGCGATGAAGGATTGGCTAGTCACACACGTTTACAGTCTCACGGTAGCCTCGCGTTTTTTTCTGAGGATGTAGCTTTCTGAGGATGCGAATGCTTCTTTGGACGGCCTTCATGGAAGATCTTTCGCAAATTGATGCGTGCGTCTGACCAGCATAAATTCTCTTTTTCTCTCTATTGCTAGCTGGGCAGATTCACTATATAAAGGTACACGAATGTTTTTGCTAAAGCTGGTCCACTTTGAAAAAAAAAAACCACTTTGCCACCATCTTTTTGGAAATGACCATGAAACACATTTTAGTTGAGCAATTTGTCATAATCTTATTATACCCATAGATTTAAACTATCCATGATCTCCGCCTTTCTATAGGATATTTCGCTTCTGTTCAGCTGATGAAGAGTGCGCAGGCTTATTTCTGCTTGATTTGTTCGCTACAGAGATAATTTTGCTTGCGAGGAAGCATGGCCATTTTTAATCTCTTGAGCCGGCCCTAGAAGACAACCTCTTCTGCATGCTCTTTTGCTGCTTAGTTACCCTTCGACAGCGATTCATCCAGAACTCGCTCTTGCTCGAAATATAGCGGTTTGCACTTTGATTTCTGCATTGCTGCTCTCGCAATGGTTTCCCCAGAAAAAGTCGTACTGCACTGGCTCATTTGTCTTTCTTTCCTCAAAATCCTATTAGAGTTTTGCCAGCGGCCGTCCCTACGGCTTCAACATCACTTAACAGGCTTCGCGCACTCTCCTGCCCTTGCTGGATCCAGTTTCTATCCCTAGTCTACTGTTTTAAGAGATGTATGTCCTATGAAAACGTCATGCCAATAGTGCAATGGCTATTCCTATCCATTTGCTCATAGTGACGTGTTGTTTTCGAGCTATTCAAGGAATGTGAGAGCAACAAGGGCAGTCCTTCGTTCAGTTTCGGTCCACATATGTTTTAGGAGGGCGAAAATTGGCACTGGAGAGTCTAGTCAGACTCTGAATGGGTAATCAGCTTCGCTAATCGTTCGTGTGATAAGATTTCGGGCACAGGTTTTAAGAAAATTTTTACATTAGTTGGAATACTGTCTAATAAAGTAAGGGATAATTTTCACCCATCGCTGGCATATGGGAAGTAATTAGATCGCCTCAGGACCACGTCGGGTATTTAAAGGTTCATAATACTGTAATATGTACTCTTATTGATTTTCGTTCCAGTCAAAATATTCCAATCAAAATATGTTGAATTTCTCATATAGTCGGGGTGTTTCATTAGCACAGTTTCTTTCAACGAAATTCCAATCTTTTTTCTTTGGAAAACTCTTAGCAAATTTTGCAAGCGTTTCCTAAAGTATGTTAGTTTCTGTTATGGTCCCCATAACGCATATTACTCTAGCTCAAATATTCCCCTTTGTGTTGCCGTTAGATCATATCAATCACCACTCTATGTTTCTTATTGTTTACGCAGATGCGCATGCAGCGCATCTGGGTTGTTGTGATATGATACCGTGCTGCATAAAAGCACGGTACAATTGTCATCTAGGTCCGTTTACAATTGTCTGGCTTGTGAATACGAGCACACAATAAAAACTGAACCACCAAATCTGCAAATACAGCAGTACCTCCCGCGACCAATAAGTCGGGAAACCCGCAACCAGTAAGACGGGTACATCTGGTGCATCGGCTAAAATTAGCCATACTTCACGTCTCCATTGAGGCCTGAAAACTCACCTTTCACGTTTCAACGCACACAAACGTTGAAACCTGGAAATCTACACTGAGTAAAAACAGTGTAACGGCAAAGTAAGCCAAAAAGTCCACACATACGGACTAAAAACTCTGTCTTGAAGACAGAACGGACAAAATTGGGTTGAAATAAAACCACAATCGGAGTTGACCGCTGAACAAAGGTCCATAAAAACTCGCGAAAAAGGTGTGCAAATACAGAAAACACCGACAAACACACAAGAATAACTATGGCGTTCATTTTTCACAAGAAACCCATAGTGTACAGCGCAAAGACGCTTAGTACATTGCTCGACAAATTCAGAGCATACACTGAGGAAATTTCTCCCACTGGGGACGAAAACAATCAGTTCGAAGAACTCACCACCGCCGTGAATCTGATAGGTGGCGGTATCAAGCTTATACAGCAGAGTCGCGACGCTCTTCAAACTCTAGTCAACAAACTAGAAAAGGAGTTTGACGTGATGAGGCTGAAGGGCAACAGAAAAGAGCTAATAAGTGAGGTCGAAGAAATAGACAGTGAAACTCACTTCAACGAGAAAGTAGCATCTGCCAATGACATGGTATATGTGCTAGAAACTCGATTGACTGAAACACGCTCGAAAGCCCACAAAATCGCACAGAAACTTGGAATTGATCCAAAAAAGAGTGAGATCAACACTTCCACAAGTAGCGAAACATCGAGCTCAAACAAAACATCAGACGCTCGCTGCAGTGAAGACCCTGAGAGGGTACTTTCACCAAACGAGGTCGAATGGCTCTCGGAAGATCCGTCAGAAGTCATACTCGTTGAAAGAGAGGAAGTCATCTGCAGGACTCTCAAACCAAAACAGTTACAGTTACCAAAATTCTATGGTGACGAGGAAGAATTTCCTGAGTTTTGGGCTGTTTTCGAGACCTTAGTTCACGAAAACAAAGTGCTAAGCACAGTCGAGAAAATGCTGCTTCTCAAGGATAGCCTCAAAGGAAAGGCTGAAATAGCAGTCAAAGGGATACAACTTGTCCCCGAAAACTATGAATGGATGACAAATGCGCTCAAAAAGAAGTACGGCAACAAGCCTACCAACAGAGCAAAGATTGTCCAGAAATTGATTGATATGCGACCTGCCGCAAACAACGCAGAGAGTTGCACACACGTATACGACAAAATACGTATGCTTATCAATCAGATGGTCTCTGCAGGGCAAGATATCCGCAATATGCAGGACGCCCTATGGACGGAAAAAATCCTAGAGAAATTTCCGTATAGCATCGTAAAAAGCGTGCTAATCTCCACCCAAGACCAAGAGGAGACAAAAATCGAGCATATCATGGAAGAACTCGAAAAGCAAATTGATGCTAAAAAGTACGTAGAATCACGCCTACGGAACTTCACAAAGGGGGAACATCCTAGAATGAGGACGGAGTCCGCCCAAAATGAGCAACGAAGCTCTAACACGAATGAATGTGTATTCTGCAAATCGAATACTCATGCAGCTTTGAACTGCAACTCGGTAACCGATGTACAAGTGCGAAGAAACATCGTTAAGGACCGAAAGCTGTGTTGGAAATGCTTTACCAATGGACACAGCAGCAACCAATGCACAAAAGCAAACTGCCCGCGTTGCGGAAGAATGCATCATGTGAGCCTGTGCTTTCCTGCAAGTTCGGAAAGAGGCAACACGCAAGGCTATGACCGAAGGCAAAGAGCCATGGTCCAACATAGAGCGCACAATCCTCTAGATCAAAGGAACGCAAATCTCGTCAGGGGAGGGAGAAGCTCCTGGAACAATAATAGGTCCAGTGAAAGGCCGTTTCCCAACAGGCAGTCAATGAGCAACGCATGCCTCGAAACACAGCCTATCACAGAGAACCAGCTCGATAGAAATAAAGAGCAAATTGTCCTAATGACTGCAGAAGGCAGCGTATGGAACCAGAAAACAAGCCAATTCGAGAAAATATTATTTTTATTCGACACCGGAGCGCAAAAGACGCTTATCCGGGAAAACATTGCTGAGGAACTCGGTCTCCCCAAACAGTCAACGGAGATATGTAGTATGTCAGGAATAGGTGGCCACACTGAAAGCTTCCAGAGCAGCTTGGTCTCCTTGAAAATTTGCACTGCCTTTGGCAGACAGGTTGATATAACAGCGCAAACAAAGCCTGTACTCACCAAAGGATTCTCATCCGTGACACTTTCGGAAGAGGATAAAGACTTTTTACAGTCGAACGAACTGTGCATCTGCAATCCTCGAGTGAGAGGAGAGCGTCAGAACCCTCACATTTTAGTAGGGTTAGATTACTTCTACCAACTGGTGCCTCCGAATGCCGCTCCTGTGCAAATGCCATCAGGCTTATTCATTGCTAAAACGGTGTTCGGTCCCAGTATTCATGGAAGAGGTACTCTGCCAACAGACGCTATTGGTAATGATACCATGACGTACCAACTCACAGCAATAGCTGAGTCCGCTGAGGCAAATATACAAATGCCGAGCCAGAATGTCTTGCAAAGAGCAGTCAACAGGATATTCCCATTGGAACTTCGCAGTGCTGAACAAACCAATGGTGACAACATGTCAAAGTCCAGTGATCTGATACATGATCAGGAACAGGACGAAATAAACAGAGCACCACGCATAAGTTCTGTCGACGAAGGGGTACCGCAACGAAGAGCGCCCCGCAAGAATGAACCACGAGTCTCTAAAACAAGAGCATACGAGGTTACAAAAGTTCTTGACCGGCAGCTTGATACGCCACCCAGTCACTCTATCGGCTCTGCGCTGTCTTACATGAACAGCACTGCTACCGCGAAACCCGCTACCAGTAAGACGGGTCCATCTGCTCGATCGTACATGAGGCACGACCAAGAATCTGGGCTCTCACGCAGAGCACCACCATGCTTCCACGGCACTCAACCATCACGTCAAACAACCACACGGCTACCTTATGGACTTCGCAATCAAATCCAACGACTATCACAACGACTTCCACATCACAGCAACATCAACCCGTACGATTAAAATGGACAAAACTACGGCGACACCACTATGATCTACAGTTTTCCCGTATCTACCATCATCATGTGTTCTCGGTCACAGCAAATTCTATACTCTAGTCATCCTCAGGTTTTTCTCGATATTTGCTGTTGTGGGCCGCGCCGGAGTGTTATGGTCCCCATAACGCATATTCCTCTAGCTCAAATATTCCCCTTTGTGTTGCCGTTAGATCATATCAATCACCACTCTATGTTTCTTATTGTTTACGCAGATGCGCATGCAGCGCATCTGGGTTGTTGTGATATGATACCGTGCTGCATAAAAGCACGGTACAATTGTCATCTAGGTTCGTTTACAATTGTCTGGCTTGTGAATACGAGCACAAAATAAAAACTGAACCACCAAATCTGCAAATACAGCAGTACCTCCCGCGACCAATAAGTCGGGAAACCCGCAACCAGTAAGGCGGGGTGTCGCGATCCGAGCGACCCCTCCTATCACGCTTGTATTGCGTAATAGTGTATGTGTATAAAAGCAGGGGACGAGCTTGATAAGGGCTCTTCTCTTGGACAGCACAACTGTAGTGCTCGTCCCCTGCCCTTGTTTAAGGGTAATAAATATTGAAAGCCAAAAATCTGAACCACCGTTTGCGGGCTGTAGCCCTTTTACCCAGCGTCGGGTACATTTTCTCCGGTCCGTAAACTTGGACAAACTTGGAGTATAACCACTAGAAATAATCGAATACTGAAGGGCCATGGTAAAAAGAATCCTTGTTGGGCTTGCTATCCGAGCTCTTGCTGCAGTTTGCCTAAAATGTTGAGTTGTGGTACACCGTCAAGGGATTTCGTGTAAATTTTCTCCTCCTTCACGCTTTATGCACGATAGAATTTAGGATTCAGGGCGCTAAGTTATCATGGACTTATGAACCCGTTCTTGGTTAGAGAAATGTCCTATGCATGAAAGGCTTCAAAAATTTTGCCACCACGGTTTGAAACCGTGTAATTGTATTCTCGTTTTTGCTTGAGAAAAGGCACAAATTGTAATGAAAATCCACGATTTTTTCCGTTACGATTTCGCATTTCCACCCAAGACGCCATTTTTTTCACGATTCTAGCATTTCATTCCGTGCTGTCTCTAGGGAATTGTTTCACCTCTGGATGCGAGCGTCTTATGTTTGGAGGTATCCAAAAACCATTACAAGCGATTTTTCGCAGTAAGAGATGGCTTGATTTGGTTCATTCCTCACGTCTTTGAATCTTTGTCAGTCATCAAATCTGATTTTAGCGCAAATAACGAAGTTTGTTTTGAAAAACAGATGGGATGAAAATAGGGATGAGTTAGTTTCCGATTCCTTGATCCGGTACGTATTTCCGAGTTTGTACACAGGGTTTTTCATCTTACCATCCCGTATTTTCGTACATACGTAGCCGTGAGTCTTTTAAGCGGATTGGCCGCTATCGCTTGGCGGGTTTCTCTAAGGCTCAGCTCACGTTTGACCTACACCCTTATGTTTTGTTGAACAGCAATTTATTCACTCGAAATTGTCGTCAGCAGATGACGTTAACATTTTTTTTTCGGTGCCTATACCCGAACGATGATTTTTTAAACTTCTAGTGCGGAATTTGAGGGGGTACAAATCGTTTTCGCAGATACGTAAAGCCTTAAATAACTGTTTTGAAATTGAAATCCTAAATTTTGAAATTAAATGGTTAAATTTCTGCAATTGATTTGTATCTATAAATTAGCATGATATAGCCGCGTATAAATAAATAAATAATATACATTTGGTTTGGAGTCAGTATAATCTGGTCTTATTTGAGCAAAAACTTGTGCGCTCAAAAAATTCAGAAGTTTTGAATCATGGATCACCTCTCAATTATGTATTTTTCTCAAAATTTTGAAGAGTCTTCAAATGTAGAACTCTTTTTAAATTCATTTCCTCCTCAATCAGATTTTAGAGAAAAAAATAAAATTAGTGAATTCATCTTCAAGTCTACTTCAAACCATCAAATTCGTTCTTTGTTCTTCTTCTTGGTTCAAGCAAGCAGCTGAGTTTCCAGACGCTTCTGGAAGTGTATGTAGTCACATAACTCTGCTGGGCAGTAGTCTGGATACTTGTTGCGGAAGGTCTCCTCTTCCGGAAACGACTGATCCTAGAGGGTAGCCGAATTTTACATACACTTCTGTGTCCCCAACTCCCCGGCTTCAAACAAGCTTCGAGCTGAAGAAAAAACCAGTGTTCATCCCTGAAGACTCTACGTCGTCATGAAAATCACGAAAAACTCGTCCAATCCGGACAAGGGGGCGATTCACACTCTTTCCATGGATTTTCTTGGATATCTCTACGACCCACGATTAGTTGAAGCTCATTTCAAATTTTCTGTCCCTTAGAATTCGTTGTCTCCTTTCCTGTTTTCCACTAGCATTGTCCCCGCTTCCTCCCTCGTTCATGGAGCCCTTTGTCCTTTCCATGCGACAGCATCCGCACAGCTTCATCTCCACTCGGCACAGAACGCCTTGAAGCGATTTGTTCATGCATGTATGTACTAAAAGTACGTGTTCATCGCTATTTCATGAATTTCTCACCCGTATGACCTGTTGTGCAATTGCACAATTAACCATTCATACGTCTTGACGTGATGATCCTGCAACTTGGCACAGGGGCCGCGTTGTTTCTTTTGCCTCGGTGCTGTGAGCCATGACATTCATTGCACTTTTGGACGGATCGTTTTGTATTCATCCATCATCGTTGCTATGCGATCCTGAAAATCCGTCGGGAGTGACGAATTGTTGTATTTTTGGCCAGACTGCCCTTCTTTGCGTGTTATTTCGGAAGAATATGCACTGTTTTAGTACCCTACGGGAGGCACTGACGTGGGCTAAGGGCTTAATGACGTAGATTATTCCTGATATGGAGCTGACCAAAGCTCTAAATATCGTGAGGAAGACGGTTTTCTCTCAGAATCCTGCCTAATCTGCCTTGGGCGTGAAGGATTGGTGATGGTCATTGGGATCATAGCGGCTCAGATTCGTGACGCTAATTTTGAAAGTGTTCCCTGTAATCCGGAAGCGCTTACTATAAATACTCCTTCGAACACGCTTCCTGTTATTCCTACCACTTTGACATCGAGCTTGGGTTGAGCTAAAACTTTATAATTAGTTTGAGCTATAACCTGGTTTTTTGGGTCTATTAACCATTCCAGGCGCTTCATCCAGGCATTATCTCCTTTTTTTCTGTGTGACCAAAGCCATAGTTCATTAACAAGTGTCAGAAAAGAAGCAGAATGTTTGCAAAATTTCCCCCGAAGTGGGATAATTTGCATTTTGCCATCAGTTACATCGATCTTTCGAGACTAAATGAGGCCTTCTGAAAGTCGTCCACCTCTTGTTCCAAGAATATTTAGTCTGGTGTTGTACTATCCTGGAACATTTCTGGAAATTTCACAAAAGGTTTCCTGGGAATCTTAAGTTCCTCGAGATTTTTGTAAGAGCAATCCTTGCCATTTTCGTGGTTTGCCAACATTATTCACTCAAGGACCTTCTCAGGATTGTACATTGTTATGCAAACATTTTTTCCGGGGGTTTAGCACTTTGTCACACTATCAAAGGTGCATTTTTTGACATTTTCACTAGGGCTCGTCACTACAATGGGGAATTTAGGACCTTTTTATAGGCCTCGTGATTTTCCATGACTTTTCTTTGGGCTTCGCGACTTTTCTAGGGTTTGAGATGGAAGTGCTATATCAATCGCTGCAAATAATCCTTTCTTTATTCCAAGGCTATGCTGCAATTTTTTTCTGGATAATCATTCACAAATCTAGGCCAGTTGACTGCTGCGAGAACTGGTCCCCGTTAAGGCTACATCGCTCCACTCATTTGCTCACTATTTTACAGTTTCGAAGGTTCTTGTTTCCCTACAATTTCTTTGTCTTTTCCCTGTTTCCTATAGTTTCCAAAATTTCCATTGGGGTGGTCCAAAAGATTTGTGCCAAATGTTACAATTCTTTCTGAACACGATCATAACATTATTGTTCGTGGATGGGACCTGGTCTGCCAATTTCTAGTTGAGAAGTAGTAGAAAATTCTATGACATTCTTTTGCCAAGAAATTTCAGTTCGAGACCAATAAATTCTGGATATAAAATAAATGTTGCTGGAAGACTTTCGGACCAACCTAATACATGTCCTAGAAGGAATACATCCGAAAAGAAGAAGGCCTCTTACCAGTAGTGGACCCACAGGATGCGAGGGGAGACAAGGGAAGAGGGATGAACTATTGGGTATTCCCACCACTTTTGGGACACTTTTCTCGAATTGACTGTAAAGTTGAATTTCCATAAAAGAGACATTTAGAAGATGATGAAGATAATGATTCCAGAAGAACCTAATGCAGATTGTATTAATGCTTCATTGATTTTGTGAAGTATTTCTGGGAAATTTCCGCTCTTCCGTCCCACTCTGAGTTCACTGCAGCCTTCTTCGTACTTGTTCACGCAGGGCCCTGATGCATCACTGAAATTACCCAGGGTAAATACATTGGCACCCATGATGACGTAAGGGCAAACCTGTGTGATGTTGACGCGTTTACCTGGGGTAATCTCAATGATGCCAGCGGATGAAGGACCAGTCTTTTGCTAATAATTCAGCCTGTGCTTCGACTGCTCATGCTCTATTCATAAACTTTTTATATAATTTATGCTATGTAGTTAGTCCTTCTCCTAGATAGCTGAGCTTCTCTGTAACGTTCAGCGAACTGTTATTTGGTTCCTTGGTAAGCCAGGGTGCATCAGTAGCTATAGCCTCAACTCGGCCAGCTGTCACATCCATCATCTCGGTCCCAATTCAATGGGGTGCTTCACAGAGGAAAAAAGAAGTTTATCGGTTAGTTCTCATGATTTTGCATGAAAATCGAGGTGGGTGGTCAGGATTGCTTGTTCCTGGAATCCATACGATGAGGAACAACGTCTCTGCTTCCCTTCTAAAGCTGAAGTTTGCCCCATTGGGAGAATCCCCCATCGCTCACTGAGCCCTTACAAGTTCGAGCGCTCTCAGCAGCACTTCAACTGCCTCTTGAAGCCATCTGAATCGTTGTTGTTGCCGATTTTCCCCAGTAGCTGCACGTTTCATCAGCTCTTCTTGTTGTCATCCTGGCTTAGGACAACTCGTCCATATTCTTGGAATCCCGGTCGAACTTTTGACGTCTTCTCAGGAATTCACTTACGTACAGGGCCGAATCGCGTGCGCAACTGGACTCATCCATATTCTAGAAGTTGCTCTCCAGCTGAGCCAGAGATTCGACTTCGAGGCGATGATGTCATGCTGGCCACTGACGAGCTGTGGCTGTTTCAGTTCATGTGCGGCGCATAATTGCCGCCGCCAACGACTTCGGTCGCTTGAAATTCCCAACTTCTCGCAGAAATGAGAAAATTTCCCTGTAGTCCTATTTTTCATCACCGTATCAAGAGCTAAATTCCTTCAAAGTAAGAGAATTGCTGGAGCCGCATGCATCATTGATATTACCCAGGGTAAACGTATCAATACCCCAAGAAATAAATTTTACACATCGTTAACACGTAGGTCACCACTTTTGCTCTGGATAACCTCAGTGATGCATCCAGGCATCCTGATTTTCTTTCTGTCCATCGTTTCACGTTAGTTATCGTCATCAGTTTACTAGTTAATGAATAAGTACTGTTTTTAGATTACCGTAGCAAATCAATGGTTAAATGAAGTCTGAAAATTTGTTACCAGACCCTGCTCCATAGGTTCCGCTCCCAGGTGTGGATGCATCATTGAGATTATCCGGGATAAAGCCGTGGACACCTGTGCTTACGTTTGGAAAATCTGGAACCACATGCATCATTAAACTTTCTCATTGTAAACGTGTCAGCATCTCACAAATTTACCCATCGTCAACACTGGCGCCAACATGTTTACGCCGGGTAATCTCATTGATGCATCCAGGATGAGAGGTGTTCACACGTTCACCCTGGGTAATCTCAATGATGTGTGCGTCCTCCGGATGAATACATACTTTCCATGGGTACTCATATCCAGTCACAGTCGTATATTTTTGCCTAGTGCTTGATTTTCTCACCGGTATCTCCGAGCAGCGTCTACTTTTCTGGTGTGGGAAAGGGGTGAGAGAGAGGGAGGGAGAGAGAGAGAGAGAGAGAGAGAGAGAGAGAGAGAGAGAGAGAGTAGCAAACAGGGAAAGTGGTGAGAGGGGGAGGGAACAAAAAAGTGATGAGGGGGGAAGCTGTCTAATCAAGGAATCTTGCTGGGTTGATTGATGTTGACTTTAGCTCACAAAAAATTATAAGAAAAGAGATGAAAAGTGGAATGGAGAATCAAAAATGCTTTAATACAGGAACTTCATCAATTTTTGCAAAGCAATTCTGAGAGGTTTCCCAACCTATTATTGCCCTCTGCCGCACTTTTGCGTCATTTCCCTTTGAATATAATATAAGTGGGTCTCGCTTAACAAGAAAGTTCGCTAATTGAATTTTTTTCTTCTCATATGGAAGTCCGAGCTTCAAAATTGGCCGAGTTTTCGAGAGCATAATTAGTTTCCGTCCTCATAATTCCGCGAAGCTGCTGAAGGTGACTTCGCATTCTTTCAAAATTGAATGTTTTAACGTTTTTTCACATATTCTTTGCTATGCTTTGAAACGAGCTTCTTCTACATCTTCAAACTTCTCTGGCTTCAGTAAGCACGCTTTTTTGCCCGAAGAACAATGAACCATATTCGATAGCTTCACTTTATGAGGCTGTCCCATTTTTCCGAGAATCCTTGGATTCCAGAAAGTTCTTTTGGGAAAGGGCTTATCAATAGCTCATATTTAAGTGTGTATATGTACATAAATAACGTGGTTTATGTTCTTGAGCCCTATATTTTACAGTTGATGTATGCTTCAAGCCTTTTACTAAGCTCTGACCTTTCAAAGCTGCCAACATGTGAGAAAAACATCGTCGCCTTATCATAAAACCTTTAATCTTTCATAGAGCTGCCCTCCATGGCGCAAACAGTTTTATGACTTGCCGACGTAATATCCTGAATTATTCCGGGCATGTCTTCCTTTAAAGCATCACGTCTGTGGCTTTGCTCCCGAGAATCTCTGTGTCTGTGGAAAATTATGAGCCGAACAGCTCTTAATTGCACGCCTGAGTTCCATGTAATTAGTGAAAATTGCCAGATATTGACAGCTGCAGGGCGTGAGCAGCACTGGCTCCATATATGTTTGTGCGGGTTTTGGAGTGCAATTTTGGATCCACAGGCCAAAGTCACGCTTAGTCTGTCTGCCTAATCCTGCTCATTCATTCCGTGGATTCTGGAAGGATGGGCCTTGTTATTCTTTTGCCTTGGACTGCTGGGACTTCCCCATCTCTACAAGGAAGAGCGCAGAATTATTCCTAACCTCTGATCAAGTGACCCTAAATGTTGTTAACCTACATTTGTTTATTTATTTATTTATTTATTTATTTATTATATTTAATTCGGTACACTCAAGGATGCTCCGAAAAAAGATTTAAAAAAACATAAATAGCACCAGGGACTACAAATCAGAAATCTGCCTTCTCCTCTCGATTGAACTTTTATCCTCATAGGGATGCTCAGGACTCAAGGTGGATCATGAGCCCGCTCTCCTACTGCGGAAGGTGGGGGGGAGTCCCTTACCGAGATCCTTTTCCCGTAATCTGAACGCATTATACAAGTCTAATCATACCAGGGCTTGGATGACGAACTTAATCCTGGCCGGAGGAATCCTTTAGGGACCCTGGGCGGACAGTATGGGAGAACCTCAAGGAAGAGGGTTCGCCAACTTTCGCAACCCTTGAGCGACTGAACGGTCCTGGATGTCCACGGTCATCCTGATTGGACGAGTTTTCTTGGCTAGAAATAACAGTTGTCACTGCTATTCCAACACTACCTATGTAGGACGAATCTACCACACAAACTAGTAATATTTGAAAAACTCGAGCGATATTCAAGAGTTTTCGAATGTTTAAATGTAATGGTATTCTACAAATCTAAATGTTAAAAAATGTAGAGTTAAGGAGTTGAAATTCATAAAATTCAATTTTTGGTCGCTTAGGATGGTCGTAGAACTCGTCCATACAAGATCACTTCAAATACCACAATTCTACTGGAAACGTTGGCGCATCGCAAAAGAACCAAAAAAAGTCGCAAAAAAACTCATTTCATTTCCAGGAATGAGTTTCCCTCTTCTATACCTAGTTAGGATATTCATGAAAACAACTGGTTTTATATACTCCAGTGAAAACAATGAAACACCCAGTTCCTTCCCTAAGAGTTCTTGTTTTCCCTACCCCTCCCACGATCTTTTGTGCTACTTTTCTAGTGGTTGAAAGAACGTTACTTATTTATCAGTTCCTCATTTCGTTTTCAGTGATTCATGCTGTATTAGTAGCAGTCAGGGAAACGCGTGACTTTCCCTTCAATGAATAGGATTTTTTTAGTGAGCCTTAGAAGATGGAAATAGGGCATTCTTTTGGAGATTCGAGGATCACAATCTGTGAACAGATTTAGTAAAGCTTCCCGGAAGGATTTGATGTTCTGAGTCATCCAAAATGGGCGAATTTAGCGAGAAGAATACCGGGGGCAGGATACGTCACTTGGATTACCCAACGTAAACGTGTTAACGATGGAAAGGATGGGTGAACTTGTGTGGTGTAAACACCTTTATCCTGGGTAATCTCATTAATGCATATTGTTCTATGTTACCTTAGGCGTCCATATGGGCAGCAGATGTGGATGAGAACAGGGTAGCCAGAGGTGGGCATTGGCCAGTCTCCTGTTCCCAGCTGCAAACCCCCTCCCTACCCCAGCTCCATCCGATCCGAAAGGGTTTTCCATTTTCTCATTGATAGGATCATCCTCCCAGTCCTCAATTATACATATGTCTTATTTCAGTAGTCGGAAGGATCCAAAGGGTTTCTACCAGTCCAAATTATTTTTACCTGCTACTTGCAACAACAACAACAACAACAACAACAACAACAACAACATATTTCTCTGCAAGTAATTCTCATTTCCTCGTATCTATGCATGCACCACAGCCTCAACAGCCTTTTCCTGCATTTATGCGTTTTCCGGCAGCTATCAGCGATTTCACCACTTCCTTCAGGAAGTTATTGAATCCACGCAGTTGCTCCATAGGCTTGTTTTGGCGGCTGGCGCACCCCGGCAGCAGTTGAGCATCCGGGGCGGTTTTTCCTTTTGAGACGTTTTGTGTGCATTTACGGCAATTATCTGCCCGTTTGCGTTGCAACATGTCATGTGCATAGGCTCATAATTACGGAATTGTCATGGGTTATGAGAAGACGTCATAGTTGCATTCAGAATCTGAACTCTGGTCCCGATGAAATGCCGCTTAGAAACAGCTGATACTCCTGGATTTTCCTAAATTTTTGCTCTGTTTTCTTGTTTCGGAGGGATGAGGACCCGTGGAGTAGTGTGAAAATCCACAAGACGTGTTCCGTTCATTGTCACACTCTCAAAAACCCCACGCGCTTTTGAAAAATCCCTAATAGCTGCGTAGCCAGAATGTGAGTTCCAGGAATGGCTTTTAAACGCTATTCATGCGAGACATGAACGTCCTAATGGTGGTGATCAAAAACCCAATGGGCTTTCCGATGCTCTCCATTGGCTTCGGTTGCTTTGAATGCCACTTGTTGGACGTTTATGTTTATACTTTTGTATCCTGTGTACGCCTGATTAGAGTGTTTATACTTCATTCACATCAGGCAGCGTCAGATCCGAACATAGATGTTTCTGGATCGTTTTTCCGCGAACCTAAGGGTAGCCAAAACTTGGCTTTGATAATTTTTTCTGGCCATAAAATCATGCGGAATTGTCCTTTTCAGGAATCATAACATATCTGCATGGTGTAGTTATTCCAAGGCTGGTACGTCAATTAGGATAGGAATTATGCTCCATCCTCTCAAAATTAATTTCAACAACATAGGAGAAATCATGGAAAAAAATTGGAAATACACGCGGTCAGTTGGATGCGGACCGAGGCCGCGGCGCGGCTTAACACTTTAGCTGTCTGCTGCACTCTCCGACCGACAGTGCTTTGATGACACTCTCTGATACACTCAGCCCTATCCAAATCGTATCTCTGGTCCATGTCAAACTGTCCACTTGGAGTTCCCTGTATTTTCGAACATTCTCTTGTGTAAAAATGATAAAAAAATAGAAAATATAAAAATAATGAAATAAGCAAAATAATGCGCTTAAACCTTAACTTCAAAGATAGCCGGAAGACGGATCTTCATGCGAGTTTTTAATGTTTTGATCCATTCTGGAAAACTACCAAATGAACTGAATGAGTAGTTGACTTGGTTTGGAGGTGAACCATGACCTGCAAAGTACCTATTAGGGTCCGCATGCCGTACCTTTGCATGTGGTTTCGGATGAGCTTTCAAAAGGTTTCGTTGAGAACTCACTGAGATTTTTCTGCTTTGAATCTGTGGTTTCATCATCTCGACTACAAATTTGGCGTCAAACTTGTCAGTGAACTGGGAGCAGCCGACAAATTCTATTTTCTTGTTTTCTGGCCTTCTGATTGTTAACGGAAGTTCGCTCGGACTTTAAAATCATTTTTTGGCTAGCCTGGCCCCATAGCGGCATCACTTGTTCGCCCTCCTCGCTCATCGCCGACTTGGACTCTGACCCTCTAAAGCGCATCTAATTAGGTTCAGAACTAAATTAGATGGTTTTAACATGATGTACATGGTGATAGGCTTCACTCGAAGTGCATGCATGCATCTTGTGCTAAAGTGTGCCAGACTTCCTTGTGGCATTCAAAGATTTCTCGGAACGTTCTTTATTTAATCATCTGTTTCCTTTAATAACAATACTGCAGTTCCGTGAAGTACTTGTGAAAGTAGCTGAAATTGCGCGTAAAATCGAAAGTGCATTTGGTTGTCTGGCTGGTGGAGACGTACTGCTCCTTGTTGCGCGCTCGGATCGCACTTCCTTGCTCTAGTCGTGATTTTTGAGAAATTTCCTGCACTCATCAGAAGTTTCGTAGCTTTTGAAAGCTCACGAATCAAGGCACATTGTGCAACTCCAATCATCTACTAGATGGCAGTTATGTATTCTCTGGAAAATCTTGGGATAATTTGTGGCCTTCTGGGCTGTTTTGTTCTGGTAGTTCTGCCGTTTTTATTGCATGGTGAGACGGAGACAAATCGCCCGCAAAACGCAAAGCCCTACGCGTAAAGTACGAATTTTACTAGTTGCATGCGTTCGATGCGCGTGCGTCTATATGATACGCAGACCTGACGCAACGCAGGTCGATGAAACGAACGCGTTTGCGACCTTGCGGCGATCGTGCAATATTTCCAGGGTGTACGTGCCGCGCTGACCGCTCTTCCTGGACAGTCCTCCGCAATTTTTGCGTGCCTCAGATGCAGATAATTTTCATCGGGCGCCCGATCTAGTATACAGTAGACCTGAGGGAGACGTAGAAACGCGAAAAACAGTTGAAATCCATCAAATGGGACAAAACACTCAGAATTGACACTAAGACAGCAGACGATATCGATTTCCCGCACACGCGGCGCGGTCCCGCAGCGTGCTTCTCGAGTCTGCGAGAAACGCAATTCCATTGATGCTTGCCGTAAATTGTCATTAAGGCGGAAAGCTTGAAATATTTCATGAATTGAGAAATCATAAGGATAGAAAAATTCAGCATTTGACTGTCCTCGGAGAGGAGAACTACCCCACTTTCCCCTACAAAACATTCTCCTGGATTTCATTGGGAATGTTGTATTTTCTCACACCTACGTGAAAATCTCAGGCTTCTGATAGCATCGAGAAATTCACTCACGGATGCCCTCGTTTCGTTCTTGGTCACGCATTTCCGTAATTGCATCCCTAGATAATTGATGTTTTCTCTTTCGCTGATCTTTGTAGAAATGAAAGCCGAAATAATACTATAGAAAAAATGTTTCAACTAATTCCAACGTAACGTGAAGATACATAAACGGTGGGAATTCGAATCGAAAAAGTGAAATCTTGGGCTTTTTCACCCATTTCCACCTCGTCTTTTGTTAATATCTGATTTTGGCAATTTTTTTATCCGTACTCGGACAATATTATTCGGGTGGTGCAAAGTTTCTATTTCCAAACCCCATAACTCACTCCAAAATCTGTTTCTAAAGGAATTTCTCCGGCTGTATTTGAAACGACCTCCTTGGAACTATTAAATAGCTAAATAGTCAACCTGGTTACCACATGAGCATTCCTTTCGTTCATCAAATTTTTGCCTGAAGTAAAAGTGCTAGAAGTGCAGATTGTATTCAAAATACAACTGCCCTTTCCCACACCCCCCCCCCCCCCCCCCC
>JARK01001413.1:554770-579428 GCA_000688135.1 Ancylostoma ceylanicum
CCTTTCCCCCCCCCCCCCCCCCCCCGCTGATTCTCTTACCTGGACAGGAAACCCTTCAGACGGAACACATGTAATTCTGTCTGGGAAACTCGCTCTTTCCAGTGGGTGAGAACATGTACTAAACAACATGGCAGTGGGTGAGAACATGTACTACAAAATCCATAGATACGCGGGAAGAACTGATCAAGTCGAACCACAGCTTTTACTGGCGCACTTTCTTCCACCTTCTGGACAAAGTTCAAGTCCAAAATGTTGAAATTAACACATTCCTAGCGTGCAAGTCTAGCACATGTCTAGTCGCTTCTTAATGAATTGGTATGTACTAATTTTTAAGAAATTTATTGCACGTGAAACGTCTGGTACAAATTTGTATGTCACACGTATATTTTTTCAGCAATTTCAGAACAGTTTTATAGATCAAATCAGCCTTTCAACCCTGAAAGAATGGCATGCCACGGGAAACGATAAAATCTTTGTGCCCATGTGGCAGTGACGTATCAAATAAATTCGAGACCCCTGCCATTTTTTGAACTTCATGGATAAATTCGAATGCTGTTGAAAATCCATGGCACTCTTACATTGAGCCCAGTGGACCTTTTTACATACTGTCTGGCTTCATTGTAAAAAAAATTTAGTGACTACATCCACGAGGGACCCTGAGTAGCAAAACTTCGCTTGGAAACTAGTACAAGTCTTTTACACTGTGCGCTTCGCGATAGTAGTGTTTACTGTTCACTATTTTTCACCTTAATACAATCAATCACTCGTGGTGGAGAAACAAAAATTTCCTACTCTCGACCTAAAACCGCGGTCAGAGCTAATTTCTTTACAGTTAGAGCTGGTTCGACCTATATACGCTCAAAAAAGACCACTACATTCACCAGATCCTTGGTTTCTTCCAAGCGAAAAATGACTAAACTCATACTCAGGTACTAAATTTCAGATCTTATGGTCATGTTTTGTCCGAATATTGTCATGTATAATAAGTTTTTCACGTCTGTCTTACTACAGCGTATCGAGTAAATAAAAAAAAATACTGGTATCTGCTATTGGTTACTAACATTTCTCTTTCTCTTCCTCTTTGACTTACCACTAATCCTACTGCATACCACTCCCGTATCCTTGTTGTCGGCACACCGTTGTAGTGTATTCAATATAAGAATAAACAACTGAATAAATAATTACATCAGGGGTTAGCAGCTGATTGGGCCTGGATTCATGGAAGGAGGTAAATACGCGTAAATAGGAAAATGGAATTGAAGAAACGAATGCCATTCTCATGATCAGCAAAAAAAAACCCAGTCCTGTAAAGTCTCGCTCGGTTCTGACGGGAATGCACTTACAGTAGCTACGGTCTACCTACGGTAACTACAGTACAATGGGACATGGGCGCTCACTATGGTTACTGGTTAACGTTTCGAGAACTTCTCATGGTGGTAGATGACTTGAAACGCGACAAAAAACCTGTAAAAATATGGAGATTCTTTAGTACCAGAATACAGAATTTTCGAATGAGTATTTCTATTGATTCATCTCTAGAATGAATTAGTTATTCCGAATGAATGAATCATTTGAATGAACGACTTTCCGATAGAGTCGAGTGAATGAATTGTTCGGATTTTCCCCCTAAATGAATGAACCTTTCAAATATTCGAATATCGCATCGAATGTACTCGATTTGGTCTCTGATATCGTTACACTACTGTAGAGTTGGGAAAAACCTCGAAATCAAAGCTTTCAGACATGTTTAAACCCATGAATTTCCGGATTAAGCCATGCGATTCGCCCTCATCCTTCATCCAAGGGGTGCCAGTCAATGAGCCCCGTGAAAAATATCACAATTTTCAGTTAAGCATGCTTTTTAGATAATGGTATATTTAGGGCTGAATAAGGCATTAGATATATTTGAAATTCGACTTGAAATAGGAATAAGCTGAAATTGTGGATTTCAGGAAAAGAGGGGAAGGACCACTACTGATGTCAATCACAAGGGGATATCAAGGCACCTCTATTTTTTCATCATTCAAAATCCTTGGATCGGGCTCTAAATTGATGATTAAATTGATTGAAATATTCGATTTCTACCCGATCCTGCGTATACTCGTAGGTAATATAATAGCTACTCCATAGACCAGACGTGACGTCTATCAGTTATCCCATGTGTTTTCCTGCGCCTCTTTGTTAATAAAACTCGTGGGTACAATTAGCATCATTCGCCCCACAGGCTGCTGCGTGCTCATGCAAGACGCTGTTTTTCTTTTGTTTTAATTATTTTCACGCTCCTCGGTCCACTACCATAAAAAACACACCATGCAGAAGCAAAGCAGGTAGAGACGCGGTTTTATGTTCCGATGTATGTAGGTAAGGGACGCGAGCTGCACCGAGCAGCCCGCGGCCCTTCAACTGATTTTCCGGAGCTCTCGTCGAGCACTCGACGTCGAGTCAGCCATCGTTTTGAAGCGTTCTCTCCGTCAACGACGCTTCCTCTTGTGTTGTTTGCTGCCGGTTGCTTGATAGCTGCCTTTCAGAACTTCATGTGAGACTTGTTTTCCGGGAAGTTGTCAATGCTGGCGCTATTCTACCAGCAACCATCAATAAGTCGCGAATGTTGGTCATAGATCCGTTAAAGTTGACAAAAAATGTGTTCTAGGGCTTTGAAGACAATTCTTCTTGGGTGATGAGGAAATTCATTTATCTATTCATTTATTTCACGCACTCAAAGGTGATCCGTAATTAAAAAGTGAACTTAACATTCAGACGGAACAGGAACAGGTCAAAGTTCGAAAAAGAACCCATCTTGCGGGCATACATGGAGATTTCGGGGTGTGGGTGACAATGAGGCAAAAAGAGGCGGGCGATGCTGCTGTGATTGGCTGCTCCACTAGATGGTCCAATCACATGACCGCTCTCCTCTCTCGTTTCGCCTCAAACTGACCTACACTCAAGATTTTGTAATGATTTACAAAAAACTTACTACTCTGATATTTGACCTGCTTTCAGACCATTTTTTTTTGTTTTTTTTTTTCGCATAATTGCGCGCTCTCTCTTTCTCTTCCTCTTAGAAGTTGTAAAACTCCGAGGACTTCCCCATTCATCCTTTTGACTTCATTCTTGGTTCGAAGAGCAGACCAAGATTTCCACTTATACTCAAGATTCCAACAAATTCTGGGCCCTCTCCGAATGTTGATTCCAATAATTACATAAATTTTCCAGTAATTTTCCTCAGATCCCACAGGTACTACCCACTACGGCGTGTACAAGTTTTTTCTGCAACACTTATGCACTTCGCAGAGTGACAGAGCGCTGGATTATGAAGGCAGGGAGTGTATGTCATCGTGAGAAGAAAAAGGGCGTGACCACGCAGCTCTGATTGGCCTATTTGGGCCCTCCGTCACGTCGACCTGTTTGAACTCGTACAACGTCAATTCCGCAGTACGAGGTGCATATATGCGTGACGACACACGAGTTCAAAGAGGGTTCGCCAATCAGAGTTTCCTGATCACGTCTCCTTTTCTCTCACGATGATTCCCACCCGGAACATGGTTAAAAATTGCGTAATTTGAACAAGAGCATGGAAATGGATAGGACATCTGGAGCCGTCTTACTTTATATAGAAGATAGCCCTTTTTTTTTGGGGGGGGGGGCAGTTAGCGCAAGGACTCTCAACGCACTGTCGATGCGCATCCCGCCAAGATGCGGAGAATTTTGAACATGGTTCAGCTGTACGGTACCTCAATTTGACCAGGAATCAAAGCTGCAAAGAATGCCTGGAGAAAGTAAGGAATTTCACTCGTATGCTGTTTGCATTTCTCAACGGTACCACGGGACATATGACAGGGACGAATGATATCCTGGATTAAAGGCTTTGCCGCATGCAATTTCTCCATCTGTCCGTATTCGTGAAAGTTCCCAGGAGGGTGCTAAGCTTCACGCTCACCAAGATTGAACGAGTTTTTTTCTTGCAAAATCCAAGATTGGACGAGTTTCTCAAGCAGAATATGTTACATCTCGCTATCTTCACGGTTGGGCTCCTACACCGACTTTCAGAAAGCTGTTCACTTTTTTTTTCTAACAACACTTCTGAAGATTTTCAGCAATCTCTACGGAGTGACTTTCGAGCGAAAACCCTGCCAGAGATAAAAAAGGCGCCGCTTTTAGCTTCAGCATTGACATTATCGCCCAAACCTTAGCAATATCGCAACACTGCGTACATCGTCATTTGATATCTTCAATGCACTTGAAGTACATTTGAAGTGATGATTTGTTCAACTCGTAGTTGGCTGATGAGCGTACTTACAACATGTCTGTGTTTGCTCATCCTTAAGGGAAAACGTGGCCATGAGTACTGTAGTTTCTAGTGTCTGTAGTCGCGGCTGACTGAGATTACGTTGGGCTATTAATCGAAAATTAGTAACTGAAGGCATGTATCAACGGGCATTATACCTGGGAAAGAAAGTGTGGTCGAGATCTGCGATTGGACAGTTGGACGAGCTGACCAATCACAGAGTTCGGCTAAGCCACCCTTCTAGGTATGATGTTCCACGCTACATTTTTCAGCTTTAGTTGCTGTTTGATCGCTTTTCAATCGTAGTTAGTGGCATGCCGAATTCCTTCGTGATGTCAGCTATTAATCTCTCCAGAGATCATTGAGAATACCCAGGCTAAATGTGTTAATACTGCGCAAGTTTACCAATCGTTGACGCAGACATCGAAATGTTCACCCTAGGTAATCTCAGTGGTGCATGTAAGCCCAGGAAACAGCTGTCGCGTTAACCTGTCAATTCCTGAAGGAGGCGGAGTATTTACCCAACATCTTCATTTGCCGCGATCGCTCTTTGTCTCTATCGTGAGCTGGGTAACTTGCTTGGTTAAGTTCCCCTTCTATTCTACCGACTGAGGCTTCCAGGATCGTTCTTCTTTGTTTTTTTTTGATAAGTTATATCAAAATTGTATTGCTTTGAAGAAACGGATTTATTTCTGGATTGGCGATTTCTCAACAGTTCCGCTGAATAGGGTTAATCTGACCAGAAATGTATATTTGCTGACAAATACCCAGCACCTGATGCATACTTTCGCATTGCTCCACGCAAAACATACGTATTGATTGTGAAGTAAATTCTATTGTGCTCGCATTCAGACTCGAACGGTCCCGGAACCACATCTCCTGAAATTTCGTAAGGTTTCGCCCTATTTACATGGCAGTCTCTCATGTTGTATGCGCATGCAGTTTAGCAAATCTCCAGAATCTCCTCCTACAGCCACATCGCGTGCAATTCAGCGTTATTTGACAGCGTTAGCACATAGTATCCTTGCCGAGTACACCTAGAATCCTGGGTAAATAGTTGAGTGAAGAAAAAACTGCCGATTACGTTAAAACTGTTTTACGTCTGCAAATGCAGAATCTGATAGGGCAAATAAAGCTGCAGTCCTGAGTCAAGGATGCACACGTTGCATTCCATGTAACGTATCACTCTGATTGTCTGTGCATCCGCATATTCCATTGATATCGCTCTCATTCATTAACCTGTCCGAATTGGTGGTACTGTCTATGACCTCTGTAGTTTCTCAAGTGTTTCTATTTTCGTAGCTAAGAATAGATAGTTCTTCCATGCTCCGACGTCAAGCCACAGCTCATTCCACCCAATTCAATCAATATGCATGTTTTTCACTGGTCATGTGCATTTAAATTGGTATAGCCTAATGCGAATATGGAGTAATAGCGTTTAGCATGGAAATTCGCGTAAAATATTCATGATGTTTTGGCAGACACGGAAGCGAAGATCAAAAGATGGCGCCATCTATGAAAATAAAAACGAAAGAGCTCTGGTGTCACAGGAAAACGAATTATGGCTGGAAACTTTTTCCGATTTGTGATGTGGGCTTAGCGCGGATCTCTGTCAGAGCCGCATATTATTATGAGACGAGCTAATCAGAGCTGAGGGAAATGAAAGCAGATGACGATGTTTCTGCAAAAAGCGAGCGTCACGGTGTGCAAGGCCCGCGGCGGCAGTGGCGGGCCGATGAACGCAGCCCGCTCAAAAACGCCGCGAGATCTCGTTGCGCTTTTCTTCATGGATAAATAAGATTACTACGGCTGAACTCTTCCACCCTTCACTGCCCCGCCCAGTGTATGTCCCCATGTGCCAACTTAGCACCCCATTTAACACCTATATCGCGTGCCCTTCAGTGCAGCTAGTTACAAACCGTAATAGTGCTTTTTGTGATAGTTGTCGCATTCCAGCACATTGTTAGCAACTTTTCTGGATTCCATTACGTTTCCATATGTATAGGATCTCATGCATAACGAACAGGCGACTCTATCGCCGCCTCCCAGGCATCACTGACCGCCTTATCCTGGCTGTGCAGCTTTGGCGTCAACGTCACTTTTTTCCCAAAATATCCGAATCGCCTTAGCTGTGGGTGTGGCCTGGGATGCGGGTTAGGGGTACGGGTCTTGTGCTGATCTGGTCGTCATTCGTGTGTGGCGGCAGTCTTGTTGTGCTACTACAGTATCCAGCGCTCCTTTTCAAGAATGTAGGCTCTTGGAAGTACGCCGAGGGTGTTGTCCATAAGGCTTGCCATTCATTTCCCAGCCCACTAGGGGCCACTCATACTTTGAAAAACGACACTTGTAAGGGCTTCAGCTGTTGGATTCGTGGATTGCTAGAATCGCCTACGTTCCTTCTGGTCCTTCTGGTTTTTGTTAGGATGGCCCAAAAGTCTTGTACCAACATTCATTCTTCGATATAGGATTTCTTGGCCTTGAATTGAATTTCTTTAGTAGTAGAATGTGGCAGAATCTTCTGCTACTAGGTTGGTGCAAAAGTTTTGTGGTTTTTTCTTCGTCAGCATTATATTTTCCACACGTTTATGGGACTATAATCTTGACGGCATAATTTCTATGAATGTTCTATGAATTCTATGAATGTGACCACTATCTGTTTTACAAGCACATCCTCAAGTATGTACATTACCACACATGTTTGTTGTACGGTATGCAGAGAGAAATACAGAGTTATGAAATAAAAAACCGACGAAACTTTTGCACCAACCTAGTGCTTTTCAACTATAAAAATTGACAGACCGGGTTATATACATGAACACTGAACTTATGACTGTCTGTAAAAAAGTCTAAGGTTTGGTGCAAGACTTTTGGGCCAACCTATTCGCTAAAAATATTAGCATAATGAATGAGTTCCGGCGATTTTCCCTTTCGGTAGCTTTCCTTGATTTTTCGAGTATTTGTCCAAAGCTGTGAGGCAGTGCTATTCCTGCACTGCAGGGAAGTTTCTATCGTTTAGGTCGAAAATATTCATTTTGATACCTTGAATATGTATCTACAGTAGCGGCCAATAAGATAAGATCAGAGGCACTGATAAAGGCAGAATCTTTTACTGTAACTCAGCTATGGAAACAAAATCTGGAGATGTGATGGGGGTCAATGTACTCTTTCTCCCGTGGTACTCTTTCTCCCCTATCGCGCTCTAAATACATACCGACCTTGATCATATGTTCTTTTTTTGTGGCTACCGTACATATTTCCATTTGCGGAAACATATCAGAAATGAAATGTTCGCAAAATGATTGCAGCGTTGTTGTAGGGTAGGAAAGAGCTTTTGAGTGGTCGCGTACATTTGGTTAGACTATAAAATTGGAGATATAAACTAACCAGATACAAAATTGCTACTCACTTTTTTGGTAACTCAGTGATTATTAATTGAATGATGTCATCGCCCTTCTCTGACCGTCTTATAAAAAATTGGATAACAAGTAATTTTTGCAATCAATAATTGAGAGCGTATACAAAACAGGAGGCTTTAGAGGTACTGAAAAAATTTTTCCAGGTGGTATTAGCTTGACGGTTGTCTAAAATGGGTTCACTTTCCCTTTGCTGGCGTCCTATGGGGCGTGCTGTAACGGTACGAAATATTTTCCAGAACAGTCTTTGCTATCTGCCCTGGAAAAGAATATTAATTTGGTGAACAGATGATTCTGAAGAAAGTATTACGTTGGCGAGCCGATTTAAATCCTTGATTTTTCACCGTTGTAGTTTATTTTGCCTGAAATCCACCACTTTTCCAACCAGCGATATCACGATTCGTAGTTTGATCTAAATACTGAGAGAACCAAAACTTCTCGCCTGCACAGTGGTTCATTTTTGTGATCTCTGCACTGGAGCAAGTTTTCTTTCGAGTCCGTGTTTTCATCCCGAATTAGAAGCAAAATCGGAAATTTCTTTCTAAATTGGAAGAAACAGATCACCTTTGTGACTTCAACAGTGGAGCGGATCCTTCTAATCCTGGAAAAAAATTTTCAGACACTTATGAACCACCCTCGCGCGTAATAACCCAGCAGGAAATTCTTTGGGAAACCGCTGTTACCTGTCTTTTTTCCATGAAGGCCAAATCAGCTTTGATTCAGGATGATTCGTGAATGATATAGTGAGTTAGTGCGATTTTTCAACCCCGTTTAGCTGTTCCTGCCCAGGTTCAAAAGGGCAAAATAGCCTGAAGCGACGCGAGCGGGTAGCAGATGTCGGTAGATATCATTTGTTTGAAATCAGCATTGTAACAGTTTCCCCTACTGATCCAAGATATTTTGCAGAAAGAAGAGAGTAAGAGATTCGGGGATGGAAAGGACAGTGGAATTACTTCGAGAAACTCCTCTCCGAGAAAAAAACTCCACTTTTTTCCCTTCGTCTACGCTCCTTCGCTTTTTTTCTTCGGGGCGGAGTCTACTACAAACGGGGCGCTCCGCTAAAGTCAGACGAGCTGAAATAGAATCCATGGGTACACGCACTTCTCCTCTGACATGGTATAGGCGTCCGTCATATGTTGATTAGTCGCTTCATCCGGGAAGTTCCATGAAATCCTAGCTTTGCTTGCCGCGATGAGCCTCAATTCAAATAAAATCAGGTTCACGGCGCATGAAATCCCGCCACTATTTCCATTTTTCCTTGCCTTGAAGCTACCTAATTCTTGGATTGGTGTTGTTTTCCTTTTTCTGTCAAATTTGATTTTTCTGCTCATTATGATTTGTTTTTGCTTTTCCCAGCAAATTAACAAGTAAATCCACTTGGGATTGGCCGTTGTTAAGAGAATTGCAGGAAAACAAAAACATAGTCGTTGTAGATTTCCTTGTAAAGATTTTTCCTACGGAAGCATAAGAAACGTTACTTCCTGAGAAGTTGAATCGTTTCGCTCAAAAGGGCATTTCCCCCTGAATCTGGATATTTTTGCCATTCCTGCGTTACATCACCATCCCAGGACAAGCTGAAAGTTTTTCCTGATTTCGCGTCTGCTCCGACGCTTAGTCAAAGTGCGTCGTTACTTCACATGAATTCCGTTTTCAACGCCATTTCCATACACTTGCCGAGCCGGTGCGCTGAAGTGCACCACTTAGGCTGGCTGTATTTTAGCGCTGTCTGGGCCTAACGCTCGGAAATTACCCATTTTCTAACGTCATCGCGGCTAAAATTCTGACGTTGAGGCGGCTCGAACGAGTTGTTCGCCCCGTTCATGTCCATAAGCACTCGTATTTGTACTTCAATAGCTTCCTGAACATGATACATGTTACCCAAGGCTCACATCAATGCTTGCCGCCTCATCCAGTTGTTCGCTTTTTTTCAAAGCTCTCTACCCAACCGCCAAGCTTTTTTATCGTTCTCGTACAACTGATCCTTGGAAATTTTCCGCGATTTCTCGTTTTCTTGGCGTTTTTCTAATTGATGACGTCATAGAGTCACGATGCGGGCGGCTGTGTTACGACCAATGTACAGTCTTGATGAGCGTGGCAGTGTGAGTTTTAGTGAGGACTACGAAGTAGGGGCTGTGACATCATGTAAAAGGGACATCTAAGCACCGCCCACCCAAGATCTTGTGTTTCCGTGGATTTTTGGAACCGCTTCTTTCTAGCATTCGTTCTTCCAACGGTTCCAACTTTTAAAAAAATGACAAACACCTTTATTTTCTGCTAGGATACAACAGTGAAGTGTAAATATTATGCATGTCCATCGTGCTGAACTTGGACGAGTTTAACGGTCCACTGAATTCGATGCAGGGCTGGCACCTGCTCCTTAAAACATGTACATGCCAGTGACATTTCAATCATCATATCAAGCTATAAAACTAGAGATAGAAGAAGAATTTGCATGCGAGAACTGTCATTTACCACTTCGTTGGATTTGACCGAGTTGACCCGATTCCAGAAAGCGAACAGGGCTAGGAATAACTGAGCGAAACCATTTTAGTAAATAAATTTTCATCTTTTGTCTACTAGAAGTGCGCATTGTTAAAGATGATCAATCTCGTTAACCATCGCGATTTTCATTGGGTAACTGGGTAACTTTCAATGAATCCCAGCCTAGGTTTTTTTCGGGAGGTGTCCAGCTCTTGAAGGCGTTGTCACACCTCGGAATCGCTTCCAGAGGTTTTTGCATGAGAAGAATCTCCAGGAGCTTCTGATCACCAAGATATACGTGGTTTCGTGCAAAACTGCCGAAGAACCCACTTCTAAACACAACTTTTGAGGAGAATGTGGGCGGAGCCAAGGCGGGAATATGGGCTTTCCCTCATCATGTGTTTCCTTACTCGTTAGATGTGGAGCGCACTTTCTGTCCTATTAGGGAGTGGATCATGAGTGACTGTCACCAAGAGTACAAATTTACTCTGAAGATACTTTCTCGGGGCCTTTACAAACCCGGTCCTTCGCGTTGCTCCCACCCCCGGATCCACCCACAAGCTCTCAAAGCTCACACCCGGAGCGCCCCATTTATCCTTTCTATAGTGGAGGATAAGCAACTTTCACGAAGAGTACGAATTCTCCCAGAAGATTCTTCCCCGGGAGATTCACAAACCCCGCCCTCCCATGTTGACTCCTCTTCCGGCTCCACCCATAATCTCGACAAAAATTGAGTCTCGATAATGGGTTTTTGGCAGTTTTATAGGGAACGCTATATACCATTGTGACCAACAGCTCCTGCAGATTCTTCACACATGAAAATTTCAAGAACGATTCTGAGGGGGCTGGCTCCTCGAAATAACTTTGAGATTCTCTCAAGAGGTTCAAAAAGTTCCTAGGAATTTCTCAAAAATCTGGACTTCGTGCACCATCAAGAACTTCTCTTTCATCACTTTCAACTCAGATCGGCTCGAATACTCGACAGACCAACGCATCACATGCCCCTCCCCCCCAACCCGCTCAAAAAATTGTTAACTAATAGATACTTCTGGAGGAAATTCAACCAATCAAGGAGAAGATCTGGGCTTTTGTATTACTTGGCTGGATTCCTTGCCAACTCTCAATAATTTGATTTTCCTTACAATACCTTTTCGTGAGTTTTTTTTGTTCGAATTTTGCTTTCTGCAAAAGAACAAGAGAATGGGAAAGGAAACAAAAAATCTTGAGAAATTAAGAAATTCGTGCCTTTGAATGGGAAGTCTGGTGCTATTTTAAACTTCTTACCCAAGAACAGTTATTCCCTGCGGAAATAATTCCTCAGAGTATGAAAAAGATCCTGAGAAATATCTTGGCCGGGCCAGGCTTAGGTGTTCTCTTCCAGAATATCGTTATCCATGAACATAATTACCTGCTTTCAGTATCGCCAACAACGGAAACGTCGTGCCGGAATATCGGGTGGGTCTGTGGCGGCTTTGCCGAGAAGTGGTGGTCCGTTAGCTTTCGCCGGTGGTGATAGTGGATGCAGTAGTGCTGGTACTCCCTTCTTTGTTCTGCTCCACTCTTGCACTCTCTGTCTTTTCTCTGCCTAAAGGTCCGCAGTCCTGTCTGCTCTATTGGCCCGCGGCGGCGGATTTTCCGTCGGCGCCGTTTCGCCACCGCCACAACGCTATTGTCGTGTCAATCCCTGACTTTTTCTTTGTCATTGCAATAAATTGCCGTGTTTTTGCCGACTGGTCTGCTCAAAGAGACCCTACCCGAGGTGTGCCGCTGCTGAACACCTCCTGTCTGCCAGGTCTGCTTGTCAGTCTCTGTCCTGGTTGAACTTTCTATCGCTTCACCTGCATGTGCCCACTCGCTCTGCACTCTTTTTCCTGGGATCAGGGGTTTCCAGCTGTGAAAATTGAAATCTCGAAAAAGAGAAAACAGCCAGCAGATGTGCCAACATTTCAGGTGTTGCCACCGGTGGCAGGGGTCCAACACTGGGCGGGCGATCACCACAGTCCTCGTTCGATTCGAACACTGATGTTGCACAGGTCGGTTTTTGCCCGGTTTTTTTTTCCTCTGCTGGTGGCGATTTCGCTGTTTTTTCTACTTTTTGACGTAATATTTGCATTGCAACCTGAGCACCTAGTGCACCAGAATGCTCTATCCTTCCTTTTCGATCCTGAAAACAGTAGGGCAGCAGAATGGCAGCACAAAATTTGGGTGTTACTGTGAAGACTTACGAGGTCCTTTAAACACCTCTTTATAGTCTTCGGTTCTGGAAGCGGTATCTATTATACAGATTCCGAATACTGCATGGGAGTAGATACTGAACTCGCAAATGACTCGTATTCGGTGTCTCTGTCCTTTTGGGACGTGAGCCAACCCTACAGTATTGAATTGCGCCAAGTATGCAAAGCTTTTGGATCAAATATTATTAGTATGGTACGAAAGTCTTGCACCAACAATTATTTTTCGATCCAGAATTTCCTGAACCTCAAATTGAGATTCTTCAAAAATGTGCAGACCAGGTTCCATCCATAAACAATAATTTTATGATCCTTGAAAAGGTATCACATTTGGTGCATGACTTTCGGACCAATCAAATATTTTCAAAATTACTCGAGCATTTAAATTTTTAAATGAAATTTTCAATCTAATTGCTGCTTCTGAAGGAAAAAATTGCATGATTTCTAACTGTACGGTATCAAAAAAATGTTTGTACCTTTTTTTCGAAAAATCCTTACAGATTTTCCTGAAAAACGCCCATTATCCTTGTTTGCAAAGTTTGCAATCTCATTGCTATGACCCTTTCACAAAAAAAACATTAATCCTACAATCTCCAGTGTTTTTGTGGCATTACGGACCTGGAGAGATACCGTATTTCAATCCGTTTGCATTCCTTACCGTAGCTTTGTCAAATTCGAATTTGAAGAGTTTCTGTGATAAATGTGTGCTAAGAACGCATCCAGAGCAGCGTAGTGCGTCTGGTAGAAACCACCGTCTCTTACTAGCTGCTGCCATCCTCCCCTCAATTGCTGCGATTCCTCGGCAACTGCAACTATGTATAAGGAGAAAAGCTTGAACAGCAATTGAGGACAAGATGGCAGTAACTGGGAGGTGATGCTGCTAGGGTTTCTACTCGACGTATTACGTCGTTTGGGTTGCGTTCGTGCTACACATCAGGGATGGGGATTATGTCATATGTGGCGTTATAATAAGAACTCTTCTGTGAATTTCCGAGTATTTGAATTATGGAGCGACCTCTCGAACTTTCGAATATTATGTCCTCCAAAAAGTTTTTCGCCGCTTTCTTTGCAGTCTTACCAAACTTTTCAAGATAATTTTATTGCAGACATTTCTATCCAAAAAGACTAGCCAATAGCCGAATTATACCAAATTTTTATTTTCATTCCGTCACGATTACAGCCGGATATAACAACTAACCTTGCGAATAATCCGTGCAAAGCTATGTATATCTGACGTAGTTGAGCTTTCAAACGTTTCAAAACCACGAATTTTTGAGTTCTTGGACGTTCAGAATTTTTGAGATCTTGGAAATTCCTTTTTGATTCCTTTAAAAGAATTTTCGAATGTTCGAATGGATGCCCGAACCTTTTTCGATTCCGACTAAGTTCTCTTAGAGATCCCAGATTTAGACATTTGAATTTATGGTCCTATGCACTTTTGCATCTATCTTAAGCAATTAGAATGCTCGAAACAAGAGAGACAAAAACGTGGACAAGATGTTCCCACGACAAAAAAGACTGGCCAAGTCCATAATTGCGGAGGACACATTGAGTTCAACGAAGCTTTCCACTCGCAAACAAGAGGTGAAAAACAGTTGTTCACATGTCCTTAGCCGAGAAATATAAACTTTTCCTTCCTTGTCACGTATATCGTAGTTCTCATGGGAAATTTGAGCGGGTGTCTAAAAAATGTGTAAATTATAAGTGTGACTCCCACACGGAACTATCACGAATTCCGAGAAAACGTGAGCAGCAGCACTTTCTCGAGTGATGCTGTCTTGTGGATAATAATTATTTGATGGTAAGGTAGGAAGTTCATGTGAGTGAAATCTATGCACTTTCTTACATACGATTTACACAAAAACTATCCCATTTACTGGGGAACAGTTCTCGCTGAATAGAGAAAAAATACCACAATGATTGACCATTAATCTGTTGTTTCCCATACTTCCCCCCCCCCCCCTCCAGCCCAAGCAATCACCATGGTTGACCTACGGTGACGCCAACGGTGATCGTTTATTTCGTCTACTTCTGCTCAGCGTTAAGATTACATTTGTCTCAACGTTTTTTCATTGCGTGCGTGCGTCCGAGCCGATGTGGCGCATCGGTCGATATAGCTCTTTTCCGTCCGCGTTTTCGGCTATGAGCATTTCCAGTTCTGATGGCGACCCCTGGCTACGGACTTTACTGTGCTTGGTCGCATGTAACGCACGCACGCATTACCACAAGTTGTTTTTCTGGAAGTCTTGAGAAATTATGGTAATATTATGGTTTGAAATCACTTAATGCAATTTTTAGCAGTGCTGGTATTCACTTTATTAGAATTTCTTAGCATGGCGTCATTTTGTAGCATAGCCGACTTTTTCCCATATTTCACTCCCATTTGTTTTCATACGTATTTCATCAACGCTGTAGCAACAAGTGCATTCGAAGCCCTTCCTTAGCAAATAAGCTTTTCAAGCCTTTGCACATCCAACAGTTTGAAAGGGGGAGCATTGTTTTCCCTCGTTTTTAATTTTTTTTAATCCTCCGATACCGACACTACGTATGTAGATCACATTTTTGTCGAAATAATCCTTAGACATAAAATTCCCTCCAAGATCAAGGAAAACGTTTTTTCTTTCTGTGATTGTAGCATATTGTCCTTCTATCCATTGTAACAAAACTTTGCAGATTTCAATGAACTGGATGCGAATGAACGGGCTCGGTCAAGGCTCGTTTCGGCCGTTGCTCACTGGAAATCCAGCAGTTGCTAAGGTATGTTGACAATTTACTCGAAATTTTTAAGGCAGGGAGACACTGTTAGGACCGTTTCGTAAAGTTTCTTACTTATTTATCTACTTCTAGGGAATAGAACTTGTCAATAATCATAAGAAATCAAGTAATAAAAAATAATATTTCAACCAGTAGAGTAGAAGAGTGAGACAATACTTCAAGACTGGACAGCGGACGCCTAATGTGGCCGAACGAAATCTTCAACTGAAGGATGAACATTGAATTCAAAGGTTCCGCTATATTTCCAAGCGATAGTTGAAGTTTTCAAAAATCTTAGAAATTAAAAAAATATCTAAATTTCTGCTCTATATGAGACGGCAATCCATTATGTCTCGAGAACGAGAGCAGTTTCTTACATCGACTCCAATGCACCGTCCGGTTTTGAACTCTGAAATTGTGGGAATGCACTGAAAACGACTTTTATTTGGGGCTGGTGAAGAAATTTATGGTGGATAATAAAGGAATGTGGGTGTTGCTTAGCTTAAAGTGTAAGTTGTGGAATGGTATGATAAAGTGTGGAATGTATAATATAATACGATAATGTTGCTTTTACTTCAACTCGGACTTATCTCGGAACATTTTTTGATCTGGTAAGGTTTCGCGTTATGAAGGGGACGTTGATGCCTTCTACTCAGACGGGGTTGTGGGCCCAGACTGTGTCAAGGGAAATTTCTTCCTGGAAACATTTATGTATCACTACTCAATAGTAGTAAAAAGTGTCGAACCAGAGTGTCTCGTAGAATTCTCAAAATTAGAAGTTTTCCCTCGTATAAACAAGCAGCAAGCTGTTCCTAAACCACTCCCGTCAGAAAGCTTTCAAGGACAACACTCAGTGAAGCATAAAATTAGCATGAACTTATGACAATTGCTTCTGTTGATTACGCGTAGTGGACGTAGTGGATGCTCATTTGTCCTCGTTTTTTCTGTAAAACGAATATGACACTCCTGTTGACCTTTTACGCATAGTTATTGATGTCTGCACGTTCTCATTTGTCCTCTTTCCCAGGGGTAATTTGGAAAATTTGTCTACCAACCTCCTGGGAGCAATTGTAAGGCAAAGAACGTTCTAGAATCACATGGAGAATAGCCTAGAATTTTTCTTGTCATGGTCTTTCGGAGAATAAAAGGAAAACAAATATTATTATAAACTGTGGTTGATTGCACATCAAGTAGTCCGAGATCCTTGTCAAATGGGTAAATTTTGGGATTCAGCTGTTTGGATGAAGCTTTGGCAGACAACCAAAGCCCACAGGACATATTTTCATCGCGATTTTTGGGATTCAGTACCTAGTGATGTAATTTTCTGACTAGTTCTGGAAGATCCTTCTTTCTTCTTATGCGCAACCGGGCAGCCACAATTAATTACTTCTGATGCTTGCCTCATACGGTCCTTTATTGGTAATTTACATCAAAATTCATTCATTTGTTCTTTTTGGGGATAGATGATGTCAGCAGCGCGTGGCTCGCCTAGGGGAGGGTGGGATTTGTGGAAGCGTTAAAATCATTATTTTAACGGATATCCTAAGATTTTTTTGTGGATCATCGAGATTGCTGCCAGTGGGATCCTGTTTTACATACCCTTCGATCGCGAGTAACCAGTGGCGGGACTGATGAATGTTTGTAGAAAGTTTTGGGTTAACATCCGCTTGGCGTTAACGAATCCACCCCGGGTAACCGCATTGATGGGTCCAGGGTCAGGAACGTTCACAATACGGCCACAGGGGTATAATCAGTGTGATTCTTATACACAAGGAAGCCCTAGCAGTCTATTCTCGTCCTATTTTCCCCGTAATTAAAGATAACATCGCGTCTCTTCACACCCTCTCCCTTCTACTATTTCCCGCGCATCTCATATCCTTGTCAGCTCAGCTCATCTCTAATTATTTGAACGGAGCGAGCTTATTCCACGAATTTCACATCCGAATTCGTAGGCGCAGATGACGTCAGGCGCTCCGCTTTGCACTCGTCAAATAACACGTTTCCTCTGAGTTCGGCCAACCGTGAGATTTCCAGGGATAGATTACGTGCTCATGGATTTGAGCTTTGGCACGAATGGGGACATGGAGAATTTTCACTATATTCTCAGAATGTGACGCTAAATGTAATATATGTACATCCTCTCTAGTGTTCGTGGAAATGACCGGGATTAAAGTAAAGCACTCTGAAACAACAAGTGCTAATAGGGCAAACACGTGCCTTCGGTTAAGATTTTGGCTCCATATGTTCACGAAAATTTGAAAATCAAGCATTCCTGGCTGTTTTTCAGGGATTTCTGAAATCCTTTAGGATTCCTTTTTTGGGATTTCAGAATTTTTAGGAAAAAAATATAGGCCTAATGTGAGAGATTCTGCGCTTTTTGTCTGTTTTTTCATGCAAATTACGTCATACACTGTAAGAAAATCAATTTTCTTTTTTTTTCTCCAACTAACCTCTCATTTGATTTTTTTCTCTTAAATTCTAATCCTTCTTTAAGTGTTTTTTGAAATCTTTGTTCTTCTTGGATACAGAGTAGCTGTAGATGATATCGGAACTTTTATACACCTGGAATAAGTAAATCTAAGAAAATTCCACAGTTCCTTATAGGATACTCTCGCTTAAGTGCCATCGAACATGAAAGCATACTTCTTGTGATTGCTTAAATAAGAATACAGAACCTAAGATTCCACTGTTTCCTGCAATTTTCTCGAAAAATAAGGAAAGATCCTATTAAAAAGAGGCGTGGCCAGATAGAATTGTTTTCACTAAATTAACCATGAATTGAAGTACTCTCAAAATATTTGTGAGCTGAGAGAATTTCCCGTCCTTTCTCCAGAAAAATCCGCCAATTTACGTTGCCTTCATCATTACTACTCCACTACAGCGGGAATGTAGTATGGTTGGGTTGGAATGTTACCTCTGGGCCTGCACCCCTGGTAGGAGTTAGAAATGACCTAATTGTAACTTAAGTATTGCCACTTTTATTGTGCACCAGGGATACACCTTGAATATTTTTCCTTAATGTATCTGGAGAGCTTCTCAATTCCTCCCTTGTGCTTGTGATCTACCTTTGTATAGCGCACTTTGTGCATATTAGTAAATAAATAAACAAATGACTTATTTAAGGTATGGCTCGTGTAGAGTATCCCCTTCGCTTCTCATCACCGGGAAATTTTTAACTTACCTTAAGATGCAGTTTTTCATAAAACCCTTTTGGGCATGAGGACTATATAACTTAACCTCATGCTGTATGCAAGCTTTGCTAGTGAAACGTTAGGTGTTGAGGTATTAGATATTCACCTTCTTCCTCTTCTCCCTTTCCGTGCCATCTCTTAAAAAAATACATTGAATTTCCATCGCGGGCTCAGTACTTGAGGCTTATTTTGTCCTTTCATGTGAACATCTCTCCAATTGTCCAATCCTTCTCAAGAAAACCTGTGGGAGTGGCGGTGCCTGATCTACATATCTGGTAGCATGTACGCAGTAGAAATTCAAATAAAAAATAAAAGATTCGCCTTGGGAAGCCGAGATAAACAACCTGATTGTGCAATGAGATTTTGATGGCAACATCAGGTAATAAAGTCTTCGCCAGTGTTAGCAAGGATTGTAGTTGGCTTTTCCAATCTAAATAATTCTAAATCAATGACTTAGTCCGAGTAATTTGTGGTAATATGTACCATGGTAGTGAGTAATACAAAATAGTAGTATTTTTCTTTCAAATAAGGGTTATGGGTGTCAGATCTTCCAGAATCCGAGCAGAACTCCGGGAACGTTGCCTTTTAGCCTTTTAGCCAAGATTCTGTGGCAGTAGCTGACTTCATGCAGAAAAGAGTTGATGCTTTGACTTTCTAGGTTTGAGCTTTCATATCTACCAGGCTCTGAAAATCAAAGTTCAAATCATGGAGCGAGCAAGGCTTCCAGAATTTGTTGTCGTCTCTGCTATAAAAACTCCAGAGATTTTCAAGCAGCCAAACAGGCACTTACGACAAAGCATTTACCGAATCCTAACGTTTAGTCTCCAGTTACTGGAAGTTCATTAAATTTATTGTTCTGGAATAGATTCAGGAGTAGGAGCAAATCTAGACTAAGACCCTTCTTCGCGAGAAAAGCTAGAGGTCATTCGGGAAATGCATGCATCACAGGCTCCCTTGTTTTTCTAGCTGTTCTCCTTCTACCGAGAAGCGTTTCTTTTCCAAGGAAAGTGAGCTGATTGTTGGTCGGCTAGGGAGATTTTTCCAGAGAACCCTGGGATAAATCCAGCTTTTCATCTTATTCCTACTCGTAATCACTGTTTTGCTTTTGATCAACATACTCGCAAGTTCTCACCTTCTTTCTTGTAATGATGGCTCGGAAGGATCTCTGAGATTTAGTGAAAATTTCCTGCACACGAGTTGGGATCAACTCATCATTGTAAGATTCCCATCCCGAAATGTATCGCAGGAAAAGAATGTCACGCCCATGGCTCACATCGTCTAGCCTCTCACCTCGACGAACTGTTCGTAAGGTAAGGAGAAAACTTGACTGGTTGCGGTGCGCAGAGATTGTCTTGAAACTTTTTTCGGAATAAAAGGCACCGCTTCACCGTTTTGCCTGTCAAGGGGGGTTCACAGTAATGATGAGGATATTCCTGTGATATGTCGACCTTATGAGACTCTCAAACTTGAAAAAAAAATTCTCGTGTGAGCTCTATTTCTGGATTTTATCAGTCAGCAAATAAGTATGTACGTAGCTGTGACACGATGGCTCACAGCTACGCCCTTCCTATCGCTATGCGGTACGGTTCTCAGTGATAGACGCAATATTATTTCTCGGGAAGTGGAAAGGAGGAGGGTGTGGAGCCTAATACTTGAAAATGGAGGCATGGCCATGTCTAAGATTGGTTGATCACGCAATTAGCGGATCACAGAAGTCTACCGCCTCACCTGTTGTTATTATTGAGATTACCCAGGGTGAACGCGTCAACACCTCAGAATTCACGAATTTACCCGTCAGTAACACGTTTACTCTGGGTAATCTCAATGATGGGACATGCCGTGGACACAGCTGGTGAAAAATGGGGTGTGTTCAGCGAGGAAAAGCTAGGCATTTGATTAGTATTAGATTTACCCTATGCAACTTCACCCAAAAAAAAACTACAAAAAGTGCAAATGAGATAATAGGGACACTTTGCCAATTTTATGAAGCAATCCTGGAAATATAGCCCACCTATTTAGGCGTTTCCCATGGAGCGCTTCACACATAGATCATAACTCCATGACATGAAACGAGTTTGGCGCTTACCATGACCCTATGTATGGATTAGGATTCATGGATGCGCAACCGGGAAAAACCAGGTTAACAAACCAACTTCGACGTTCTACGTATCCTAACCTTGCCTTCTTTCTTGGATGGTCAGGCTAGCCATAATTGGTTTGCTTGGTTAGCGTTTCATGAATCCTGAGGGCCGCATGCATCACTGAGATTACCCTAGGTAAGCGTGCGAACGTGTCAACACCACAGAGATTTACCCACCGTTAGCGCGGGCGTCTACGCGTTTGCTCAGCGTAATCTCAATGATGCAACTAAGCCCTGGAGGCTACCTTCGTTCCTTTTCCGGACACCTTTGAGTCTTGAAAAAAAAGGCTGGGTTCTCCTAGAATCATCGAAGCCGATTACCATTATTGTCCGAAGTTGTTGCCGTTATCCGGCGAAAACTAGTGGCTTGCAGAAGAGGAAGAAAAATATTCTCACTCAATATGATCTAATGAGGGGTTTTGGTTTTTGAGCTCTGAGTTTCATTTGCTATGTCGGTTGAAGGATTAACTGTGTTTAACGGAAATGCTCGCAAAAACCGGAAGTAATGTTCAGAAAACATCAAAACAAACAGGTCTTCACATGCTTCACAGATTTCAAGAGTCCTGAAAGCTTACGCGATGGGGGAGTTCTTCGCCCTTACAATGAAATACACTTCTACTTTTTGACCTCTCCCCTAATGAACTCGAAGTGATCTTGGCATTTTCAAGGATTTATCAGCTATGAAAATGGAATTAACTAGAGGGCGTTAATGGACTTAATCCATTGCGCCTGAAAAACTACTACGATGAGGACGCATCCAGGATTACGGCATCCAGGGAGAAATTTGGTGATTATACGCCGTTCCCAGTGCTGTTCTGCAGCTGAATTGTTCGTCACGAAGTCATGCCATCGTTTCTTTCTGAAAACAACCTGTACTGGCTTCTTTACAGGCAAATCCAAAATTTGTTTTGCTATAATGGACAAATTGAGACCTCTCTGAAAGGAAATTGGGTTGGCTCAAAAGAAGAAGCGTCGAAGGTGCTGTCAGATCGTCGATTCCAGGGTTGAGCCCCAACAAGCGTATTTGCTACAGAACACAAGGTCATCAACCACAAAATTAAAAAAAAATGTGAACAAGCAGGTGGCAAACATTAGATCAGAGCCTTTTAGGGCAAGGGAACGTATCGTCCCGAGAAAGGATTCATGGAAGTTCCCGGGAAGTTCTTAAGCTCGCTGTTCATCTAGGATGGACGAGTTTATTGGACATATGGTGGTTTAATTCTTTGGTTTTGTAAATATTTCTCAATGGTAACTGAGACGACTCGCTCAAACAACGTCCAGCGACTTTTCCTTGGTAAACTTACCCACATCAGAAGGGTGAGTGACTCATTCCTTTCCGGGAACAATCATGAATCTCGCCAAAGTTTGCAAGTTCTACGTCATATCTTGCAAGGGTACATATAAGGAAATCCTCCTTGTCTTTGGAAGAATTTTGTCAATTGCTTTATATGCAATGACATGAATGAACTATAGAATAAGTGGAGACTAGTACATATCTTTCCCTTGTGGGGTTGTAAAGCATGGGTAAAACAAACTGTTGAGTTGATTGGACAAGTTTTTTATGATGAAATCATACATGTTATGAAAACAAGAACATTTCTTAAAAAATAACAAAACGTTGTTCGAGAAATCAGCCAAGAAATTGAGAAAGTGGGCTGTCGATGGGAATGAATGAGAAATACTATTGGCTTCAAGAACTATAGTATGTACACGAACTTAGAGTACGTACTATAGAGAATCATTGCTTTGTCTGACGCGAAACCTTGAAATTTTGGCTTTTCATAGTCTTGAACAGCAGCCTAATATTGGTACATGATGTAAAGCATTCCGAGGCAACACCAAGTAGTAAAATGGGCGCAAGTGTTGTGCTTCCCAGGTTTCCTAGTGTGTCTTTAGGGGAAAAGCTTTTACCTTTGGTGTAAAACATGAGTAGTTGATTCAAAAAAGTGGAATAAATAGTGGAATACAAATGTAAACCTGCAAAACGTGTAAAAAGAAGCAGCCACACATTATTATTCGTGGAATTAAAATTGAAAATGGTGACTTTCTTGACGGAAGTCCTTGATTTATCAAAAAATACTGCTAGATATATAAGTGTTCCTTCTAAGTACGTACTACTTTTTCAGTCGACGACAAATCTCGGGCGAGTGAGTTCGTTGCGAAAAATGCATGCGATCTCGAGTCTCGAGGATCGTGTCCCTCCGCATCGCTACGACACGTTCGACGGTGAGTTCCCAGCACGTCTCGTCGTTTTCCCTTAATTAAACGCTAAATAAATGCGCGACAATGAGATCCCGAGAAATGAACGCGTGGGGCCGTGAAGTGGAAAAGGGCGTCCACGGTCAGGACATCTTCAGCCGCTGCAAACATCTCGTCGAAATCAACAGCCATCGGATGAGCATCGTTCTGGAATGGCGATTTCATGCAGATGAGCATTAGTCAGAGAGCTTCGGAGGAGAAAATTTCTGCAGAGGAAAAAATCGCTTTGGAATGCACTTCCTCGTGTTGAAGTGGAAAACGTCAGTCACTTATGGAAATTTTCCATGGTTTGGAGTGGGTGGCGTAAAAGCGGCTTCCTCGACAAGAGCCTGGATTGCCTTCATTCATTCATTCATTCATTCATTCATCCACTTGTTCTATCATTTTCTTCCTCATGCCTTTGTCTATGTACATACTACATGATTGCTCTCACTATCTCTCCATTATTCCTTTCCTCACTCATTTCGTCTCTTTTTTTTGAGGATTCTTTTTCTCGCTTTCCTCTTTATGACAGTAAATACTACAAAATGGTAGCATTAACGGAATTTCCACGAAAGTTTGCCTCCCCCCCCCTCTCCCTCTCTCCCTCCCAAAAGAGTCTGGAAGCCTGGAATGCCAAGTTTTCTTGGCGGTCTATATCAAACCTTTCCTCGCTAACACCGTTTCTGAGGAAAATGAAATGTGTTTTGTTTTCCTTGTGTTTGTACGAATTTTCCTTGAGAATTTCAAATTTCAGTCTAGTGGAGAGGATTTCTACAAAAGTCCATGCATTCCGACGTAGTTTCTTTCGCTCAATCCTAGTTTCCAACATTGAACACCTCTACTTGTTTTCTGTTTCCTTCACTTCCTCCTTCTTGCTCAGTATGTATTTCACTATTCTTTATTCATGCGTTTTTTTTTTTTGCTCCAAGAGGTGGTTTAGGATGGAATTACGGATTACATGACATCCCATCCGCAGTGTCATTTTCAAGCCACCGTATACCATTGCTGCATGTACATCTTTATGCATTTCCAGCAGTATGCAAGCATCTGCTGGGAAACCACGCCATGATAGATCTTTTGTTCCTGGGGTTTGTCGCATTGGTTCCGCTCCTATCGTGCCGTAGTTAACGCTTGAATGTGTAGATCTTCTGAAGAGAGGTTCTGGTAATTGGCGACATCACTTTTATAATATCAACAAGCAATGGACCACACCCGTTCAGGATCAATGTGATAGCAGTGCGTTAGTGATTATTAGAAAGCGAAATTATCTTCAAATTGCTATTCTTCTTTGTATCACCTGATGCTGTTTGACATGCAGTGCTCCGGAATTTTAAAAAAAAATTGCCTCAGCCTTGTCTCGATAAAATCCGCGATCCATCAATTACAAATTCATATTCATTTTGTAAGGCTTTTTGTACGATAACGCTAAGTTCATGGTAGAGTTGGTATCTGATAGAACCATCAGGGGTATAGTGCGTGTATTTCGCACTCTGACAATGAATATCCCAAGTGTACGCACGTTTGACCTGTGGTGGGATTCATAAACGTTCCCGGGAAGGTTCTCACTTAACCGCGATTCTGGAATGGACGAGTTCTCCCGGAAACAATGGGTATACTATAGTCGAGAGATTCGTCTCAAGACCCATCATAAATTATGGTGGAGAAAGCAAGTTTTTTTTTTCAATTTTTGCTCGACAAACTCGTCCAATTCGGATGAGCGGGTAGCTTAGAATCTTCCCGGGAACGTTCATGAATCCCACTGCTGGAAAGGGTGATGCGGGCGGAGGGGCTCTGTGATTGGTCCATCGGATTTATCGGCCAATCATAGGCCTTGGCAGCACCGTCTTTTCTAGGTACGACGCTTCACACCACACATCTCTGGGTAGCAGTGACGGACGCAGAAAGTGGGCTGGGGGGGGGGG
>JARK01001413.1:586907-640021 GCA_000688135.1 Ancylostoma ceylanicum
CAGCCCCCCCCCCCCCGCTCTTCTTTCACATTTGGTGTCTGTAATTAATTATTTTCGCAAATCCTTCAAAGCTCTCATTAGCGCTGGCTGCGCAAAAAAAAATTGAGGAAGGGAAGTAAGGGTTTTAGGGCTTTCTCTGTCTTTAGCATTCGGATCTTTCCCATCGGATAGAGTTGATGATTGGATTTATTAATTTTTTCAATTTTCATGTGGTCCCAAGTATTCTATTATTTGTAAGCGTAAAGCTACCGATCTCTACAAGAATTCCATATATTTTTGGACTGATCCACAGCAAAGTGTAGATTGGCTTGCGCTTCCCATAAATATCACGTCTAGTACCTTGAAATCGAGGCAAATCCTCGTTTAATATGCACCTCACTCCATCCACTTTCCCCGCTGTCCTAACCAAAAACGCTTGTGTTCTCGCTTTCATGTAATCGAGAGCTCTGTCGAGACTCAACGAGGCGTGAATCCAGGCAATTCGAGGTCTACAATTTAGTCGGTGACAAGTAGCGAAGTTTCTTCTTCGACGATTATTCTATGCGCTCTGCACTCTTCGTCTCCTTTTTTGAAGGATATCCGTCTACCTTCGCACCGCCCCCTCCCCGTTCTGCCACCATGTCTTATCCAGTATCCTGAATCCGGTGTTTCCGGCATGGCTTTTGTGCTCAATAGGTAGTAGCTGCCCGCATTTCACCATAACATACGATTATCCTAGGGATTTGTGGCCAAAAATGGCTACTGCGTAGGCGGTGTTTTCGCCGCGGCTCCACCAGCAGCTAGCTATACTAGCAGAGAAATAAACGTGGAAACGATTCAATCTACTGGATTTACGCCCGATGCTATGGTCGGAGAGCTGGCTGTGCTCGGTCGGCTGAGCACATCCAGGCGGGTCACGAGCGCATAATCGACGACTACCGCCAGGAGCATCGATCCTGAAGCGACTTCGTTTTTGCATGCACATGTGTTTCTAACAATCTATTGGCCGACAGCACTCGCTCAGCTCACCTTACATGGGACGGCAGCGCTGTGTTTGTTCGATATATGTATTACCTGAGTAAACGTGGATTTCGTGCTTTCATGGCGCTTTTTTCGCGTTGTCGGGCAATTTTTCCGGAAATCCTGGTTTGCTGTTTCTTTTCGGGCAATTTATACTCCTAGCGAATCATATCCTTTGTAAAATCAGCCTTCCAACGTTTTCCCTCAGGGAATCCATGTTTCTCTTGGAAAAAAAACTGACGTCGTTCTTCCATCTTTGTTTCCTATAGCCATCAGGCAGCTTTATAGTCTCATTAACTAGATTTACGAGCTCCCCCCATAGCTCTTTCTTGGATTAAACACTCCTCTGCAAGACTAAGGATCCAAAGTCCAAATCTGCGCCATTTCCAGAGACAGCTTCTTTCTCCTTTCTGGAAATATCGGCTTCCTATTTTTCCAGTGAGTATTAATTTACCTTGAGCATAGTTAAGCTAACAAGCAAATACGGCTGCACCAAGACAACGCTGTTTTCCTTTTCCCAGGCCTCTCCTAGGAATCTCCTAGTTTTTCCAGCTGAACAGCTGGAAAACTCCAGAGTCCAGAGCGGAACCAATTAGGAAAATTGCCTTTTTTGTTGCGCCAATCCTGTCTTCGCAGCTGGGACGCTTCTAATCTACGGTTTTTGATCTCCATAGCAGGCTGCGTAGGAGCTTGAAATCCAGAAATGTGGTTCAGGAGATGAAGGAGCACTAAATCTTGTTGGATAGGCGGTAATTTTGAAGCAATTTCGTTGATAGAATGACTGTTTTTAGTTTAAAAATCCAGAAAATATCCTGGTTATGCTGCTGGGAAGCGGTTAATCTCTGATTTTTCATCTTCTTGAAAAGCCGGCCCAGCTCTGAAAATCCAGGAGAGGTGGGCTGGATCCTTGATTCTGCTTAGTATACTCTCTTACCTGAGCCCTCGCAAGCCTTTCCGCTGACTGTCCTTTGGCCGAAGTGCTGTAGCGAGAACGTTTCTAGGAAGAGTTCATCTTTCACCGGATATCGGTATCGCTCTCGTTCTCCTGAGCATTCATTCATTCATTCATTCATTCATTCATTCATTCATTCATTCATTCATTCATTCATTCATTCATTCAAACAAGAAGATCGAAAACAATCGTAAGAACATTGTATACCCACTTTACCATCCTAAATAGATGAGTTTTCTGAATAAAACTTGTCGTAGTTCATTCCCCTAAGCAACCATTGAGTCCGTCCTGATTTTTACTTGAGAAGCTTTTCCATTCGTCGGAAACTGGTGCTTTACCGCTTTCCTGGAGACTATCAGGAATCCCACAGCTGGTCCTAAGCACGGTTGTGTGTCAGAAAATCTTCCATCGATCAGTAGCTCGTGAATTAGTTACCTCAGTAAAAATAACTTTGATCCGTTGATGCGTTAATCCGTTAGTAACGCACAACCCTAGCCACAAAGTGCTCACATGGAGAAGAGGCGGAGCTTTTTTCAGGATTAGGCCATTTTGCCACTGGCAACGCTCTCATAGCTTTTATGCTCTGAAGCTCTTTTCTCACGAAATCCTCTCCTTATCCCATTTACGACGCTTTCCATAAGCATAAAACCCTTCATCCTATTTGCGCTGCGCTGTTTTTTCTTCGTTATTTTTATGGGCAGACCGCAGCCGTCGTCCCTGGAAACGAAGTACATTGCTGGACCTTATCGGTGTTTTGCCAGGATTTTCTCAGTGACTTTTCAACAAGTTCGTATTATACATACATAGTAGACCACTTGAGCTGAATCCATGTACGTATATATCGCTGTGTGGATGTTTTCGACCCACTGCCCCGCGTCGACGCCTACCTATTCATGAGCATTGTCAGCTAAACAATAATATTTTGCTTTGAGCTTGGGCAGGTGGAAAATTCCAACTTGTGGATATTCACGCAGTATTTTTGGATTTCTTAAAGCTGGTCTTTGGATCCATAACCTATGAAGCAGAAGGGAAATCTTCACCCAATTTCCATTTTGTTCCTTCCACTATATACCTACATATGACGAAATCAATGATATCCCGTGGAACATATCAGCAGAGAGATCACAATGTTGATAAGAAATTTTGCAACAGGTCTTCTTGCCAATACAGTTTAAAGCTACTGGAAAAGTGATATTTTTTCCTATTATAGAATTGATAGGTATTGATCGAGGTTGAGCTGAAGTCAGATTTCTCCATTCACAAGCTCCTGAACTTCAGCGCAGTTTGAGCTTCGTTCTTCAGTTTTTCCAAAGACTTGGCATTAGTTAATTAATGGCCAGCTATCACCTCAATTTTACCTTTCTAACTTAGCATTTATTCACTTATTGTGTGCAAAAGTAACGTTACTGGGAATAAAATGAGGACAAATTGATATCCAGGGTAAAAAGTTACCCCAAGGTTAAAAACAGTTGTTAGGATCTGTGACTTCAAGACTGGAAACATCTGTGAAGATTCAAGTTCTGTCTAATTTTCCGCTATCCCTCGACATCGATCGATTTCAGCTGAGCCTGGATACATCATTGAGATCACCCATGGTAGACGTGCTGGCCCCCCTTGTTAATGATGGGTAAATTTGTTCGATGTTAGCACACCTTGGGTAATTTCGATTGCGCATGCCGCCTCCGAGGTAAATCCTTTGTAATAAGCTTCTTGAGGAGGAAAAGATGGTTTATTAGTGTACAACAATCTCAAGAAGACTTTTTGCTCATTGTTTCTCGTTTATGTTCCTGTCGAAGGTCTAAAACGTCTCGTTATAGGGGTGTAATATTACAAATATATGTTAGGTTAAACGAATAAAGGATAAAGGATTTTGCAGCTCTGCATCGATTCTGGATTTGTCCAAGTGCACAGCTGGCAATCTCGACTGAATTCTTTAGACGAGGAATGCCTGGTTCCTTTTGCTGCTGGGTCTGAATGCGTCATTGAGATTACCCAGGGTGAATTTGTTGGCTTCCATTTCTTCAATGCATCACTGATATCACCCAGGGTAAGCGTGATGATGCACGTGCTAACGATGGGTAATTTTGGGTGGTTCCAGCACGTTTACCCTGGATGATTTCAATTATGCATGCGGTCAATCGTTTCTTGCTTTTACCCGCTAGCAATCCCAAAGGGAGTAGTCTACACCCTGTCTGTATCATAAGAAAGTGAAATAAATGGTGGTTCCCTCACCAAATCAAGAAATTAACATTAAATCCTTAAAACTGGACAACTAGTAACATTAAATCCTTAAAACTGGACAACTGCCTCACAATGAACAAAATTGACCAATTGTATTATTCTTGAGTTCTTTAAAAAATCTCTAATTACATGTTATGGGAAGTGGTCTCTATTTTTACGGTTTTGTTTTCCTCAGATAATAGGTCCTCTTGGTAACACAGTTTGAAGCCACTGAGATAGTCATAATTTCCTGCTGTAAAATTTATAGGTATTGATCGAGGTTGAGCTGAACTCAGATTTCTCATTTCGCGGCTCATGAATTTCGGTGTAAGACTGGAAACTGGCGCACGGACTGACTCCTGATTAGTAGAGGTCAATCTCGTTCCTCCTTCCTCTTTACCTTCTGTCTCCTTCTCTCCTCTTTGTTTTGTCTTCTCTTCTTCTCATACTCTGCTGCCCCCATATCTCCTCCTTTTTTCCTCCTGGCTAAATTGCTTTTCCATCCCACCATCTACCTTCTTAATATCCTTCGAAGTACAACCTACGCACGATACGTTCTGATGTCATCGTCCTTTCACAATTTCTCGTCACCTTTTCAGAGAAATTCTATTGTTGATTGCTGGGAATCCGTGCACTTTCCAGTATGTCCTTGGTTTTTCTATGAATTACTCGCTGCAGCTTTTCATTTCGCGCTTTTATTACCCTTCTCATCGCATTACATTATCCCATCTTTAATCATCCTTTTTAATACGCTGTTGTTCATTCGCTGTGGATTCTCCTGCACCTGTCTTTCACCTATATTTTTCCATTTCTCTTAGACTAAACATTCCTGGAATGTGAATTCTAACAGCCACTTTTTCCCTCTATCGCGGCGCTATTAGCTTTTTCAGGAACGTCGGCTCTTCCATAAATAGGAAAAGAGCATTCCAAGGGCACACAATGTTTAATAGAAGCTTCTCCCTCGATTTCCCCCCGTTCTGCAGCGCAGAGCCCTTAATCTGACTATTAGCGAGATGAGGGAGGGTAATGCCAACGCGCCTCGTCCATTTGTATCCACGGGCATTTGCATATTCCATAAAAAGTCCGTGGCGTCTTTAATGATTAACCAGCCGACGGGTGATCTCTCACAGATGACTTCCTGCATAAGCCAGGATTCCTAGATATCCCAGCGGAAGTCCTTGACTCATGGCGGTTCCCTTGGCGCTTGTTTTTCTGGGCAGTCCTTATAAGTCCTTTATTGCGCTGTCGACGACGATGTGCACTGACATCGTCGTCAGCGACGTCGTCTGGTTCATTCGCTCGTCGTCATCGTCGTCCTTCATTAGGGTTTTGGGACAAATTTTAGTGGGTCCGCCGTCGATGCGTCCCGTCCGTCCGTCCGTCGGCGGCAGCGAAAGTCAGGCGACAGCTTAACGAGCTTTCACCAGCACCTCAAAACAACGCCGCTAATCCAAAGTCCCGGCTGTGTGTCTGGGAATTCGCTAAGCTCCGGGCGTAACCACAGTCCAGCCACCACGGCTATACTCTTCTTGCCGCAGGCGATAAATCTTTGAGCGCAAAAAAAGCAGGAGGATTTCTTGGAATAAGGAAATTGTTTGTGAATAATTAGGATCTAGAACGTATCAGATATATTCCAGCCCGAAGAGTTGATTTCGAATAAGTCGAACATTCAAAAATTCAAAAAGAAGGCGCAGTGCAGCTCCGCTGGGAAGGATAAGAAGAGCTGTAAAGTTTTTTCTTCTTCTAATAAACAAAAAAATCTATGTATATAGTAACAATGAATCAAAGACGTTCTTCTGGATTTCAAATTTGGTTCCTGAACTATCGAATGAATTATTGAATAATTCGCGTCTTGCGACCCTATGTGCAAATTTGTCCATGAAATAGTGGAGTCACGTATATGCTCTAACAAATCCGCCACCCACGCTTATGGCTTGAATTTGTCTGCAGTTTTGCGTCTAGTGATTTATAATCTACGCAAGAAATGCGACGAAATGTCGTGCACACCTTTGTTCTCGTTTCATGGTGAATCGAGATCCCTGCTCCTTTTGTTCCCTACAGTAGCCTAACATTTGCTCTTCCAGAAAAAGTGGGAGAGATAGAAAGGAAAAGCCTTTCGTCTTTTAAGTGAAAGTTGTTTCAAGTAAAAGTCATTTCCATACAGAAAATTTTCTGGAAATACAGCTAGTGAGGGAAACCGAGATAATGGGGAAAGAAAGTTTCTCCAGGAAATGGTCTAAGTCTGTGCATATCTACCCTTCTGTCTTGAATTGAAGCAAAATTTCCTGAGGTAGCTGAATCTGTAGAAAATTTCCCCAAAGTTACACAATAAAGGAATTTTTTTCGACAGTTCATTGGTCTATCCATCCATGCTTACCAGAATTCTGAAGTATTTCGGTGCCTTCTAACTTTTTCTCAATATTTCTCTAGTTTTCAGGACTTCCCCCGTAGTTTTCTTTCAGCATCGCTGCAATACCTACATAAAACCCCCATGTATTTCCATGATTCATCTCTCCAAAGATCGATCTTCCAATCCCTCGTCTCTTGAGGGCCTAATTGCCTACTACCAAGTTAGATGTAATCAAAGGCCCGAATAGTTTTTGACTCCGTTTGAGTTTGGGCTTTTTCTGTAATTTCCTCTTGCACCTGCAAGTATTCCATATCCAGAAACATTGTGGATTTCTGCCTGTTTTCCACGGAATGTTGCTAATTTTCCAATTGGCGAGGTTCTAGGAACATAAAAAATTAGAATTTCAGAATTAAACTAGAATTAAATTAATGATAACGCATCCATTTTAGGATTAAATTAGTTCAGGATTTCAGAATTAAATTAGAATTAAATTAATGTTAACGTTTCCAAAAGTTGACCCCCATGCTGGGCATAATTACGAGGGCAGTAAGTGAATCAGGTGACTTCTTAGACATTGTGGAACCCAATTTGAGATCCTTATAGGAAAATCCCCGGTTTTCCCTGGAATTCTTCTAATCCTGAAATCGTGGGAAATTTTTCTTGACAAAAATCTTGCTCATATTTTTATTTTCCTTTCTATTTTCCTGTTTCAATCAAACCATATTAATTTCAACGAGGCCTAGGGTTCTTGGTAGAGTGAGCTATAGCTGGGAGGATTCCCATAAAGTAGATCCCAGTTGCAGTAGATTCCAGACGCAAGAGGTGGATGCTGTAAGACTTCTTGTGGAAAAAATCCTTAGCTCTTCTATAGTCTGCTTCCCACACGACGATATTTGGATAACCGTGCGTACTGTCCGTTTTTCTCGCCATCCTCTCGAAATGCTGCGCACTTTCTTGCGTTCTCTTGCTCTCTGGCTCTTTTCCAGCTATCGTCCCTGGTGAAACAGACTATAGCATATCTTTTGCTCTTTCGTATTTTTTTGTGATTTTCTATCATTAGGACCTGACACCTGTTTATTTTCTTTTTCACAGCATATCCCCAAAACAAGGCTACTAATTATTTCCGTAATTCATTCTAAACCCGGATCAGCTTCCTTTTCTCGGAAACAGACTAGGAAGCAGCTGCTTAGCTACATTTCTGTCTGAAAGTACCGTGATCTTATGACTATACGCACATAGCACTGTTTACAGCAGATCGTTTGAGCTTTTGGTGCTTTGGTTATGCTCACTAGCTCTGAAATCCCCGCGAAAGGGTAATCACATCAGACAATCACCTGTCTGCGCTGTGATCTCTTGTCAGTGCGCTTATCCTTTGACGTCAAACTTTCATCCATAGCCGTTTTCTCGCCAACAACACCGTTCTGCTCAGTTTTTCGCTCTATTTTCCTCTATTACGTGGAATGTGGCGCGTTTTTCCAACTTTCCAGGGAATGGCAATTACGCGGGTTTTTCACCCAGCGCCATTTTCCCTTCGTGAGCGATGGGTAGGCGTTGTAATCCCCGTGCAGTGCAATTAAATGCGCTATCGCACTCCATTTCATTATATCGCCTAAATGAGGAAGTGTGCAAGGTCGCGTGGAGTCGCAATTTTTCAAGGATCACTCATTGCTCTTTTCCAGCTCGTTGCCATCCGGGATAGTACGACTTTCGCTGGCGGCGGAAATTGCGCTTTTCAGGAGTATGAACAGGCAAAAAATGAGAGAAAATGAAAGAGGTGTGGCTGTCGCTGGCGTCATAAAAAAGTTTAAATGAACATAAAGGGCAAACTTGCGCCTAATGAAGTGGATCCGTGGAAAGTGCGTCGATAGTTTTTCCTTCCGAGCGCACGTATGTCATGTCATCTACAGAGCCGCGGCAGAACATTTATTAATACGGAATTCTCCTGTATGTATGTTTTCAATTTTCTAGAACATTGACGCTGTTGGAATTCTCGCACTAATCATCCAGAATTTCCTTCCCTTCTTTCTCGAAACTGTTCTATGATATCTCGTAGTGCTTCCCAAACGTCACAAATCGTTGAGTCGCACTTTCCCCACACTAAACCCAGGACATCACATTCCCCACACTAAACCCAGGTCATCTCGTAATTCTTACTACGACGCGTCGTAATGACACTTGCCCTAATGTCTTCGGGTTACGGTAAATTCTCCAGGCCGCAGCCACACACATTATTTTCTGTTCATTTTTCTCGAACTATTGTCCCTGGAGGGCACATTATGGAAACCCGAAATCGTATCCACCTACATTCTCGAGCCTGCATCTTCCTATGGAGTTCCAACATTTTCCATCGTTTCACTCCCTTGTGTCCTCCTATCTCCACTTTCCAGCTTTAACCTCCTGGGTTTCTTTCTTTTCTTTTCTTTATTCATCCACTAGATCGCACAGGTACGGTAGATCCCGTACTAAACTTGCGAACTCCTGGGTAAACTCGTAAAATCTCGATTACCTAGGAATTCATACTGGGATGCTGCAGCGAAATTCCCTTATGCATCCAGAAACCCTATCTCACCTGTTCAGGAAAGACGAGTTTACCGGAAATAAATTTCACACATTCCTTGTTTTACCGCCTCTTGTCTCTATTTTCTAGATCCAAGCTCTTCTCAAAATATGCAATCCTTACTGGAGAACTCGTCCATTCCTATTCACTTAGGAAGTGACACCAGGGGTATATGCGCTGATGGGATTACTCAGAATGTACGTTTAAACATCCCCAAGCTAAATTTGTTAACACGGGCCTCGATACGTCTACCCTGGGTAACCTCTGTTATGCACTTACTTAGGTACAAAATCCGATAGCGGCTTATGTGGACGTTAAGTGAAATTTTGCATCCATCTCACTTTGAAAAATTAAGGAATTCGAGGATAAGAATGCAAAAATTCTGCTATATTTCGGTCTTTCCTCTCCCTTTACCGGTCCAATATTTCTTGCAAGGCATAGTGTTTGCTGGAAAACTCGTCTACTCTGATTCATTGGGAACCCATGCTTCTCCGAGGCACGTCTCTGGATCCCGGCAGTAGCCAGCCCCGTTCTCCATTGAGACTCTTCGTCCTTAGTATATTTGTCTGGATGATATTCGTTTCGACAGCTATGAAATTCGATTTTGACAGAAAAAAATCTTGAGGAAAATTCCGGAAATTTGTTAGTCGACTTGATTTGACTTGACTTCGGCTATTTAAACAGTCGTTAGAAAAAGATGATGGAAATCCACCTTGATTTCACTACTGTAGCTCTTCAAAATTGTTGCCTGGATACCCCTCTTCCCAATTTTTCGATGGGATTTGATATCGTGCAGATGGAAACTCATATTCTGTTTGTTTTCCTAAACGCATTTCTTTTCTTTTTTTTTTCTTCTTTCTCTCCACTTCTCTACTTTGAGAAATTGACTTCTAATCCATCTTTATCCGGAAACTTCTGGCTTTGAAACGTTGACATGAGCTCGAGAGGAACTTATGCACCCTCTGGAGGAATAGACTGGTTCTTGAGGATTTTCCTATTGAACTCCAATTCTCTGGGATCTTTATGAACTTACCAAATGGTTTCTGCACATTTTTTGCTTTACTATTGGTGACTGTGCTATTATTGGTAGTGCTGAATCGGCTTCAGCGGAAAAAGAAACGAGAAATTTTTGGAAATTTATCATGATTGAAACCTACCTTTATTTTACTAGTTTTTTCGAGAGATATGCCTAGCTACCGTTCTTCATATTTGAATTTCATACCTTGAAGAGAGAGAAGTTTTATCGTCATATGTGTCTCCTTTCCATGTTTGTTCAACTGCGGAATTTTGCTAAGCCAAGGATTTATTCATGAGATCACATGTATCTGCCAGAATTCTCACCTTCTTGTGGTGAAGAAATATTTTCTTCATTTGTAATATATGGACCTGTGCACCACACACCAATTTTTCTATTCCTCTGGGAAATGCGAGTTCCATTCAATGAGAAAATTCCCACAAAAAGAAGTAAACCAAGCCATACTAAGTCTCTTTTAGTCACGCAATGGAAATTGAATACCTCGAATTCCCAAACTCACCTCCTTATTCCATTTCATTCGTTCGCTTTTCCCAAGAAGCAATGCTGCACGTTACGTCCGCCATATTCTCCTTTATCCCTCGTCCTCAGCCACCTTTTCCAGAGTATTCCACCGTAACTCTCCTGAAAAATGCCAGCACGAAGATGAATTCGCTAGTCGCCAAGTCGTGCTCGTCCAGCGGGTTGTCGTTCATCAACGAGGAACCGCTCTACGAGGAACGGCTGAACTCCGTCGACGAGCCGGCGTACGCCGCGTCCAGCCCGCTCTACGCGGCCGACTCGTACTTCTCCCCGCCCAAAAACTGCCTCAGTGTGCAGGGGACGGTGACGATCTGCAGGCCGCCGCCGCCCGACTTGCCGCTCTCCACGTCGAACTGCTCGAATCTGTCGGTGTCGGACCATGAGACGGTCAGGAACAATTGGTCGCGACCTGGATCGGACGTCACTTCCACGCCGGAGCTCGCGCCGAAGGGCATTCTCCGCGCCCCGCGTCTAATGGCCGCTCCCAAGCAACTCTCCTTCGACATTCCCCTGTCGCCTGCGCCTTCGCCCAAGTCTAGCTGTGTCTCTGCCTCCGGGTCTTACCACATGTTTGAGAGGCCAGCGAGGGTCTCGCGGGTCAGGAAGGAGCCGGGTCGGTTCAGACTGGCCGCGCTTCAGCAGCGGTCGAATTCTGAATCGATATTCAACATGTCGCCGCAGATAGAGAACTGTCGACGAGTGAGCGTCGCTCATTTCCCGAGCAGGGATCAAGCGCTGCTGAGGAAAATCCTCGGTCCACAGGGATTGAGTTGGATTAGCACTGATAAAGGAGGTACAGGATAGCTCAAAAGTTAAAAATTACGGTTTCACTCCAATTAATCGTTCTGGCCAGTTCAAAAGGTGGGCGTGGCTTCTGAGCGCTGATTGGGTAGTTGAAGTTTTACGCAAGATTCTCTGATATTTTTCATTCCGAAAGGAATGGAACAAAAAATTGAGCAAATTCCTGAACACTAACAGTAGCCAAGCCACGCCCATTTCATTAATTAATTTTCATGCGTAACTTCCATTAAATATGTTCCATTCCAGGAGATGTCGTGTCCCGAAAATCAGTGTCCATAGCCTACTCAAATGACCTCGAAGCCCAAAAAATGGGCGATGACTCGGAAACGCCCCTTATGGAGGAAAAGGAAGATGCCATAAGGTATTTTTGTTTTTTCTTATCTACTTGATACTGATACTTGTACTTCACAGTGATTATTGTTTATTTTGTGATTTTTAGTGGTGGCCGTTTGATAAAACGTGAAATATTACACGAGAAACGGCGTCATATGAGCGATCGAGCGCTGTTCTTTGCCGTTGTTGGAATTGGTATGTTCTTTTTTTGGATTGCTCGCTAATAGCCGAAAAAATTAATTCCGAACTATTTTTTGCTTGAATGGTAATCCAGGAAACGTTTTAAAATTGGAACATTTTGGTATTCTGTAAAATACATTTTTGTAAACCAAAATCCAAAGCTCTTGGCCAATCAACATCGCGCATGTCTCATTGATTTCCCTATTTTCAGTGCTTATGATCATTGAAAACGAGCTGAATGCAGCCGGTATTGTCCCAACGGTAAGTCACTCCTCACTTTTCCAATCGATACGTATTGTTTCCTCATTGCTCCTCCATTTCAGGGTTCTTTCTCTAGTCTGTGTCTAAAATCACTCATTGTCGGGTCCACTATTGTCCTTGTTGTTTTCGTAGCATATTTTCATATCATTGAAGTACAGGTACGAATAAGTAATTTACTCGTGGTCAGAATACCTTAAAATTATGTCACGTGTTTTCAGCTGTTCATGAACGCCAACGCTGCGGACGATTGGCGAGTAGCGCTCACATTACGGAGAATGGCTCAAATAGGTGGGTAAATTGTCGCGGAGGTACGTAATAAAATGAGAAATAGAGTAATAAAATAATAATGAAGTAGGAAATTGAGGTAATGTAGTGAAAAAAGTAAGAAATTTGAGGTAATCTGCAAGATTCACAACTTATTGACAAAGATATGTACGTGCACTTGAACCCTTCCCCTTTTATGGATTCATCCAGAATCCCAAGCTTGGGAAATCCTGGCCTATTCGTGCCTTTGTAATAAATTACACTGTTACATATGTCCTTTTAATTTCATCAAATATTCAGCCTTCCTTATTTTATTCCACTGAATATTCGGCTTCAGTTATCCAAATATTCCCGATTCACTAACTATCCAGCGTTCCTTGTTTTGGAACAGTTCTTATGACACACCACACTCTTAAAGGCAATTTATGGGAGGCGCTTAAGACGTACGCCGCGACGCGACCGCGCCGCACGCATATGCTCCCCAAATCCAACCTCTTCCTTCAAAGTCGGCGACACTTTTTCGGCTCCGATGCCATTCACCTGTTCCGCCTTTGCTCAGAAAACTTGTCCTTTTCTCCTTAGCGCTACTCGTACATTTCTAGGATGCAGCCGCGACGCGGACCTGAATCGACCAATCATAGCTCAGCAGCGTACTTCTTGACACACAGCCGGCAATCTATACTAGTGCGTGCGTCGGACGAGCGTCTGACGCACGCATCAATCTGTGGATGATTTTCCATGAGCACCAATAAACGCGGCATTACCATCCTCAACGAAAAGAACACGTGGCCACCCAGACGCGTGCGCGTGAGCTGTGTCACGGCTGCGCATCTTTCATCGACGCACGCGCGTCAAACGCACACATCTAGTATAAATCGCTCTTCGAAAAAACATAAAAGTCTGATGCATTCCCGCAGTTTTGTTCTCTGCTCTTTTTTAATTTTAAAACCTCTTTCCCCCTTCAAATTTCCAATTTTGGCGCCTCTCTGTTACCTATGCCTCATAAATTTCAAAGGGAAGTTTGTGCGATTACGGTAGGTACAGTCGCCGTAGCAATTGCGGTAGATACAGAAACCGTAACATAATTTTTATCCGGGTAGCAATGGATACGGTATCTCATGGAGTTTTCTGAGGATTCGAATGAGGAGAGGGGTATTTCATGTCCCGAAAGGCAATGTTGTGTCCGTTCTATAGCCTATAGCGCCCCACCCATTAGCCAAATTTTTGAAATGGGTTGTTTTCGCGGTTTCAGCTCAGACTCACCCCTAACTTTCAAATATTCAAAGCGGGTTAAAATTCACCATCCTGGTTTTTTTCCTCCGTTGATACTTTGATCGCATACTCTCAAGGCATGACTTGCTTCATAATGAGCAACTTTTTTCCAAGTGATTTTTCTATTTTTTATTTGAAATTTCCGCGAAAATATTCCCAAAATGTATTTCTAATTTCCTAAGGATCCAAGGATATTTGCTTTTTTTGGGCTTGTCTTTTAGATTGCCTACCAACTTAGTTATGAGCTGTTTAGTTTTGAAAGTTTTTTTTTCTTAAGTTCGGTTCTGAGATTCTGTTCAATTCTATTAACGGCGCATCTCGTTGTGTATTGAAATAGATAAATAAATGAATAAATAAATAAATAAATAAATAAATGAAGGTGTCTTCAGGAGCAGAAATCTTCATCTGTTCACTATGTCCACTTCCTCTCGAACTCGGCGAATGGGGCCGGGGCAAACTAACCTCAAAGGTGAGTCCCATCTTTCTTTCGCTTGCATGCATCATTAAGATTACCTTGGGTAAACTTGTTAATACCCTCAAATTTATACATCGTTAACACGGGTGTCAATAACTTTACCCTGGGTAATCTCCATGACGCATCCACGCCCTTATTTTTACCGCTGTCACCAAGTACTTATTCTTTAGACTCTCCACACTTTCAATGTTTTCGTCTCCATAGCAATGTTCTTCCGTTTATACTGGCTGTGCAGAGTGATGCTACTTCATTCCAGGTAAGTACAAATTTCTTTCTCTGGAAAGTTCAAAAAATTTCTGGATACCGTACTTTCAGGTTGTTCACTGACGCCAGCAGTAGAAGTATTGCCGGTTTGAATCGAGTGAATTTCAATGCTCGATTCATCCTGAAGACGCTTATGACGCTTTGTCCAGGTAAGCGGGCGTAATTTTCAAGGTTTTCTGTGCAGTTACAGAAATTGCTGTAATTCCAGGAAAAATGCTCATGATCTTCACGGCATTTTTGTGGATTATGGCTGGATGGATCTTGCGTCTGTGCGAAAGGTGAGTCCTAGCCCAGAAACATGTTTCATCAACCAGCACATAATTTATTCTTCAGGGATTACGTAAGCCTGAACCAGCGGAAGGACATGGACTACGTGTCCTCAATTTGGGTTGTGGCAATTACGTTTCTTTCCGTTGGTTACGGTAGGTGTAATTTCAGCTCACTTGCTACAATTTACTTATTGCGAAACTACGTAGTTGCGTACTTGTAGGCGACATAGTACCTCACACAAACTGTGGACGAACAATGGCTGTCATAACGGGAATCCTGGTAAGTTGAGGATGTAGTAGATTTGTGGTAGATTTACTGTGGCTGTGAGCCTATACGAGAAAACTCGTCCATTCAAGGGAACCTGCGCATCATCGATGGTCGTCGCCGTGGTGGCGCGGAAGCTGGAGTTGACCAGAGCTGAAAAACACGTACATAACTTTATGATGGACACCCAGCTCACCAAACAGGTTTGTCTCGGAAATTTCTGCGGTTTTCCAGGGAAATTAATTTTTTTGGGAATTTTTGTCAGGTTTTTTCGAGGTGCTGAAAGTGTTATTTCAGCTCAAACACTCTGCGGCAAATGTGCTGAGAGAGACATGGCTGATCTACAAATTCAGGAAGAAGGTCGAAAAAATTGACTACGCTCGGATTCGTCAGCATCAGAGGAAATTCCTTGTTGCTATCTATGAGTGCGTTGGATTTTTTCGCCTAGAAATCGTCAAAAATCATCTTTGAATTGGACATTTGCAAAGTTTCTAGAAAATTATTACTATGATTTCATTTGTTAGCTACGGTAATCCTTCCTATTTTCGCATCTGCGCTAAAATTCATGAACATTCCCGCGAAGGTTGTCACCACCTCTATTCTTAAACGGACGAGTTTTCCGGGAACAACTGAGTATGCTGTGTTCGAGAGATTTGTCTCAGACAACTATGGCAAGTTATGGTAGTAGCGAGTTTCGTCAATTCCTGCTGGACAAACTCATCCAATCTGGAGCACAGGATAGCTGGGGATTTTTCCGGAAATGTTCATGAATCCCGCCACTGATACACACCAAATTCTCGAAGTAGCATTTTCTCATAGCCACCTTCTCAGTTATTTATTTAATAGCTTGAGATTTGTGAATAATTACAACAGGAAAAGCCGGGAATTTCGAAGATGTCATTTTTTGTACTTCTACTGTTCGTTTTGCCAGTTTTCTCCCGGTTTACCCTTGCTGACACCTCGGTTTCATTATTTCCCCTCCCAGAAATTTTTACCCCTTATAATTTTCCGCCGAGAAACGCTTATTCGTTCACTTCATTAGGAAAATTGTTGCTGCCCATCGTCATAAAATGCTCTTTGATGTTCGCTCTCTCTTATGGGGCTAAGAAAACAAACAGACAAACAAATGTGTTCGCCATGACTGCTGTTTCTGTGCAAAAAAAAGCAGCCCATATATCAGCGCAGACCAGACCTAGCTATCCCTTATGGGAACGGAAACCGTCTGTATTCACGAGGTGCAAGATGAATATTCTCTCTCTGGCTCCGTGGTAGTCGAACACTGAGCAGTGGCCCAGAATTAAGCCGTCTAAGGGTATTTTAGGTACAAACAGCCAGTCGTGGTTCAAGAGGTGCCGTAACTTTCTTTAACACCTTGTAAATCATCTCAGATCAGTGCTAAACTCTTTGCTCCAGGAAAAGACCTGGAACAGCGGTTTTCTATGCACTGCCTTACCGAGACCTGACGCGCGTGGGTGGTAAACGTCCGATAATTCAATTATGCCTGCTCCTGCGATGCTTTTTTACACTCCGGAATAATCAAAATCAACCAGCTCATCTTGACCATTTGAAAAGATTTCGATCTTGTACCAGCAGTAGATTTCCCTCAAGAGCAGTGCTGTGCAAACAGAGGTAGAACATTTCTAGATCTGAAGTCTTTACAACAAAACAGGTGACTATAATTTTAAGGTGCTTAGATACCCGCACACTGCATCTAATATACCTAGGTATATTATAACCAATACTTCTGCAGCGGAGATGATAAGAATAAGTAGGACATGTTTTTGACAAATTTGAGGACTTTCAGGCTAGAACAATAGAGTTAGGTAGAGTATCTCTTTTGAATACATGGACCATAACTAAGGTAGTCCGAACCATGTGTCGTACATTCAGAGATAGACCTTTCATCATGTAAAAGTATGGCTTTATCAGTTAAGGAATAGATTGTCAGCTCTGGGGACAATGACCTGAACGAGTGCAACGGCGCGAAAACCTAAGTTCAAATCAATGTAGGAAGGAAGAGATGTTATCACCACTATTTTGTCTTTCTGTGATTAGCTATCATCTGGACTCTACAGCTTTGACTTCTTCTTTTCTTCTTACATCCATATTTGGACTACTTCATACCTTCGCAATGTCCTCATATGTCTGTAGATAATAACCTGTTTTGAAGTCTCCTTGGGAACTACTGATGAGAGGGTCTCAGACCCGGGGGCGCCAAGGAGACCACACATCCAGTCTAGTTCAAGTCCCGAAACCGGTAATGTGTAAAACAGCAGGTCTACGATCTCTCTCTCTCATATTCGCCTGAGTATTATATCACTCAACTAGATATCCTTCTCCTAGTTACTGGGGAAATAAAACGATATGTGGCGGTTTTGAATTGAATTCTTCTTTCTTTGGTGTTAGAATTTGGCAGAATATTCTACTACTTTTCAACTATAAAATTTAGCAGACCATGTTCCATCCCCGGACATTAATGTTGTGATTGTTTGAAGGAAATGCAAAATTTTGTGCAAGACTTCCAGATTAACCTAATACATAATTTCAAGCATTCCATAAAGATCCCCTTCTTTCTGTCAATAGAATCCTTAGAAAAAGTAACCGAATCCATTGCCATAAAGTGTTTTTCACCCAGAGTGTAACGGCTATCATGAATTTCTGAGTCTTTTCGAAGTCTTCTCGAAAGTACCGTTCTTCGTTGCTTATCGTATGCTTCGCTCGGCTCTCCTGTGATCATGTTTAAATTCCAGAAACAGTCTACTTTAACTAGTAAGGTTGAATTTTACCATTAGAATTCTAGGTGGCGCTGAAAAATCATGGAGTCTTATGAATAAATAAGCAAGTATGTATGTATTATACATATACATTTGCAGTAGAATAAGATCCCGAAAAATTTGCAAATCTCGAACACAATGTTGAAAACGGGGAGGTTTGTGACGCTGCTGCGCACATAGTTGTCTGGGCAGCTCGGAGTATCCGGAAAGCTCAAAATTTTAGGATTAAGTATTTCCGTAGGTATTGCTCTTGAGAATCGTTCTAGTTAACTCCTCCAGTCTTGCAAGCACATATCAGTCATTGGTTTTACTCAAGTTCAGCTCATTCCTTGCTTTTGAGGGCATTTTTTTTTCAAATGTTCGGAAGAAGTGATAGAATTTAGCCTGAAGAACAGTGTGTAGAAAATGTTGTCTACGCTTTCCCTTACTTGAAATTTCAATTAGCACTATCTCGTTCCAAATGCACAAGTGTGTACAATCTATCCTACTGTTTTCAGGATGCGCAAGGTGAAACGCGATCAGCGGAAATTAGCTGAGAACTTTGTCTCTCTGGGAGATGTAGCAAAGGTGAGCCTTCACTTTTTAACAGAAAACACTGTGTGAAACATTTTAAAAAATTGATATTTGGATCTATTTCGAAGGAAAAAAAATAATTTCATTGTATTGGTGACCGACGTTCTTTAGAAGGAGGACCAAGTATATACGCTTATGCATGTTTTGATCCGCGTTAAATCTGATCGTAAGACCAATCCAGAGCTTATGCAGAGGATTCGCGTAATGTGTGCAAATACAGAATTTGCGTCATAATCTGCTATTTCCAGACCTCTTCAAACACGTACGACCTGATTCAAGACGTCCACTCCACGCAGGAGGGACTCTCCCTGCGAATCACCGCCATCGAGCACCAACTTTCCGACATCTCCCGGGAAATCGGCGCTCTGGCCGAGCTGATGCGAGGCCGGAAGCGAAGTGTGACCAGCGACGAGACGAGCCCGTCGCACCATGTGCGACGCCGACGTGAAGCCGTCCAACCATTCTAACCATGTACTAACTGTTTTGTGGTCCCCTCTCCCCATCTGTGATAGGTGCCCTACGTGCACTGCTTTTGTCACCCCGTGTTAGGTAAGGGTAGGAACACCGGAAATATTTCTCCGGGTTCAAGTGTTTATAAGTTATTCACCTCGTAAACTGTGTCTGAGATGGATTGGACTAGTCCTCTGTGTTTGTTGTTTGGTCTGAACAAGAATTCAGGGCTTTATTGAATATCTTTTCCCACATCATATTCACCAAGTGCCCTTCATGTACTTCACCTTGTGATTTGTTGTTTGTGCATATTGTGATGATCACTGGTAATTACTTTCAGAGATTAGATCATATAACATGTTGTCATCTATCGTTCGTATATAAGGAATAAATTACATACACTAAGCTACTTTATCTTCAATCTTCATAGGACATGCGGTAACCCGCAATTTTTGAACTGGTCAGTTATAAATATGGGTTTTGTGGGCTAAAAAAGAAAGTCTTGAACACCACAGCATAGTATTTCAGCTCAAAATTTAGCTACCAGCTAGTACATTTCCATTGCTGCCGCCTTTAAAATCTGCGAAACAAACGCAATATCGCGTTGGAAACGCCGCATCGCCATACCTCTGCTCGCTGTGATCTCTTCGCAACTTAAACTACATGACCGGAATCAGCTCCCTCTCATCCACATCAATCGTTACCTAAAGGTTGGAAATTCCGAAATTTCTCAACATGCTTATTCCCAGCACAGGTGTGTACGAAGTGGCGTGCCGCAGGGTGGAGTACTTTCGCCAGTACTCTTCAATATCCATACTCATAAACTCCCATCGTTAGTGTTAGATGAGTTGGTTTCGCTGATGATTTCACGTTGTATTCCGCCATCACTGATCCCCAGGATGGTGCCCGTTTACAAACTGCCGTTGACTTGGTGGAACGCTGGTCAATTATTTGGGGTCTTGGTGGAACGCTGGTCAATTAATTGGGGTCTTCCTCTATCAAGTGAGAAAACTGAAGTTCTTCATCTGGTTAAGACAGACAAATGTCTCCCATATCATATTAATCGTGTTGGAAATGGAAAAGTTGAAAAATTAAAGATTTGGGGTTTTTGATCATTAAGAATTTGAATTTTGACATGCGTTGTGAGCAGATTACTACAAAAGCACTTGGCATCATGCATAGGATTTTTAGAGCATTGTCAACTAAAAATGCAGTTGTCTTGCTTTCTGCGTATAAGTCATAAAATAGGCCAATTTTGGAGTATGGTACTGTAATATTCAATCCCACAAAAAACTGATTGCAGAACTTGAACGAGTTCACTCTAGTTTCACGAGGAAATCATGATGAGAGCCACTGATTTCATGTATGATAGCATTCCCTCTTATAAGGAAAGGATTTTCAACATGCAACTACATACCCTTGCCCACTGAAGAAGAAGATTCGATCTGATCATGTATCACAAGATTATGACGACTAAATGTGGCCTCAGGCCGGAGGAATTCTGTACTAGGAAATCTTCTATCACGAGGGGTAATTTGACCCGTTACATTGTACCAAAAGCGAAGACCAAACAAAGGCTTTCCTTTTTCAGTGACAGGGCGGGCTCAGACTACATAAAATTCAGTAAAAGAAATACTCAGTTACCGTAAACATCAATCAACTATCCACAACTTCGCACCAGTCAAGTCAAATGAGGAATATTTACTTTAATTTAGTAGACAAGGAAAATATAACTCGTCAGATTCGAAATGATCGCCTTCAGCTTCAATGCAAATATCCTATTTCTCCCAGAGATTTTCGAGCGCGCAACTATTTCTAGAGGCCGTTTTCATCCCATGTCATTTTCAGTGACTAGTTTCAGAAGAGCAAACTTTCTGCTTCAAGATAGTGAGCAAAGATTGAGATCGGGCGATTTCGATATCCAAATATCCGTCCAGAAACCCGAATGAATGGTCTCACTCCACTCCACTGTCTTCACTGTCCCCTAGGATGGTACCAAATTTCATTACTTGTTCCAGTCTATGTCATCAGCGTTTTCTTTGGCCCAATGGATCACCGCATCCTGCAAGCGAATGGATTTTCTGTAGCTCGTCACACTTCATGTGGACCACCCTGAACGTAGGTAGAATCAGCCTGAACGCCACAGCGATGGCTCGTTAACGCGGCCCCGATAGCGTTACGTATCCAGCGGGCTCGCACCGCTTTATCGATTGTGGAGGTGATCTTCAGAAATTTAGATTTTAATTGTGCAACGTGTATACGCTGTTTTGTGAACAGGGTTTGACCAATTTTAGGATATGGTTAACCTTAGGAAATCCTTGCGGGTGTATAGCGTTTGGTGCGATTGGGCGTTAATTACGTGAGGTGCGAAAATGTCGCATCTTACGCAAATAACGCTCGGTCGCACCAAACGGTACAAACTTTGATAGCCGTCACTCTCGCAGTATGTGTTCTCTAGAGATAGAGGCAGTCATCTGCCGAGATAACTCGAACAAATCGCCGCGCGCGAAGCATTGTGGTTGCATGTCTTTATGCGCTGCAGTAGGGACGATATGATACTGCTGGCGAGGTGAAAGCGGTGTAGTACTTTCACATAAGCTTGAAGTAATAATATATAGCGTGTACGAAATAGTGGTGAAGCTAAAGTTCCTGAAAGTTCGAAAATCTATGTTTGAATTTCATCTTCTCAGTTATGTGCTTACTCAGACAAACCCTCGCTGGGCGCGCGCGACAATCTCGCTGGCGGCGCAGGTAAGGCCGCGGGACTAGCGAGATTGGCGCGCTCGCCCAGCGAGATTGTCGCGCGCTCCGAGCGAGCGAGATCGGCGCGCGCACCCAGCGAATTCGGTGCGAACGCCCGGCCAAACCGAGCGTGCCCAGCGATGACGTCACAACTGGTCAATACCGGGTGATGACCAACCTCGACGGGAAACTCATGTTAATAAGCGACAGGGAGCCCTATGCAGGGTGTTCGGGTGGTACATGACCACCTTTACAAAAATGCTCGCCATGCCCTCCCACTCCAGAAGTGCTGGCGAGTGAACAAAATCTTCTCGACTTCACACATTTTGAAGCTGGTACCGACTGGCGGAGTCCCTCCGGTGCTGCTTCGTATTTCTTGCAGGTTTTCTTGCAGAGAGGGTGTGTTGTTGCGCGCGCCCAGCGAGCGTCTTTCGTCGTCTGCGTTCTTCGAAAATTATCCCTCGTCTGCTCCGCGCCTTGCGAAGTTCTGCTCCGGTAGAACCGAGCAACTTTACCAATCTGCGTCTCCGAAACTCTACTATTTCCTTCTGCTCCGGGCGAAGCGACAGAGGGCTCGCTTCTTGCGGAGCCCTCTATGAGGTGCGCGCAACTAGCGAGGGTTTGTCTGAGTAAAATAAGTTGTGGCATCGTGTCGGCATCATGAAAAGAGAAATGATAGAAAAAATCATCCATTATACGAACAGTGAGATTATTTGTATCTTTGTATTTTACTAGCCACATCTAGTCGATGACCTATATAGATGAGTCATTTAGGTGTTATATTGCCGCTGGATATAATGACAACTCAGTCATCCAACAGAAGGTTACCTAAGGAAATCCTCAATGGCTCTAGGGCATGACCTAATGTGTGATAACAAAAAAGAGGGGTCAACGCCTTCTTATGACCATGATGGGCACACTATTCTATCACTTTTGGTAGAGGTACTGCAGCAACATCTATAATCACTATTTCTTCATGTTATCATAATCTCATGCTAACAGTCCTCATAAGGGCTACTTTTCGATTGATAACGACTACTCATATCTCCACGATTCAGTACAAACTAGCTCAACATTCCCTTCATCATATTCATCGTATAGTGTTACTCGTCCGCCTTCAAATCATTTTGAAGACTCTATTTCTTCACAGAACCCTACCATATCCATCATATGATGTGAGTCCATCTAATTCGTATCATTTTGAAAACTCCATGCCTTCACAGAACTCACCATACCCATCATATGATGTGACTCAATCGCCTTCGTATTATTCTGACACGTATCCACAAAATACATATTACTCTTCTTCATACTTGGACATATCTTCACAATTTTCGTCACCCAGCCTTCCAACGTACCACACAGAATCACAACAGCATATACAACCACCACCGACAACCCAGAGACTTACACAGACACAGACACAAACACAACAACAGCAACATTCACAAAGACAGCATGGAGAGCAGCCACAACTTAGTCGAACACGTCGCAGAAGAGCTGCCACACCTCCAGCTCCTCAGCCTTCCGTAACATTTAAAGGAAGGTTCCAAGTAAGTAAGCATGGCTAACCTACGGTGCTCATCTATAAAATTCCAGGAACTCTCACAGGCTATACGTTTTCTCATGCTAAGAAGAACAAAAGAAAAAAAAAACAAAATACCACGTATATGTTTGTGTGGCCTGTAAGAAGGACCAGTGGAACCCTATAAAGGTAACATTAGACCATATCATCTCAACTTGTTTGGCTTGAGATGTGAATTCAGGTAATTGGAGACGGCTTCTTATCAGATCCTAGTGCACTTCCTCATGTATGTACACCGCAGGAACTGGGAGAAAATATAGCAAGTCACATTGTATACAAGGTGTGTTTCTCGTCCCCTCCGTTAAACCTAGTAGCAGTGTACAGCATGTTAATAGTTGCACCATATACGAGAAGACCCTGAACGGTACAGTGGGAAAACTCTATACCTGAATGAATTCTGAATTCAGTATCTGGAATTGCAGCGAAACAGCCGATTCTACAGGGTGCGGCATAAATACTGTGTCAAATCCTGTCGCTAGATTCGTCCCCAATATGATAAAGCTCTCCAGCCTGGATTCTACCTCTAGTGTTGTCACCCCTTCTTCTCTATTACCTCCGCGTTTCATAACCGCACACGAACCTTCCACGTTATAACAAGTCCGAATTTGAAAGGAGCTGAGATCCTCTTATGAAGCCTAATCGTACAAACTTGCTTCTTGGTCGCTTATCATTGGCAGCAACATCACTGCACCGTCCAATTTGCGCTACAATGCTATGCTGTTAAAGGGCTATTTTTATCTGCATGCTACACAGATGTCGCATTTCCAGATCTTAGAAAAATCCACAAGAAATGAGTCTCATGCCAAACTGCGAGAAAGGAAGATTGGGTGCACATAAAGTGATGACCTTTAAAGAAGGCAATGCATACGCTGGTCATTGAGGAGCTCCAGACAGAACACTACAAGCACAGCAGCATGTTCCTAACGATGCGCATTACCATAAAAGAAGACGGAATTTAGTGATGCTTCTTGGGTGGACCGTGAAAGGGACCTAAGAGACGGGCACCTTAGAACGCTGATCTACAGTTCAATTCGAGGCTGAGCTTTATTAGTGGAAATTGCTCTGTACATGCGCAGTTCCCCAGAACATCAGATGGGGTAGAGAGGATCTCTCTTGCGGGTCTCGTTGGACCCTTAAAATCATTGAAGATGATGTGTCTGAAAGCGACCTCATGCTCGCAGTTTACGCCGAACAAGAGATGGAAGAACAGCTCCTTGTTAAAACACTAGGATATTTTCGTAAAGCAGGTGTGGCTGGTGGTTCACCCAGGCAAGATGGGTGCGCTAGGATAGCAGTGCTCCAAGAAACGAGGCACAGAACAAAAAGTGACCACTTTTGCCTCAACTCCACGAACTCGTCCCGACAGAGGAATGGTGTTCCAATTTCATTGACATCGATGGTATGGAGGTGCCAATTGGTAATCATGAAGGAGTTGATATGCGCTCACTGACCTACCGGTACCACAATTGTAGGATCGCTTATAGAGCAGAAGGATGAAAAAATTTCCCGAGGTTGTCTGCGGTCCACAACGGTTTTGCTTGCCCTAGGTCTAGCCCCTATCAAGGAGGCTGAAGGAAACCGCGCTAGACATTTCCAAATAAATTTGATCCGTGAGGCTTCAAGAAAATAATATTGAAGAGCAATTGTAGTTTCAGCTTTTTTGGCGGAAGTTATTAACAAATGATTTTGACACAGTATTTGTGCCGCACCCTGTACTTCCGATCACGCAACAAAAGAAACGCCCTCCGTTTAGCGAACGGTGAACTCTTCGAAAGTTGCCACTGGTAACTTACTATACAACTTACAATTCTTGTTATTGAGCTGAACGCAGAGCATTTCCTACGTTCTTGTTGTATGTGAACTCTTCTGTGACTATGATAGTGTTTCAAAAAGAGTGGAAATCTGACAAGTAAAAGTTTCCGTGGGTGCTGCCTTCAAAAGAACTCTCCCTGACCATATGTGATGATGATTTCAGCATGCAAAATCATTTATTCAAACATTTTACATAGATATAGCATCTTATTGGCACAGTTAGGAGCAATGATCGAGGTGATCAATTACCAACCAAATTATAATTATAATACTATCTTCCAGCTTTGGAGTAAGAAAAATCAAAGATTATTCTGCCTAGGATGTTCGCCGTGCACAGCGAAACAACGTAGGCGAGCTCATGTCTACCTGGGTTGCTGGTCCGCAAAGAAGTCCATTATTAAGAAAACGCGAAAGTATGTGGTCTATCTATACACGTAAGTGATTAAATTAGCCAGCCATGCGAATGAAATAGTGAGCATAGCCAGTATCATTTGTGGCACATAAGTCATATAAGTGGGCTGAGTAGGCGGTGGTGGCGGCTGCGGTAGAACGAGGTGTTGATCGCCGGAAATCGTTGCTACAGAACACAAGGAATGCCTCCTGAAACTGAAACAATTCATCATACAACATACCGTACCTGCAAGCGGAGCGGGTTTGAGTATCGTAAGAAACACATACCCTGTTTTCGGTGGACTTCTACTGCTGGAAGAACGCGTCGTGATATCACCTTCTGCGTCGAAGACGGCTTTCCTAGCTCGTTCGCGATGAGCCAGCTGTGTGGCATCTGAAGTTTGCTAGTTTTTCATATTAAAACGCATGTAGGTATCAGAATGAATAAAGTTACAATTTTCATTGATACCGTAAAAATACCTGAAAATCTGAAGTATCTACTGATCTCCGAACTAATTCTGGCTGTGATTCTAGGCAATCCCAGAATCTTATAAGAAACCTCTACACAGAAATCACAATGGGGAACAGAGAGACAGACAAAGGTTTAGTTTAACCACTTCCCATGCAGCATAAGACACTGACAACTGTGATGACATGACACTGGTTAAACAGACAGATTAGTGAATCTGACTTGAATGTCGTGGACGTATACAGTTAGAAGGTGAGATGTAAACACGAAAGCCCTTTCTTTGGCAGCACTCACGAAATATTTTATACACGTACTTGGAAAGCTTCGAATAGAATGGATCACTAATCTACGTAAGACTGTCTCGAAACGGTCACATCTCATGATTACTGAATAAGAAGATCCTCGGGATAAGTTTTACGAGTTTTAGTGTAAAGCCAACAACAAGGGACTTCTGAGTTTGCCACTCCCAACAAGTGAGTCCCACCTACATCTTGCAAACTTCGACATGACACAATCAAGAGTCAATGTGGGCGTGGTCTTGCCAGAGTTGTTTGACACATCCAGCACTGAGTTTTCGAAGATTTCGAAGATGGTTGTGTCCACAAATTTTGACAGTCGGATGTGTCTACCAACTGACTGCGGCCGACCGCAGCATGTGTTCACTAAATCTGAGTGCTGAATGTGTCTACTAAATCAGCCCAAGATGAGCAACGGATGTGCCCACTAATTCTGAGTATTGAATGTGTCCACTAAATTGGTGCAACAGAGCTGCAGGTCGTGTTCAGAACGGTCAACTAATATATTTATATATTTATATATTTATTATAACACATGTCTACCACATGTCTATTCACATGTCTGCCTTGCCGTGAGCGGTTTTGCCTTTACTTGTTGAAGTTCCCTTTGTCTTTCACTGCTCTTTTCATGTTCCTCTTCGTTTTTCATTGCCACTATTCCTCCTACGCGGTGTCCTCACACTTTGAGTAGAAGTTAGAGTTTGCATACTTTTTTGATATTTCGAAAAAAAATCACGGACAAGTTTCGCTTCAATAGTTCTGAAGCCGCATAAAAGGATAGAGAAACGAGTTGATTAGGATGACTTCGGAGTGGCTTCAGTCAGTCAGTATTCAGAGAATAATCATCAGTGTTTTTTAGCATTTTATTTTTTTCAATATTTTCAAAATCAATTCGCTTTGCAATTATAAATATATCAGGTTGGTGCGAAATTAATTGCCGAAATGGCCACTTCAGTTCGAAGTGTTATAACCCGGCGCAAACACAACTTTGTTTAGCGCACATTCAATTCGGTAGATCTTTCCCAATAGAACTTTTGGAGTGCGATTTCAACATACCTGAGATCAGCATTCTGCCCTTGTTGCGAGTTTGCATATGAAGCTCAGAAAAAGCGATATTCAGGGATTAGAACAATACCAAGTTGGGAGACGTCAAAGTCTCCTAGCAGAGCGGCCATACATAATTTTTCCTTCCTTGAAATTGTTGCTTACCTGCTTTGATCATTAGTCACAGAATTTGAGAGTTTGCTACAAATGCTGAGAAATATCAGACTAATAATAAATACTTCTTCTAACAATTCAACTGCTCAACGGACCAGCGTATTAAAAGCGTAACGGCCATTTCTGGCCTAACGTAATGAGTTAACGGCTCAGTGAAATTTGAAATTTTTTACAGCACAGCCCTGCTTACATCCATGAGTTTTCTAGTACAGCTTTACCCAGAGGTATGTTACTGGGCGTGGTAGTTTCTAGCGTGACAGGGATTACAGGAGAATGGGTACGGTAGGTATGACATCAGGGAGAGAATGGCGTGAGTGATCAAAAAATCATAGGACTGGTTTTCGTAAATACTAAAATAGTAGAAATAGATATAAATAAATAGTAGAACCTAGTAGTGTTGCTCTACAATCTACGTTTGAATCTACATGGAATGTTGTGATGAATGATCATTCGTCACAATATTTCAGCTAGATTCAAACGAGATGGTTTCAGAGCAAAATGTCAAAGTGTCTTGCGTATTCTTCAACAAAAACTCACGCATTTTTCTTTTTGAAGGTATTTTTCCTTTTCGTCTGCTCCGCTTGCCGGTTACAGTGAGAAAACACATTGTAAACATTTGATGTAGCCGAATCAAAGGAAGTTGGCAACATCCCCGTGTGACACTCTCCTGGCTCAGAGATCGAAGCTGTGTGCTTATCAGCATCCTGTCACCACCACTTTGGTATTTCATCACCAAATTTGAAGGCACAAGTTCTGGAAATCAGCCTAGTGCTTAAAACCGTATACATAGTTTTCAGAGACTTTGCTTGAAAATTAAAGAGACATTCGGTTGACAGTCGCAAAAGGATCTGATCAAGTGGATCACTATTGAAATGTCATTTTTTCGATTCACATGAGTTTGATTTATGTTTGGTCTCTTAGGGAAAATAGGCAATTTGGCTTATTATTGTTGATCTGAAAATTTCCAACTGTACATCCATTCATTCATTTTGAGTTAGAAATGAGGTCTGAGAGTTAATTTCACTTTTACATAAAAAAAAGAGTTGGTTAGTATTTGAAAGCACACTGGGTTTGCTACGTAAAACATAATGAGAGGCATGTATTAGGTTGTCGCGAAAGTTTCCCGTCACTGACTTTAGTGCATTGCCAAATTTTTCAGGATTGTAATGGAACTTTCTCTCCAAAGCATTTATATAGGTTGGTCAATAGCCTACCCATACCCAATTTGTCCTACTATTCCGTTGCGATTATGACAGAAAAAATCGTCGTTGACTACGAACATATCCAGCTGTCTTTCCTTTGAGAGCTCAGGAAACGCAGCAACGCAAGCGATGCCCCTATAAACATATGTCATACGATAGATCTCTACTCTTCCTCTTAGTATGCAGTGAAGATTTGGGTCCACAAGTTCAAAGTTGGGGGTTAGGACTTGAGACAAATCATGATCTGGAAGGTAGGGTGAAGCAGAGGACGGGCGCCTCCTGGAGCTGATTGGAAGGAATCCGTGGCGTGATACCCGCCAGCTGGTAGACGGACCCCGGGCTATCACCGCACAATAGCTTTTCATCTACATTTCTTCGGAGAGACAAGTGAATATGGAGATTTCAGAAGGATTGGATTGATTTTTGGATTGGATTTGGATTGGATTGGACTGATTTTGGATTATTCTTGGATTCCAGTGCCAAAACGAAAACTACCTCCGCAGGAGACATGCTCAATGTTTGGTGGAATTGCGAAAGAACCACTGGTTCGAGGCAGCTGCAAACAAGCCCTACTGTTACTGCAAGGGTTATTGTCTATAATAGTGGCAAACTCAGTTGTATTAAAGAAGAAAAATTAATTCGAAAAAAAAAGACTGCAAATGGCGGGAAACTTTCGCGACAACCTAATAGTTTGACAAAAAACACCAACCAAGTCTTAGAGGCCTCTGAGGAGAAGCAGTAGGTGGACAGATACAGTCATCCACTGTAACCGGCTTAGATGTAGATGGTCCTTGACCCAAGTGATGTCGATCCCGGGGTGTCACTTTCAGTCCCTCCTCGATTCGTACCACTCGCATGAGCTCTTTCATTGTGAGGTAATGATCGCTATAAAGTACTAGCTCCTGCGTTGCCAAAAAGTATAACTGTATGAACAAATAACCCAGCAGATAGACACGAATAAGCAAAGAAAAATATGTACATGTGGCGCAGACCTGTTCGAGTCTCTCGAGGTCCTCGCCGTGACGAACTCCTCAGGCATTTCAATGGCAACATGCTCTGGAGCTTTATCCACACGTCGCTTCACGGAGCTGATGATTCTGCCATTCAATGCCACCTTGGGAATCACCAGATGTTGTTTTGTTTTCACAGGCTTCACAGCGACTGACAGCTCTTCTTTTGGCTCCTAAATTATGCATGTGAAGTCCCGCAGCATTGTTAAGATTCAAGAATGCAACTTTCGAAATTCACGAAGTCCACATGAAAATGAAATTGAAAACGGCAAAAAATAGAGATAAAATATAATAGAAAGTACTGTGTACTCCGATGAAAGGACAGAGTAGAAGAAAAACATACGTTCTTCGGCTTTTTGACGCTCTTTGCGCAACAGCACCCCGGGAACAGCGACGTGGATGGTGGCATTTCTGAAAATATGTAGTTGGTCTCTTGCGAATCTACCAAAGAACGACGAAAACAGACGAAGGGCAGTATTACAACCAGAGATCGAAGAACTGTTGTAGCGGTCCGGAAGTACAAAAATGGTGGGAAATGCACGCAGAGAACCGGCACCCATCTCAGTGCAAACGACCAGCGTAAAATACAGTTATGCCATGGGCGTACCAATGTGCTTGAAAAAGGTGAACTGCTCCAGTGAAATTTCTACGGATCAGCTGCTGAACAGTTTAACATTTTTACTGGATAGTGCTGAATAAATAACATACAAGGTGAACAGATGTTAAAAACGAGCTTTGGAAGATATCGCATGAAGCAGACGAAGCATAAGAGGGCTCCGGTCAAACCATTCTGACAAGACGAATGCTGAGCCAATACGAGAGCACAAAACTTCGGGAATAAAACGGAAATGGCTACTAATATTTGTTTGTGTAAATAACAGTTATATATTTGTACCGTTGAACAGACATATACAAGTACCCCGAGAATAATGAAGGAGAGTCCATACGTCAAGAAAGCGGTTCAGAATGTAGGAGGAGGGAGTTAATCCTGCTAGATGAAGGTGACAATGTCAGGAAGAATGCAGGATGCGAGCATTCGAAGAAAATCTTCAACACCCGACCAAACTTGTTTAGATGGTCGGGATTTCTATTTGGATGATTGCCAGAATTAAGCTATTACTTCTCTCCGCACATACAAGAAGCACATACTATTCAAAGTGAAAGTTGTAGATCCAAGAATCTAGCGTACATCTTGGGAAACCAATCAAGAAAAAGTCTGAGAATTACCCAAAATTTCAGGATATAAGCATGGCATATTCTGAGCTATAATCATTGCAGATGGCTGAAATCTGTGTCTTTCTTGGATCCCATAGACATTTTCTAGGATACATATGAATTCCGAGCAATCAGGAGTTGATGTCGAGAGCAGTACTAATGTTTTGGGGTAGTTTAAATTTTATTTACTTCTTGTTTACTTATTCGTGCACTCGCAAAAGTGTCAACAAAAAATACTGGCCGCTGCATAAACAAACAGGACAGGAAGCCAACAAAATAAAAAGCTGAAGGCTATGAGAAGGTGCTAATTTAAATGAAATAAAATATTCTACTTAACTTGGTCCTATATGAATAGACAGAGGCGGAACAGGCTTCACATAAATCTCACCTACATAATCTATCCTTACAATCGCTTAAACACGCTAGTAAGAGTAACAATAACGATGAAAGAATGGAACGGTAGCATAGGCCAGAAATTTCCAGAAAAGCCAAAAAAAAAGGAAAATTCTGAGTGAAAGGAAAGAAATTGAGAAGGAATGATGCAGAGAAAAGGAGGATTAGGGAGTCATCCCTGCTGAGGCAAATGGAACAAAAAATGCGGAAGGAATGCAATAAACAACACCTCTCAAGTTCAAAGAGCACGAAATTGACCTAAGAAGTTTATTCCTTAACTATAATAGATTCGTGGAGGTTTATTGACGAAACGTTAGACCCTATTTGTAAAGGAGTTCATGCTGCGAAGGCGCAGATAATGTGGGATTGACTGTGGACATCCCGTGACAGCTGGATCATCCTTCTGCACTGGAAAAAACGCTAAACTCAGGGATTATCGGAAAGAAACACCAATGTCAAGGCTGTCACATTATCCTTCGCGAGTGCTTTGGAAGGAAACACGAGAGTGAGGCGATTTCTTCTTGGATATTTACTCATTAAAACTGTTCATTTGGTTGTTGATTTATTTACAGGGCAATGTAGACGGGGCGAAAAAACCCGTTATATCGCTATATGCAAAAGTATGGCTAAGGAACTGAAAAGACAAGGATGAGGCTAAAGAATTTCAAATTTGAAAGGAAAAGGGTGGGGCCAAGGAATCTGAAAGACAAGGAACAGAAGGTTGTGACTACCAAAACCAGATTTTTTAGAGAAAGTACACACTGTACATCTGAAAATCATTTCATAGAAAAACTGCCAAAGCCAACGATTGAAACACGGGCGGCTTCTGTTTCAAAATTTAATGAGAAATGAGAAAAAAAAAACTAAGAAAACAAAGACCGCCTGGACACTGGACACACGTAACATTTCTGGAAGGAAGAAATGACGTACGTATAGTGGTAAGTAATGATGCGTCCTAATTGAACTCTACTTCACAAAAACAAGTTTCGTTTAGTACTTTGCACAAGTTTTTAGAGAAATGTGTTTTCGATGTATATGTGAGAATATACGTACGACGCATGCAAGCAAGGAAAGAAACTGAAAAAAAAGCTGAGAAATAGAATTCCACATAATTGAGAAAACACAATTATTGTAGAAAATAGAAGGGTAATAATAGAGTGATATTAAGAAAGAGTGAAGTAATAGTAAGGATAATAAAATCAGGAATTTCGAGGAAATATGTAGCTACGGATCTCGTAAGAAAGAATCATAGATCTCTCAAAGTACAAGGCAGCTGTTCTCCGTATTAGGCGAAAATCCAGAAATGGCCCATTGGGCTCAAAAAGAATAGCGGTTTTTGAACCGCGTCACTTTCTTTCTCTCCGACCCTACCACGACTTTTTCAAGCAGTTTTCACAGTACTGGTGGCACCCGAAAAAAGGAAACACTTCCCAAACAATTCAAAATGATCTTTGAGAAGCTAGCTATTATAGAAAATCGATTAGCATATACCCACATACATTAATTTTATAAAAACTATGGATGAAATTACCAAAGGCGTATGAGAAAATGAAAGGATTTGAGTGTATGAACCAGCAAGGAGGTACGTAATGTGTCTCCACAAAATTATGAAACTTCCAGATTACCATGGAAAATTGTGATAGTTCAGAAAAAAAACTGAGGCAGTATGAGAAGAGTGCTCAACGATGAAATGAATCATTAATCTCCTATGAAGAGCGGATCAGAGATTAAGGAAAGGGGAATATGCGCAAAAGCCAGGATTTGAGTGCTTTTCATTACCTCAGATTAATAATGCACAAATTTCTATGATAAATATACCACTTTTAATGGTCAAGTGGAAATGTTGGACTTTGAAGACCGCATCCTTCTCTGCATTCTCCCTCATTGCGTTACGATTTCTCTTCTTCTATACCCCTCATTTATTTATTTACCCATTCATTTATTAAAGTGTGCCTCTAGGGCACGCCAAGATATGAGCTAGAAGCAGTGAGTACAACCAAGTAAATAAAGTAGAAACATAAACAGTCGACAGTGAAACAAATGAGTATCTCGAGGAAAAAATGTTGTGAAAAGGAGAAACAAAGATGACATATTTGGGTTATGATAAGTGATTATAATATGGCAAACATTTTAACATTTATTTGTGAGACCAGAATAATCCGTAATTACTACGATATATATGAGTGTCCAAGAAAGTGAACGCAATTTAAGATGATGCATATCACAAGAAAGCTCCAGAGATTTTCCTGAAAACACTCCTTATGAGTGTGTCGCCTCGAGCGTACAAACGACAAAGTCCTGGAAAAAATTGCCCATCTGGGAATTATTGCCCTTTGAAGGCCTGCTAGCCACAACATCGCGTAGATGCTCACTACTATGCATATGCTGTTTGCTTTTATGTACTTCCACTGATTTCCGTACACAATGATTCTATGATGCGCCGTCAACGTCACTCTCATGCCATCCCAGCGATCAATAATTTTATCTAAAGTACACCGCCTTCACGTTATAAGTAAGGGATTAGGGATTAGATTTGTGCACTTTTGAGGAGCGATCTCACCTCATTTTTGCTGTCGAGGTTTTTATGTAGACGGCACCTTCATAACCTAATGGCGATGAAAGGCATGGTTCTTTTCAAAAAAATTTGTTGAGCCCTTATTTCTGGAAGAATAGTAAGGAATGGGAAGATCGTTGGTGTCTAGGGCTCTAAACTTCAAAAAACTGAAGAGCGAAGAGCACAAAGACCGCCTTTTTCAGGCCGTTGATATCGTCGTGGTCGTCGAAAGGTTTCTGGCGAGGTGACTGCTCCATGAGAAGAAGAAGATGGTCATCAAGCGTAGAGTTGCCCATCAAATGCATAAGATGAGTGGGGAACCGCTGCTCAGCCGAGTTCTTGAACCCGGAACCGGGTTTCGCATGCAAAATGTATCACAGTTGGGCTCCTATCTAATCGTTGACCTCATCAGGGTTTTTCTAGGAATAAGCACTCCAGATACCCTCGCTTTCTACCATCAAAAACCTTTACTCGATGATTTATTGGGATGCTTGAAGTAGATAGACGCGAAGAAAACAGAAGGGAGAAATGCGGAAAGGAAAAACAAACAACAAGACATTCCCACTTCCACCGTGAAGTACTGGATACTTCTTACTACTTCCATGAATTCCACTTGAATATGAACTTTCACCATGCAGCAAACACTTGTACCACCGTTGCACCACTCGATACCTCGTCTACATTTCTTTGATGTCCCGCCGTCAAAGTTGTGATAGAACTTCAAGATTTCTTCTCCGAACATTCTTTGAATTTCCCATGAACGATTGCGATAACGATGTTCTGCAGGTAATCGACGTCGATAAAAAGGATGGAGAAAAAACTGGCAGCTACCACCTGGCGTGGGAGCTCATACTCATCACGAAAACGCGATATCCACATTTAGAAAAGGGGAAAAGCAGGAGGCAAGAAATCTGAATCCAGAAGGTCAAATGGTTAAAGCGCGCTTCTACACTCGAAAATTCGATTATCAAATAAGCTTCAAAATGATGTACAGCGGTGTAAACATTGAAAGAGAAATACACAAAAACAGAAGGCTAAAAAATGATGTGTAAAAACTCTATGTAGCTATAAAACATATAATGGCAGATAAGGGAGGAAAATGACAAGAAATGACGTAAACCAAGGAGAAATGCGAGAGGGAGAGATTAGACTCAGACTCGAGCGGGGTGCATTAATTCGAGATTGCTGCCCAATCAGGTCCGAAATTCATCATTGGAATTACCCAAGGTAAACATCTACCCCCCCCCCCTCCGAAGGATTCAAATTTGTGCTATAATTTCGGGCCGTTAACACGTGCACCCTGGGTTACCTCGGTGATGCCTGCCGGTACAGAAGGACGGACGGCTTCTTAAATATCAAATAAGAACATATATAGCAAACTCTTTCGTGAGAAACTGTGGGAATCTGCGAGATCAAACTTCAAAACTGCAAAATTCACAGATAGCTGGAGATTGTTGTATGGAAAAACTCTCATTGGAAGCTCGGGGATGCTGATAATGTAGGGAAGCCTAGCGTACCCGAGACGGAAACAACGTGATTTGGATGTTGAGCGCATTATATGCACGAGAAACAAAAACTAATAAATGGTTAAATAATTGTTTGAAAGAGCTGTTACAAGAAAAAGCTTTAAAAATTAAAGACAAAAATATAAACGTAGAACACGTGGGTATGGGAGTGCAGAAGTGAAATTTCAGTCCGTAAAAAAAAACGGAAACGGAAGCTTAAAACCGGTTCTAAAACAGATGACGTGGAAATGGAAACGGAAGTTTCCGTACAACCCTGGTCAAGATGACGGGTTGGGGCATGCTCTTGTGATTTACAGGTTCTTCCAATGGTCTTACCATAGAACCCGCCCGTTCTGCCTTATCACGACTAACGTGCCTGCTTAAGATCTTTCATGCTTAAGATTTATCGGCTTTTCGAGGGCTTCTCCATTTGGAAAAATTCTGAGAATTACTCAAATTCAAATGCTGGAGAAAACTAGAGGCGCATTGCGAACGGCGTCCAGAATGTCCATCCTCGTTGCCATATAAGGTCACGCGACTAGACGAAGCGCTCAGCGGCGGCGCTTTAGACCTCGCAGCAAAAAGCAAGTGCCCTTGAGTTGAAATACGTGTGGACCGGCGCTTTTTACACCTCAGTGGCTGTGAATGCAGCGCTGCAAACACTTCCGAAGCACTTGTAGGTCGTCTTGACGGCGAAATTCCAACGCTATGTTCCTTGTTTTCCATCTGCCTTGTTCTTAGTAGGTACACAATTTGAGCTTTTGCATTTTCCATTAATGTGATTCACTAAGAAGCAGTTCAACAGGAGTACCTTCCAAGAGCTGGAGGGAGGAGTGGGGCCGACATGATCAGGGGCAGAGTGCATCGCTGAGGTTACCCAGGGGGAGCGTACCAACATCACACAAACTTACTCATCTTTAACACCATCGTCGACGTGCTTACCCTTTCTAGTAAAGAATAAAGTAGTCGGCATTAATCAATCTCGTTCGTGGAACGCGCAACACATGCGACTTCATTTAAGCATCGTAAAAGCTTTGAATTCTTACCCTGGGTAATCTCAGTGAATCCTGAACCAGAGCCAAGATCCTAGAACATGTGATAATATCATCCTACCACATCATAAAAATAATTTTTAAAAAAATCAAGCCAATTAAATCAATCATCAAAAAGAACAATGAGAAAGTACAGCAGTACTGACCAGATCTTGAAACAACAATGTGGAGGTACCAGGATTCTCAGTTCCAGAAATTGCTAGAAAAATCATTAGATTTGGGTTTTTAATTCAAACATGAAGACTTTGGCAGATTAGTAGTATCCTCATCCTAAAGTGGGATTCTATTTCAAGCACAAGCGGAAGAGCGAGAAGCTGTTTCATCTGGGATTCCCTTATACCACCCCTAGAATTACAAGCACTTGTACCTTCTGGTCAAAATTTACCCAAGAACCCTCTAAATGAAAGGTTCTACTCCATGAATGAATAATTCAAATAAGTAATTCCTTCTTCACGGATCAAGATGGCATTCCAAGGGCTGGTAGCAGTAGTCCATCAATTATGTATGTTCAGGATATGGGAAAATGAGCTTGGATGGACTTATGGACCTCCCGAAGAAGGAAAACGACCCGTGAATCCGTTAGGGATTGGCATAAATCTTACTTCTATTGCGAGGATCAATGCGAGAGAAGAAATACCATTTTTTTAGTTTTCTTTTTGCTAGGCGCACCTTGAGTGTATGAATAAATAAGAATAATAAAATTAACAAATAAATCAAATTAGAGGAGCGTAATTGAGGTTTCTGTGGGACACTTGAATGCGAAATTATTTCCGAGCCCGAGAAACCCCTCTAGATGCCCAGCAGCCCCTCCGTGAATTTAATTCCACTGAAAACTCGAGAAAGGAGACAACGTCATGGCACTTTTCAAATCGTATTCTGCAGCAATTTTGGACAAACCACAAGATAGCCTTGCCTGTGTTCGAAAGCAATTAGTTTTCTATCTCGTCCACACACCAGTTTGTCGGCTTTTGTTCGAAATTGCTTGGTACTGCCGTTGAGGATGATGAGTTCAAGAATTATACGTCGTAGATCCTCTACAGGGAGAGGAGAGGGAGAAACGAGGCTGATTCACTTATTATCTGGTCATTTCGTTGAAAATTGTCTCTGACGAAGTTTCGCCTCTTTTCACACAGCTTGCATACCTTCTTGGTGACGTAAGATGGGCATGAATCCTAGAACTGCTGGAAGAAAGATTTTGCAACATATGACGTGGATCTGCTGGTGGTCCGGCTTTTTTTGTACCATTACTTACTAGTGTTGGCCTTGAGCCATTTTAAGCTACCTTTTCTAGCGTCTTTTTCGGGCCACCTCTTAGAAATAATCAAAGAATTTCAAAAAAAAATCAAATAATCAATCAGGCGAGTCCAACTTATTCAGTTTTTTTTTAGCCAGTACTTATAGGTCAGTATGCATCGCTTCCTTCTTTAATGTGTTGCGCTGTTTTTGATGGTTAGGTACACCTTGCTGATGTATTAATAAGTAAATAAATAAATAAAAAGTCTCCCGAAAACACAGAAAGAAGGAACAAAGACAAAACGGTAAAGGGTAATGAATTCGGGAAGACAACTAGGCCAAAAATCGAGTAGTGCAGTGATAAGAAGTTTTATTATTTACTTAGAAAAGGAGGAAAAGGTTTCGATTATAATAGTTCCCACGGATCTGAGACTGGGGCGAACCTTTCAAACTGATCACGATAGTTTTCACCTGGTTTACTCGTCTCTGAACAATTCGGAAGAGCAAGTAGCTCCTCCAGAGAACGCTCATCTCGCCACTGCACATTCATGGCTACCTCACCCTGGAACCTTTACCCTAATGGGAGTTGGCTTATCATGGGGCAAAGGCAAGGAGATCTCTTGAAAATCCTTGGCATGCTCCTCACCACAGTGCTTCTCAAAACTTGACGCCCATCGCAAAAAATTGTCTGTTCGGCCGAGGATCAAAATGTCATGACAAATGTGTTCAGGAGAGCCTGCAAACCCAGGTGCAAATTATAGTTGACCGGTCCAGATATTTTCAGCAACTGCATCTCAGGAATAAGTCAGTAGAACAGATGGCTGACTGGCAAAAAGTCCTTGCACGAATTGCTGTTGTCACTGAAAGACAAAAGTCAAGGTGGAAGAGCCAGTACTACAATAGTTTCTATAGGAAAAAAAAAGAACAGAGGCAGAACACTAGTCAGCTAAAAAACCAGATCACATGAAAAGAAAATAGTAAATTGTGAGGAAATGGTGAATTCATTCATAGGGACAGTGTTTCACCTCGGAAATGGTTTTTGATTTTTTTGCAGAAGTAGAATCCACATGAGATGCCGAGAACAGAGGCATACGTGAAATGTCTTCAAAGCACAGGGAATCCTGCATCCAGGACTGGGATTCACGAAGGCTTAACCAGGCTAGCAACGTAACCTTTACGACCTGTATCTCCTAATGTTGTCTATATGTAGGATAACCAATCATTCTAGCCGTTGGTTTGCGTGGTTTGCATTTCATGAATCCTAGCCGTAAAGGCTTATTTGGTCGAGAATTTTAGAATTCTCGGCGAATGTGACAGACGACCGGTGCCTCATCAGAAATGAGCTGTAGTCACTACGTTGTTTCTGATATGAAAACCCTTCTTCGCTATATACGTATATATACATTAACTAAGGACTACTGTCACAAAGCACAAAGGGTTTGTCTCTGTAGAAAAGTACGTATAACAACGATTTTGGAGCATTTCATGGATACTACCGGAATCAACGCGTAGAGCTATTCCAGAATCTATTAACGTTTCAGAATCAAAATAAGGTGAGAGCGTAGAATTTGAAAAAAAAAACTCCGCAGAGAAGTACGAGAACATTATTATAACATTTGAAGGACAAGGAAACCATAATCAGCATCTTTTGCCAGGTTTTTTTTTCTGGGATAAATGATTGTGTTCACCCTTCCATGAACGCCCAGAGCAACAAAAATGGATACATATTTGATGATTAGAGTGTTGACGGAATAAAAATGGAATGGACTTATTTAATTTAAATAGCAAATTAAAAATCCACCCAAAAATCGAAAACTTCAGGATTATAAAGCTTCACAGCCCTTAATTTCTTTCAACCAAAATGTAGGGATCTCCCTTCCCTAGACATTTCAATTTGTTGACATATTCGAAACCGAATATTCGAGTATCGAATGTATCTAATACAATATTAGATCAACACAATACTGGTTACCAGGGATTGTGCAGAACTTCCGTAGCCCTACGTTTTCTGGAATGTGAAATTTTGCTTCCGCACATCCCTGGTGATGACGACGTCCCTAGTGTTGAGAGAATTTAATGAAGGCCCAGATTTCTGAATACCAAAAAAGCTGCCTAATTTCGTATTCGGTCATTAGCTAATAAAATTCAGGAAATGGCATTGATTACTGGATGAACAAATGACGACGAGGCTCCACATGGCAGGAAACTGAAGAGAACGACATAAAGCTGCGAGATAAGAGAAGGCGTGGGCGACGTTGATTACTTCATGTCACACCCTTCAGCTGTGCAGGTGCAAGCCGGGGGGCAAATGCAATTGCCACAGGGTAAACTTGATTGTCGACCGCCACTAAGCACTAGAAGCCGGGGAAGCCCTTGGAGGCAGAAGAATGCTGTAAAGGCTCCTCCCTCCGGAAAAAACTCCCTCTACGCCACTTTTAAGCGCCATTTAACAGCCGGAAAACTAGCAACAGCGAGTTTTAATGCTTCCGTACAATATAATATAGAGTCTTAACCGGTTCATTGATGCAATGCACGGAGGCCTGAAGAGAATCGCTCACGGAAACCCGCCTGGAACTCCCTTAAATGGTGGTAAAGCGCCGGAAAACAAATAGTTAACGTGACGAAAACAACGACAGCCAGATTAGCACTAGAAGGCACAGAATCGCTAACTATCAATAACGTTCCTTCTAATCGCTTCATGTGAAGTGCGACAGTGCGACTGCGTCTGACATCGCCGCGACCGACCAGCACAGCAGCTCGCCCAATCTGCACTCTGATTCACGGCCCGCCGCCGACCTCCGATGTCTTCAGCGCTTCCGGGTTGATTGGGTACAATGAATGGAAGCGGGCTGATGCAGGAAAGGAAGGATCCTTGGAATCAGCGCTGCTAAACAGCAAAAAGAGAGTCAGGGTCAAGCAGTTGTTCTCTGCTGTGTAGGCATAGAAAAAGTATGGTAGATAAAGATGCATTGGCTACAAAGTGGAGCTGTTCAGGGGTCGCATGCACCATTGAGATTACCTGGGATAGACGTGTTAGCAACGCCAAACTTACTTATACATTTATCTATTTATTTTAATACGTCTAACAACGTGCTAAAACCAAGGACAAAGAAAAAAGGAGGACAAAATCCAATCCCGATTAGAACAGAACAAACTAAACATATAAAGGAACTGAATACCGGAAACTTCTAGCTAGCTGGTTCAGCAAATGGTCGAATAACTGCAAATTACACCCTCCAATGTCGTATGAACCGATCCTCTGTCGATGCCTACCAAGGTATATGTTTAGAGAGGGTCCAATATCTTGACAGGGAGTTCGACACAAAGCCTATCGCCGTACCCACATCAGCCGGCTGTGATGCCCTTTGTGCCACGTAAGGGGTCATGGGAGCTAGCCGGAACTTCGGCACACGGGTATACCGGCCACCCTCGTGGAACCGGTAAGCTGGGTAACGGGCATGACGTTTTTAGTACGAGCTCACCTGCCGAGAAGAGCGACGAAGCATGAAAAATATACCTTAGCTGGCACCAACATATCAAATCATTGGCCGTCAAAATAGGCCGTAGAATCGTAAAGAGGCAACCATGCAATATTTTGTTTTTAATCAGGGTGAAACTTTACCCCTAGAAGCTTCCGGACCAAAAGAACCAATGTGTGGATGAGAAAAGAGAAAAAAACAAAAGTAAACACTAAAATATCTTAACTTATGTCAAGGTTGCATCGAGGCCCAGAAGAAATGGAAACTCTGACGTCTGTATCTGAAGGGACCACCAAATCACTCCACATCATTCATCGCTAATCATTGAAAGTGTACTGATAACTACGGCCTCAACGGAGCCGAATAAGCCTAGGTGAAGAAAGGGCTCCGTGGCGTTTCTCACCCTGACAGCCGGCTAATTAGAGGTGCGAGCCAAGTGTGAACCGCCTTTGGCAGATTTCTATCAAACCTGGCATACCCCACTAAATCTATGATGTTCCCTTATGTGTCCTCGATTAAATGCAGGAAAAGGAAGTAAACCTGGTAAGTGTTAAAGTGGTAAGGTAAAATGATTGATAATTTGACAGAAAAGTACCACGGCAATATAAATACAACCATTTTTCTTCGAAGTCATCTTGACTCAGCTTGTCCCAAAGTAGAAGCGATACCAAGAATACCTTTCAAAGAGTTTTATCCGTGGAATTTTTTCGGAAGCTGGAAGATCATAATGTGGAAAGTAGGAAGCGTCGTTTCCCAGAATCAGGCTTTCTTCTGTTTGAAGCTTCTAAGCTTCTCGTCGCGGTGCAATAATCGCCACGCATGTGGGGTGGAAGTTTCTCTGAGATCATATAGTGAGATCTGGCACCAGCGCTGCCAAAGGCGCTTCACACTTGGCTCGCACCTCTAGTTAGCCGGCTGTCGGGGTGAGAAACGCAACAAGCCCTGAAGAAAGTGATCGCCTTGTGTGGGTAAACCAGTGCCTGGACCTAGGCTGGGATTCACGAAACGCTAACGAAGCAAACCAGCCTTGCATAGGGCGACTGGCTATACTCTAGACTGCGTAATCGTACAGAGACAAAGGACATAAACATGAATTCCAGTACTAAATACATCATCGAGATTACCCAGGGTAGACATGTTAACGCCAGCGCAGACATGCTAATGCTCCTCAATTGTGGTGGTAATTCCTGAGGCGTTATTAAGTTTACCCTAGATGATCTCAATAGTGCAAGTGGGGCCCTGATGCACCATTGATATTAAACAGGGTTAAACGTAATGATGGATGTGTTAGTGATGGGTAAATTTGAGCTAAGTAACGCGTCTGGCCTGGGTAATCATGAGAAGTCCCAGAAGCTGCTCGGCATTTCACAAAATGACATGTTTTAGAAATAAACGATATTAATATTCAATTGCACTTTATTTTGCAGTTTTCAGAGCGCCTTAATCGCAGAAACCGGGGCAAACATATCATTAACCGAGAGCAAAGCCATTGAGAGTACTTTCTCTTCTCTCTAACAATTTTTGCCGGTATCTGTACGGTTCCACATATAATTTGAACTTTTATCATGTTCTATTGATGTTCTGATATAATGGAACAGAGTCAATGAACAAATTAAATAAATAAAACAAGAGATTAAACAAACGAGTCCACGGAGTCAACACATTTGAACAACGTGTGAAGACAATGGTAATGGAAAAAAAGGAGAAAACAGCAAGAACACCAATGTTCGACTTTTGCTGAAAATCGGCATGACGCTTGTCGTACCGTGGCAGTCAGTACTGCCACGATACTGCTACAAAAGAAGCTCATGAACATCGATGTAGCATTTGTGTACTGCCTGTTTCTGATGTTAATCGACAGTATGTATAATATCTATCTGTCATCAGGGCTCGGATGCTTCATTGGAAAGGTGGATAATCTCGCCACATGACTACGACTACCCACGTATGGGTGGGCACGTTGATGGGCAAAGGGTTACCTTGGGTGAGCTAACACGTTTACCATAGGTAATCTCAATGATGCAACCGGACTCGGCTGGTCCTTAGTCTGTTTCTACCTGTTTTACTCACGTTTGACTGCCGTTTAGGGTCTCTATTGGAAATTGATTGTACCAGTGGCGGACGCAGAAAGTCGGCTGGAGGGGGGTGGGTGGGGGGTGGGAAAAAAGTTGGGGTCGCCGCCGTTTTGGGGGCCCAGACGGAAAATCAAATTAATAAAAGCATTAATTTTGATAATAAATAATAAATAATCAATATTTTAAAAACAATAATAAAAATAAAAAATAAAAATAAACTAATACAAGGTTTTTACATGTATTGTAAAGTATGTATTTTCAAAAATTTGGCGACACATTCTCGGCTTTCGAAAGAACTCGAAAGAATCAGTATGGATTGTATCCTCACTGGAAAGGGAAAGAATGATAGCACAACTGATCTTTGTAATAATTTTTCCACTTCCAATAGAGTTGCACTTATCCTTTCGACGCGACAATTTTTCAAGCAGAAATGGACACTGTTGATGTCCACATTCGCTTCACATGCGTGCATTCCAAATAAGACTGAACATTTGTGACTTTCTACGGGGGCAATATCAGTGGCAACGAAAATAGGAGCGCTGACAACGACGAATTGTTCATCGATACCAGATCAGAATGATACAAGTCATGTGCAAAGGTGGAACCATTCGTTCTTTCCCAGAAACGCCTACACGATTGACTATGCGAGCTTATCACCCATAATGCAATGGTGCAAAAGCCGTCAATCCTGGTCCAATAAAGCCAGGAGAGGAGAACCGTCACAGAACACTCATGCTGGAGGCATTTTGGAAGCCTCAACATACACGTTTTACGCTCTTAATTGTACAATTAAGGAAGAAATGGACTATGCTAAGTGGGTAAAAAGCAGTGGTTTGAAGGATAGATTAGTGCATTTTTTTAAGAGCATTGATACGATTACTTCTACAGTGTTCTCCACTTCCTTTATCACCTTTAAAATTCTATCTATAAATTTATGGAGAGAGAGGGGAAATCTGTAAAATATTTACAGAACCACCAAAGAAACTACATAGTATTATCCCGCATTGTTGTACAGTGCTATGATTTACACAGTAGACACTTTTCGTACTCTTTCATCGTGAATGATGGTTCAGAAGCAGCTCAGATGGCAAGGAATATTAATCACGTCTGGCATAGGTGGTCATCCTCGCATCAGGTTGTCCAGAAAAATCCGATCTCCCTTTCATGTTAACATTTTCGCTATTTAGAAGCTTGATGACCTCCTGAGCCGTTCGCAGACAAATGTTTCAATAGCCTGATTCTTATACCTGCAGTGGACCTTCCAGAGTGACAGAGGCGCACAATAAACTCGCTCGCATGGTTTCAGGAGGCAAAGTTAAATGTATGTAGGTCAAGAGATACAAAATGTTACAAAAAAAGAAACAACACTTGAAAACGAATATAAGCAGAGTCGTTAGACGAGAGCTTTACAGTCTTCGGACACCCCCTATATCAGGACACAGAAAGCAATGAATATAGCCACCATTGACACTTCTAGCAGCCTGAACTGCTTCGGATCCACAGTCGCAACCAAGCAGTAGCAGATTTCGGAAGTGCTCGTTGTTGTCGACATGGAGGGTGACATTTCACGCCATATGGGAAGAAGTCAGGAATATACATATGTGGTAGTAAACACAGCAAAATAAAAACTCCGGAAACAATTATAATACGAAATAAGAAATAAATTAAATTTTGTATCTCTATATCTAATAACATTTTGTATCCCTTTACCTACGTTATTTCATTTGGCTTCTCGAAGCCATGCGAGCGAGTTTATTGTGCGCCTCTGTCACTCCGGAAGATACACTGCAGTTATAGGAATAATAAACAATAAAAGAAATACAAATTAAAAGAACAAACACGAGAGTCTTCAGAAATTATCAAAAACAAGAACTGTAAAATATGTCGTACCACGGCCACAGTAGAAAAATACCTTAAAAATCGCTAAAACATATTATTCCCACGGTTTTGAAGAATTTCAGGAAGCTTGTAATCCTTAAACTTGGTTTTGTTTGCTTGTTTTGAAATGCTCTTACATTACTTGGCTTCCAATTCGTTATGTCTACTCCTAAGCAAAAAATCCTTGGAATTCAATTGCATTTAGTGTAAATCAGTGCATTTGTTTATACGCCAAATTTCTAGACGTTGGTATGAGGGAAAATGCCCTTCATAAGCAAGGATCCCTGAATCGGTGTTTTAACTTTGAGAAACTTGGCATGTGTCGGCACGCAATCCTACGAACTTGTGGAGAATGCCCTGTTGACAGTTCAGAAAACCCACCACAACCCGAAAAATGCCTCCGGTGCGCTCATTTACACCGAAATGTGTGGAAAACTAAATAAAAAAACTCAACAATGCTTTCAAAAAATGCCGAACTTCGGGTGTAGAGCGTTACACCTGGAATGGGCGGCGCTGATGGGTGCCGCGATTGGCCACATGAGTGAATTGACCAATCGCAGCGTATGACCGCGCCAGCTTTTCCAACTATAACGCTCTACACCCCGAAAATTCGGAATATAGCCAAGGAAAACAGGCTTTGCTTGAGAGTTGCTAGGATTTTCGCTTCAGAGAATTATAATAATACGGTTTATTTGATATGGAAAAAAAGGTCCTAGTTTTATTGATGAAAAAATTCAAGGATCGGGGGAAAATCAGGTAGAAAGCAAGTAACATTCTCTTATGCGTTAAACGAATATAGATGGTCTTTGAAACTTGAAGAAAATACCAAGAAGTGGTACCCGCCTACAAGCCTATTCTAACTCCAAGAATATTTCTCAGGACAGCATGGTTCAAGAGATTCTCGCAGTAATATGATGAGTTCCCTCCCTGGAACCAGCTGACAGATGATGAGGCCAACGCTCACAGACTGAGCATGTGTTTGAACGGTTTTTCTTCGGAAAAATGAAAGCGGCTCGAAAACCACAGCAACTGCTATGCGAAAAGACTATGTACACTGGCGAATAGCTCTCCACAGCATGAAATCCGTCACATGCGCGGCTTTTTGCGCCAGGTCCACATTCGCCTCCTCTCGATTGCGTTTACTTACTGCATAGGCGAGTACAGCCCACTGCAGAGAACGCGAGCACATTTTCGGCGGCGCGTGCATGCTGCTTATTCAAGTTTTGCCCTGATGTCTGGGAAAGCAGTCCACAGGGTGATTGAAAATTACCCTGCGGCAGTATTTTAATTCCAGACTTATGTATGTACATAAGGATCTGGGAAGGGTGCAGTTTTTCTTTGACTTGTCCATCATCTATGCATTTGCAGCCCACGAGCCCTTTTAGTGCAAAAATATTCAAGAAATTTGCGCTAATAACTATTATGAACATCCAGTAAATTAAAGTTTATTAGGCAGATTTTTACTTTGTGCTTTCATGGAACTGAATCTTCTCAATCAGGAGATATTAATTTAGGATCCAGCCCATTTTCTGAACAAGATCTATTCAACGGGAGCTGTTTTTGTGAGAACTCTTGCCCATGGGCACATGACAGCTTGCCAAGCACTCTACCACTTCAAAAGAACGAAAAGAACAACGAGTGCAATGCTGTCAAGGAGAAGGAACGTGAGCCGTCAACCTTCTTATGAATCTTGTGGTAAATTCTTCACCCGCCAAAATACGCATGGAACTCATATCATTTGCCTTGGTATACTTCCTCCCTTTTTTATCCCTCGAGAATGGGCCTCGTCGTAGCCTAATATTCTCAGCATTGTCATCTTGGTCATGAAAATATACCGTTATTTATTATTCTACAAATACACTTATGGGGTTCCTTATACAAAAAGGGGGACTAACTCCATAGCAAACAGAACCGATAGAGCAAACCTCTTTATCGTCTCAGAAGTAAGCTATAGAATACACTAAGGTATTGAATAACCCTAAGGTCCAGTTTGGGTTATTCTATACCTTAGCCCTGCAAGCTCCATAAGCAGTCAGCTCAGTGGACTAGAATAGTGTTTGTATTCCAGAGATGACATTGTAAGAGTTGGAGGCATGATAAGTTTTGGTTCTTAAGTGTTGTATTGTTTTCGTCTCGTAGGTCTTAATCAATGTGTTTTCAGTTCTTTCCTACCTGATTTTACTTAGTTAGCTATTTACTTGTTTATTTACTCATTCATTTATTTAACCGTTATGAAGGTGTGCCATTAGAAGTCGCATTACTAGCAAAAATATCGAACGAAAGAACTTAGAAAATGAGAAAAAAAGTGGCAACAACTAGTACAAAAACCGCAAGCTCAACGAGCCGGTTCGTTTTGAATTTTTTTGAAAAAATTCGAAATTTTGAATATACTACAACATTCAGTTTAAAAATAAAAGAAGAATCCTCACCTCAAATTACAGAGGGCAGCAATTACTTCTGAGACGATAAAGAGTTTTGCTCTATCGGTTCCGCTTGCTATGGAGTTAGTCCCCGTTTTTGTATAAAGAACCACACAAGTGCATTTATAGATGAATAAATAAGAGAATTTATCAGAAAAGCTCATTGAGAATTAGCAGAGGATTTCTGGACACACTGTACGAGACACGCCACAAAAAACATCGGTCACGCCTGAGAGGCCTAAATGCACTTAACGCGATTCAGCTGCGCCGATTCAGCATTCATGGCTTAAATAAGGTTTCGAAGCAGTTCAGAGAATAAAAGGGCAACTCTGAGATTCTGGGATTCCTAGTCTAGAATCCAGGACAACAATCATGGAGAGTTCTGTGTGGAAACGAGAGCATATTGAGGTAGACGTTTACCCAGTTTGTTTGTCTATATACGTGATGCAATGTATTATTATCGTAGAGTAATTATCATGTTAGGAGCATCTATAGCCGGCTATGGCCAAAAACTACTGCTTAATTCTGTGTGTGTGTGTGTGTGTGTGTGTATGTGTGTGTGTGTGCGTGTGTGTGTGTGTGTGTGTGTGTGTGTGTGTGTGTGTGTGTGTGTCGTACTGTGTTTAGCAAACACTAGCACCTAGGCCCTGGACACACTAGAATGTCCGGGCACGGAGAGATCTTGTACTTGCAGATGGAGCATAAAACCTTCTTACTCAAGCATAAAATGTTGCACTTTCAAACCAGGCGTCCTGGAAACCGGGACACGAAAATAGAAACTGCGAGTACTTGCGAGAATAGCAGTGCGACGTTGTGATGCTGTTTATGAGGGCCTCCGTTGCCGCTCAATGCAGCTTTATAAAAATTGTCCAAAAATATTGGTTGCTCAACCGGGGATGAACCGTCAATGTTTTGAGGTGCTGATCAGTAATATAACGTAGCATGCATTTTCACAAAAATGAGGAGTCGCTTGAAGAGTATCCGAATATAGGTTCAGGAATGATTCGGACGAAGAGTCAGGTCCGTAGAAATCGATAAAATCGATTTCTACTGTTATACTTTATTTTTTACTTACTTTTTACTTTTAACTTACCCAACTACATACTTTCGCTTAGTTCCCTTTTTGGATTCAAAAATAAAACTAAGCGGTCTGATTAGTGAGGTTATGAAGGACATGGATGGCACTTGGAGGCTCCAGGGCTTCAGGAAGCCCAACAAATTCAATAGCTAAATACGCTTGTTCAATACAATACTAAGTACTTCGAGCTGCAACCGGAATGGATTAACCTAATTTCTTAATTCAATCCATGAAAGAACTCAAAAGTTCATAGTTCTATTGGTTGTTCTTGTTAAGCTTATAAGCAAACAGTCTTTGCATCACTGCCAAGTTGCTAGGTTTACCCTAAGCACGTCCTGAGGCCGCATGCATCATATTGCCCAGGGTAAACGTGCTGGTAAGGTCTTTCGAATTTACCCACCGTTAACACGGGCGTCAACACGTTTACCCTGGGTTATCTCGATGATGAATCCAGGCTCTCCGAGAATTCCTTTTTTTATGAATTCCGTAGCAATTAACTTTAATTTTTTAGTGCTCTGATGGATAGGGAATCCTAGAGCAGTGGAAAACTTGGCTGCTGTTCATTTCACCAAATAAAAATATAACAGAAGAAAATTCTACTTAAAAATAAAAAAGGAGAATAGAGGTCGCATTGAGATTACCCAGGGTAAATGTACTAAGTCCACACAAATTTATCCATTGTTAACACTGGCGTCAACGTGCCTACCCTGAGTAATACCAGTGATGTATCCAGGCCCAGGAGAGCAGAAATACAACAGAAATTGAACGACACCCAGCGAGGAAACCCTTGATTGTTTAAATAGTCCGCAGAGTCGAAAGACGAAACGACGAAGCAGTCAAACTTTGGAATTTGCCAAGTAAATACAGAAGTATTTACAAGATAAACGCGCTAAACTGATAATAACAATAGCCAAGCTGCAACAAACAGAAGCTGAATAGCATACGGAACGTCGGGTGAGTTGCCGTGACAACTCCTCGTTTAATAAAATCACCCACTGCGGCACTGCTCACAGAAATAAATTCATCGGCTGACTAGTACGCCGACATCGGGAAGTCCTGGGATCCTGCGGATCCCCGCTGTCCCGAACCTAACCCGGAGGCGAAATAAGCTGCAAGTACGTGCGAAACACATTAATCCGGCTCTTTACAAAGTTTTGGGAGCATCTGTTCCGGAAAGAAAAAGCCTTCGAGCCACCCGGCCAGCCACGAAGACGTCAAGCCGCTGATGAACGAGGCAGAAGCGCCGTCTGATTGAGATCTGATTGAGATAACAAGCACTTCCCTCGCAAGAACTTTAGCGACCACAGCTCGAGGATAACTCGCAGCAGTCGCATCTGCCCAATTCGCCTGGATAAAAGTGACAAATCCACAGAACGTGCATAAACACCCTCAGGTAGGGAAAAGCAGGTGGACATGCTGAAAACCTCCCAGCGGAGCCGCCCAGTACACCTTTGGGAATCTCGTATATCAAATTGGGATTAATGACATTGTATCGAGGTCAACGACTTGGCATTTATGAGTTCTTGTACAAGGAATGAGGCGATGAAACGACGGCGAGTACCCAGCGTCGCGTGAAAAACTCAGACGAATGCTAGCCCCATTCATGGCCTGTCAGGTAATCGTAACGACGCCGATGGCCTAATCATCCACGAAGATGGATTCAAGGTTATGAGATCGGCAAAAACGCTAGACCCCTTGTTCCCAGCCCTCAATAGTTTCGCTAAAAAATTATTGGTTTTTTTTGTTCCACATATGTACATATGAATGGCTTAAAATCTTTTTTTGAGAAACCCTCGAGTTGGGAGAAAAAGTACAGCCTCGACTTTGTCTCACAATTTCTATACAATTCCAAGAAGCTTCCAATAAATAACAAGTGTAGTACTGGAACGTGTGCCTTTCCCAGCTAATTCTGGCCATGAGCCCGAGGGCAGCTACCCCAAAACTCGACAAATTCGTTTTTCAATGAAATTGCAAAAAGATACCAACAGATATCGGTCATATAGTGTTGCCCGGATAATAAAAGTGGTAAAGTGGTCGTTGAATGCGTATGTGCCCTGTACAGTGACTTGCGGGGCCTTCTGATGAACCAAGTCAGTGCTTCACCCTCCCACACTCCTCTGGTACCAATTTACCGACCCCGGAGGGATGGATGGCTCGGTTGGCCACGGGCGAGATCGAACCATCTACACTGTGCTTGGGCAGCGAGCCTCTTACCACTGCGCCACGCGCGCTCCATCCGAGTGATGGTCTTATAAGTTTAACCAACTTAATGAAAAGATTGACGCCTCATCCGAGAAATCAAACCTCCCGAAGAACAAAAAGCTCATAGCGCTTTCCGTTTCCCAGCCTGTAAGGCTCTCCATTCGAGTTCTTCGGAATGTCGTTGAGTTATTCGAAATAGAATATTTTAGTATCGAATACATTTATTTACATAATAGGCCAGGGATGAGCGGAATTCCGGTTTTCGGAAGTCGGAAGTTTCTTGGTTCTGACGTCATGCAAGCATATAGCACCCTGGGTTCCTGAAGAATTTATGTAGCTTAGTTATACGAACTCAAAAATACTGACCTTGCTATCTCCGAATTTCCTGTATTTCAAATCTCTCTCAACTTCCGACTTCCGACTTCCGGTCTTACGCAGTACTTCCGCTCATCCTTGTTCGTCATCAGTGAACTGAACTGGGCTCACTGAGGTCGCTGCTGCTTGTAGACATAACATATCTCAAGCGATGCGGGACGTCTGAACTTGCTTTTCTTCACAGAAAAGAGGAAGACAACTGAAAATTATGAAAATTAGAGCTTTTTTTGAATAGGTTCAACAGGAACAGAAGCTCTTGAACTGCGCACTCATGTTACTATTCCTGGACAATTGCCTGCAGCCTTTACCTAATGACAACTTCAGCTCCCTTAAAATTGCACTCGTCATGCCTACCTTGCAACTACCTAATTGTCATCAGTACATTGTTGTGTTTATGCTGGGCCTGGATGCATCGTTGAGATTACCCAAGGTAAAGCCGTCGACGCCGTGCCAACAATGGGTGACTTTGTGTGGTCTTGAGATCATTACCATTGGAAATTGCCACGACCCTCTGGACTGGTTCTGTCAGTAGGAAAAATCTGTTATATTTTGGTCACAAAAAATACTTTATTCTTTATTCTTTATTCATGTGCACGTACGTGTGCTATACAATTCTGTATAGATCACAATTACAATAGGTGAAAGAGAAGCTCTCCAAGTCTTGGAAGTAAATCAAAAGGTAATTCAAGATGTCCGTGATGTGGCTGGTGTGAATGGTAGTTCCTCTAGGAAGTAGATTCCTGCGTAGCAGAATCAGTGAGACATCAATACATTTTGCCCAAAACTGCTCCCACGAACAGAGTGGATATTCAGACAACTCCCGTATATCCTTTGAACCTGAGCACTAGACACAGACACTAAACATAACAACACTTACTTTGTTCTCAATGAAGAGAAGCTACCGGATTTCCAAACAATTTTTATACTTTACTACTCCTGTTCACTACCCAAAGTTAATAGTTCCTTTCATATTCAAGTGACATGGTTGTACCCTAAAAAAAGTTAACGTCTGACTGCAATTAGTTGGCAGGATCGAGACAATTGCCGAACTTCTCCAAACATTCGCTGACAGCTGATGGAAATACATAAGAGGCGGCTGGTGTGCGCATACACAAAAAAAAACATTGTGTATGATGGCTCAGTTTTTTCCTCCTCGAAAGAACTCACTCTCAAGAAATTCTCGCGAAAACTCCACAAATCTCACGAGTCAAGCGATTCCGGCGAAATTTTTGAGATCCCACGGCTGTACTTGGTTAAATGCCAGTTCAAAATGTGAAAAAAGAAGTTTCTGGGTTAAAAGTTGTCCCTCTGACATTTTCCTGCATTGAACTGCAGGTCTATAGATCTACTACATTTCTTATACATGTACCATTCATTTGCTCCATGCTATGTTCCATGAACTAATCTGCATTCATAACCACGTAAAAAATGGACAGGAATTCTCGTTATGTTCTCCATCTTAAATGGAGCTCAAAAATGATTTTTTACGGAATCCGTCTCGCGGCATACTCTTTCGTGGGAGTCTGAGTGCATAAACCCCTATGTGTACAAGGTGGTGCATAAATATTGTGCTATCCTAAAAATAAATCACAGAAAAACATTTAAAATACATTTGCGAACGACCCTTCCATGAACTGTTTGCGATCTCATAGCGATACAAAAGACATTGATGCCAATTAGTGCTTGCTTCTTCGGTGCGGATCGCAGTCCTCGGACGCTTTTTCTTTTCACCAACATGAGCCGTTCGTGATTTTCTGAGTTACTTCATAGAGATGTTTCACCTTGAAAAAAACTTGCTTAAGCTCCAAACAGACGTAAATACAGTGGCGTCTCAAAATTAATGGGTTTTTTGGATCGGATTTTATTGCTCGTGCCTCCAAGTATATGTTTCCATTTGTGTTTTTTGTGCTTGTTTGTTTTTTGTTCACTTCCAGTTTTCTTTATTTTTCTGAGCGCATCTTCCTACAATACATAAGTTGGATAAAATGGTCGGAGTTAATCCATCCCGTTTCGGGGATGCGCCCGCATTCGCCTTCATCTAAGCATCGTAGAGGCGTTGAATGCGTATGTGCCCTCTACAGTGACTTGCGGGAGGAGAGGCGGGGGGAGGGAGGGGG
>JARK01001413.1:671223-684941 GCA_000688135.1 Ancylostoma ceylanicum
TTTGTATCAATGTATTTTTTATCGATTATTTTTTAATGTTTTCTAAATAGTCATTGCTATTCAATAATATAGCTGATATTTATATTATTTTTATTTACCATCCTGGTCCTCAAAACGGTGGAGACTCCGATTTTTTCCCACGGTCTGCCCCCCCCCTCCCGCCCACTTTTTTTTCTGCATCCGCCATCGGTATTTACATATTGTTTCACACATACATTCGCCAATTCCAAAACATCCGGCCAAGAATGATCAACCAATCATAGTAGCGCAGGCAGCGACTGCAGGAGAAAACCACGTCACGCCCCCTTTCTCCAACTTCTTCCCCCACATGCGACGTAGTTGGACGGCGTATCACCAACAAAGATTAATAGGGAAGAGAAGCAAGTGATTGTTAGGTAAAAATTGTTTTAAATAACTTAACAAAATAGGTTTAAATGAAAATATAAATGATTTAATGCTTTTTTTTTTCGAATAAAGTCAAAAAATGACCACCAGAATCAACAGAATGGTCAAATTCAATGAAGATAGAAACAGGCTGGTCAGAACCGCTCGTCAGCAACGGGACACGTGGCTGAGTGCGTATGCGTAACGCGTCCGTTAACGATGCGCCAAATGCGCCATGACTTTCTATACTCAAATAGAAAATTAAGAATACTAAAATTAACATACATTATTTCAAGACTATTCCTAGAGAAGTCATTCGTTGATAATAAGGAATTTGATGCTCAGAGTTCTGTGGACTCGGCGAAAACATAAGAATAACATGAATGGAATGGTACATTAATTTGGGTCACGCTCGGAGGACAAACGCCCTCATTATCCGTTTCAGTTGTAAAAATATAGCGTCTAAGGCAAAGAACATCTTTCCAGAAATAGGACAGCATTATCTGAGAAAAACCTCCGGTGTACGATCATCTCGTAGCTGACCATAGATGGGCGAAGTCAACAGTGGTGGCGGAAGAAAGGGGCCACACACACAGAGTAATGAATGCTTGATGAGTTCTAATTTATGTTGACTTCATGTGCTTCTTCTCGACGTCCACGTGGCGACTGCAGTTTTCTGGAGAAGTTTTTTCCACGGAAACTTGAGCACCAGTCCGGATACAGCAGTGCTTCACAAAGTATTCAAGGAGATACATGGCTTGAGCAATTGTGAGATCAGGAGAAGGAAAGTTTTCAAGGCAGAAAAGTAGGCTGCAAGTACATCTGCCTGCCCTCCGAAACTAATTTTCCCGTATCCATGAAACTCCACCAATATTACTCACAAAGTTTCCAATGGCTACAAAGCATGCTAAGTCGCTCACGATGAGATGAGCTGGGCACGCTATGTGACTCATTTTTCCTGAGCGAGCTGGCACTGCCATGGATCAGGACTCCCATCTAACTCAATTTCTCCGTGGGAATCAATAAATAATAAAGTAAATAAGTAAGTAGACAAATATATGAATAAAAAAATTGAAAGAAAGGCTTTTTGCTAACTATTGTGAGATCGGATCCCGGTTTTTCAGTGTGGCGAAATGTGACTTTTTAGGATTATTTTGCCTGGACGACATTTCTTTATTGAAATTCGTGAGTGACGTCCCCTTATGGATGTTTATCCACATTGAGTAGGACAAAATACAGATTCTGGGCTAGGATTCATGAACACCAGGTGGCCGAAACCAGGTTAACGAACTTGCACTACCTACGTCTCCTAAAACTATGTAGTCTCAATGACGGGGTTAGGTATTGTCTATCAAAGTCAGTGAAATATTTTATCAAGGATATTGCTAATGAATATTCTCGAGAAGAAGAAGTCGTGGACGCAAGAAATTACCCCCATTGGGCAGTGGCGGACGCAGAAAGTGGGCGGGAGGAGGGCGTGGGAAAAAAATTGGGGTCTCCGCCGTTTTGGGGACCCAGACGAAAAATAAAATTAATAAAAATATTAATTTTAATAATCAATAATAAATAATCAATATTTTAAAAATAATAATAAAAATAAACAAATAAAAATAAACTAATACAAGATTTTTATATGTATTGTAAAGTACTTTCAAAAATGCCAAATGGTTCATTGAGATTACCCTGGGTAAAAGTGCTAACACCACCTGAATCTCATCACCTTTAACATAAGCGTCAACACGTTTACCTTGAGTAATCCTAATGATGCACTCAGAAGCCGCATGTGTCAGTCAGCCGCAGTCATTGAGATTACCTCGGGTAAACGGGTCAACAATCCAAACCAACCCATCGATAATGTGGGCATCAACACACTTACCCTTGGTATGTATGGTACAATGATGCATGCAGGTTCACGCCAATGTTGGTAAACCAAACTGAAGTACCTGAACCACCTAGTACTACCTAGTTTATATGATAACCGGTCAGACATGGTTTTCGCTGTTAAGGTTCAGGTTTCATGAATACAACCCCTGAGTCTTTCCGGTTGCTGGTTCACGAATCCAAAACCCTACGCCACTGATAATTACTAAAATATTTAATTGAAAAGTTAGTAAAATTTTTAATTGTATTAAATTATGAGGTGGTGCATAAACCTTCCTAAGTCCTAAGTCAGGTACATACTTCATTAATTTGTGAATGGAAAGTCTTATAAATAGGCCGATGTTATCCCCAATATTCTTACCTCTACCAGTTACCCACGTCTCCACACACTAATTTGGAGGGTGGCTTTCCCGCCGTTAAGGTCACCAGCCACCGAAAAACCTTCGAGAAATTATCGTTTTGCGCTCCGAATGTGTCTTTAATTAGCGCAGAAGAGCGCATGCCCTTTAAGCGTCCATAAGCTGCATTGGACACGTTGTGATTAAGACCGAGGCGAAGCCAGGATGCATGATTAATTGACGACTTAAGGGGGGGGGGGTTCTCTGCTCTCATCTCGAAACATCTATGGAATTGGTAGGAGCTGTAGTCCTTCCAATCCTGCAATTTTCCCTCTATAATTAGGCAAGCATTTAGCAAGGTGGGGCTTTCTTACTCAATTTCAGGTGAGTTCTGAGAAATGGTCGTTTGAACTTGTGACGGGGCAAATTGAATTATGTACTTTGCAGCGAATAATTCAATTTTTGCTGCGGACGTTGCAGTTTACGGGCCTTGGAAGGTGCAATGGCAAGGAAAAGTCGAGAAGAAAAACAAAAAAGAAGGGAAAGATCATGAAAGAAGAGAAGATAACTGGGAAAACGATCTTTTTTCCGGGAAAAAAATCAGAATTTCCTGGCTTGTATGCAATGGTAACGAATCAACAGTAAAGATTTTTTTCACAGTAACACAACTACATGGCTTAGGCCTAAGGAGAGCGTTCCCCGGAACAAAAATAAAGATTATTCATTATTTATTTTGGAACCCATTTTTTTCACCAGCAATTTGAACCATTACTTACTGGCGCTGTCCTGGATTGTATAATCCCTAAGGACTGTTTCCAATGGTTCTAAAGGATTTCAAATTAAATAAGACAATATGTATAAAATCAAAGGTCCGACAAATTTTGACTTCTTTTTCAAAGTAGTAGAGGTGGTAAGATTTAAATTTTTAAAAGAGCCTCCTCTAGAGGGAACCGTTAAGCAGCTAGGTAACGAAGACCCAGCCCCGGAGCCGCATGCATCATTGAGATTACTCGAGGCAAACGTGTTAACACCACACAAAATTACCCATCGTTAACACAGGCGTCAACACGTTTACCATAGGTAATCCCAATGATGCACACAGGCACTGGTCCCACGGATTAACACTACCACGATAATCCGGAAACCTCCCCACATAATGTAATGTGTCCATGCAGTGGGACATCGAATAATCATTACCAAACCATGTCAACAGCGAAAAAACACCTCACCGACACATCGCGTCCACCCAGGGCTGGAATTCATGAGACGATAACCGAGCAAACCTATGGTCATTAGTGCTAGTGGTTACTGTATAAACTAACGCTACGTTGGGAAACGCAGGATGTGAAAATTAACTTGCTAGCTAATTGTGCCGGTCCTGAATGCATTATAGAAATTACCCAGGGTAAACGTGTTGATGCCCATGTCAACTTTGGGTAAATTTGCAAGGTGTTAGCAAGTTTATCCTAGGTAATCTCAATGACGCTTTTTGCTCCTGGTTTCGTCTGGTTACGCGTTCATAAATCCTGCCCCAGACCTAATGCATTAATCGGTTCCAGGTAAATTGGCACATGTTTTGCACAACATAGTTAACTAACAAATTGTTCAATAATCTGTAAACCTAATTTCGTTGCTAGAGAGATCTACAAGACAGAGCTATGTCTGTGCACACCAGAAACCATGGTCCAAGATTAATAGTCTTGAACTTCTCTTGGAATAGCAGTTTTACGAAGGCCACTTTAGTTATTCTTGGATTGGTAGTTAGGTCCCGTTTGGCCGCCGATGCAAAATTGGATGGCCGGTTAACCGGCAACTTCAGGTGGCCTTCAGGTTCGCCTCCTTTTATGAGGTTAGTTACGTACCACTCCAGACGTTTCACTACCAGTTATGACCATTTTGAATATTGACGAAGTGCTTATTGCAAGACAAGGAAGAGTGGCATTCATAGGTGGTTCTCAGACCACAACCAGTAAAAGTCATCGTTCCAGGGCTTGGATGCATCACTGAGATTACTCATGATGAACGTGTTGATGTGTGTGTTAACGATGAGCGAACTTGTGCGGTATTGACATGTTCACCCTGGGTAATCTAATGCGGTCCCAGTGTCCATATTCATGAGCGTTCTCATGTGGGTTTTCACGTACCCGTTCTTCTGAATTGAACGAGTTCTCCTGATAAAAATGGGTACACGTCGTACGAGCGACTTTCATCAGTTAGCGATGGTAACTTATAGCAAGAGTAGCCAGATATAACACTTCTTGTTGAGTAAACTTGGTTCACTCTAGATGAGTGACGAGAATAGAACCCTCCTGTGAGCGCTTATGAATCCCACCACAGGATACTAAATGATCTATCTTTCATGGTTAGTCTCAATCGCACATTAACTATCGATAACCCGGAAAAAGTCTAGACAGTACACATCGTAGAGGTGCTTGTATATTTTGAGGGAAGGTGAATTCCCTATTCTCACCTGGGATAACACCAAAATATCCATTTCTATGGCGTGGATTCTACAAGTTCGCAGAACGAGAGCAGCTAAAGAAGTGCCTGGATGCATCATGGAGGTTACCCATGGTAAACTTTTCGACGCTCGTGTTAACGATGGGTAATTTGGGTAATTTCGTGTAATGCTAACACGTTTACCATAGGTGATCTCAATGATGCTGCATATTCCAAGGCCTCGATGCATCACTGAAACCACCCAGGGTAAACGTGTTCGCGCCTGTAGTAACTATGAGCAAGCTCGAGCAGTGTTGACATCTTTACCCTGGGTAATCTCAATGATGCATGTGGCCCCAAAAAGGCGGTAAACTCATGCAGCCCCGGAAGAGCAATGAAGGTTTACCGGCATGTCTGGACGAGTTTCATCCAGAATGCATGAGCTCGTGACATTGTGAGCGGGTGTCCAGTGACATGAACTGGGTGAGCTCGGCAGCGATCAACAGACGCACATTTGTACTGGGTTGAAAAGTAGGAAGGGATGGGGCCAAAGTTCCGAGAAGTTTCTGGAAGTCGCTAAAGTTAGGTTGAGGCGAAATTTCTCGTGCCTACAGTTATTTTTCGATACAAAATTTCTTGGCCTCGAATTGGAGTTTTTTGACAATAGAATGTAGTGGAATGCTATTGAGGAACAAGGCTCCCAAGATTGAATTGGATACCACTAATGAAACCGCATTCCGCTGCAGGAAATCGGATATAATACGCATCCAGGTGTACACGCCTAGCAACGGTTTTCATTACGCGTAAACAATAGCTCGTTTTTTCGACTGCATTCCCGCTTTTGCAGCCATTCAATCCAATAAACTACTCCAATTTTAGCACAATCAAACCGTTCGATGCATAAACAATTCATCGTTACGATACAATTTCTGCGCCCCACGTCCGGATTTGTTTTGTCCTGCAAAAATGTTCTTTGACCCATCGTGAAGAAAGCTGTATAGGACGAAAATGGCCTCAACTAGAGCGAGCTGCACTAGATTTCAGAGCTAGCATGGATATTCCTGGTGTATACGGTAAAAAAGGAATGAAATGCTCAATGGAACAGTTCCACTGCTCCTTTCGGGTTTTTTTTTAAATCTCAGACCACCAGAGCAAGTTGACGGATAGCATCTAAGACTTGCTTGCCGCAAAGCTTGTTGACAACTTGGTTTTGCTCTTTCTTGACGACAAGTTGTCAGCCCAAGGCTTGTAGACAACTTGTCGTCAAGGAAGACAAGGCCAGCGGACGCAAAGTTTGCAAGCTGTCCACGGACTTTGCACCGACAACTTACTCTTCTTTTCAATCAAATATCGGCGCCCCGCTGCGATCCAGAAGTGAACCAAGATGAGGACAGGAATCAGCAGTAAAACAGAATAGTTACTTTCCCTTCCTTCGTCTAGTTTTTAAGACCATCACTCACTACTAATGAGTTCCGGTGATGGTCTTATTCCTTTGTCTCCGTCTAGTGGTAGGAACAAAAAGAGATTAGGAATCCTTTTTTTCTTTTGTGTTTGTTGTCGACAAGGAAGAGCGAAGGCAAGTTGTCAGTAAGCTTTGCGTTGAGCAACTTTCAAATGTGGCCAAGTAACTTGTTGTGAGGGTTCTGAGTATAGCGGAAAGATTAAAGAAGAATTACGATATTTGACTTCGAGCTTTTTTTTCGTTTCCATATTAAAATACAATTTATTGATGGTAATAGTTGTCGTTTTAAGATTCGATCAGGTTGGTCTGATTCCCAGATTATGATCCACTCAGTCCTTAGTCCTGTGGGGTACGGCGGCCACAGTTTTTGATTTTTTTTTAGTTTTTTTTTTTTCACGTACTAATCGAGATTACTATCTCCAGAAAGAGAACATGAATTCACCTACGTACCTGATACAGGGAAGAGAACAAGAAATCCTTTCAGACGCGCGTTCTAGTCATTACTAGACGAGCGCGCCGTTGTTATGCCTCATTGCTTAGATTCTCCTCGACGTGCACAGTAAAAACGCCTGACTCTTCTTGGTCTCCATAGGACACTTAGGCAGATAGGTACTGCAGCTTGAAAAGTCTGCTAACAGTACTGCCATTCTTACGGACCAAAACTCAGCCCAGCATCCTTGCCCACATCCTTCACGAGTTCATAAGCGCACTCTTTCATTTAAAAAAATATTGTTGAGATTGGTTGGTAATGAGATATTTTTCACAAACCAAGCAATAATCAGCGGTTTCTCATTTTGGTTTGTTTTATGTGCATATCCTTGGATGTTCATGTAGGCCTCGTAAAATTCAGGCAATATTCAGGGAGAAAACACCAAAAACCCTCAGGGGGCCGCATGTATCATATTATTGAGGTTTCCCGGGTTTAATGTGATAACACCACACTAATTCAATCATCTCTAACATAGGCTTCAGCATGTCTACCCTGGGTAAAAAATTCCATGAAGCAGCCAGGCACAGAGCTTATTTTCCAGAACCTATCTACAGCCCAAGTACTTTGTGTGACCCAGACAAGATGCGAGGGAGAAATCCTCTGTTTCATTGGCTAATTCTACCCCGGATGACTAGAGGAAGGTTGTTTGTCGAAAAGTATCGGGAATAATAAAGCTGCTTGTTGCGGAGAAAAAATGTAGTACTAAAAATAAGTGACCTATAATTTTGGGACAGCCCTGTGGCGCATGGATTATGGTACACCTTCACTCGCGAAACTGACGAAATATAGCAAGGAATATTTGGCAGCTGTGAAAGTCACCAGAAATGAAAAAAGAAGAAATAGAAAAATGATGAGAAGTGGAAATTGAGAAGAGACTGTGCATGGAACCAGGAACCTCCCCAAAGGGCCCGGGAGAGAAACAGGAAGTGCTCGACGACTGACGTCACGACTAATTCACCGTTTCGTTGAGACAAATAAGACATTACTGGCAGTTAATTACGAGTTAACACGATCCAGCACAGCTACTGTTGTGACGGAAGCAGCGCACATCCAGCAGGTCGGGTAGATGCCCAGATGAACGGCCATAAGTTCACGCTGTGTCCTGAGGCTATTTATGGATGACGATAGGAGATGTCCTAAGGAATATATTTTTGGAAAAACAATCGCTGGGTTGTTTTCGAGGATCCCATACAATTAAATTGGGTCCATATACGCCCACTAGTGAAGATGGGGCTGCCCTTATTTGTATGCCAAAAAAGGAAAGGAGCAACAAATACGGAAGTGAGTAGTAGCTTCCTGGCTAGTTTTCGAGGCTTTGGGCAAGAGATTTTTTTTACATTTTTCTTCAAGTTTTTTTTTCTTGCATTTTTATTTGATCAATCATAAAAAATATTAACAAAACATGTTGATAGAATTTTAGGTAGTTGAACGAATGGCCACTAGCATGTCCCAAAAATTCCGTACATCTCGCTAAAAAAACTAAAATCATTAGATAGTGGATCCATAATTTCCGTAGAAAATATGTGCCCCAACGAAAGAGGAACCCGACCCATATCCCTGAGCCAAAGACATCCCAAAGCACTAGCGATGAAAATTGCGACTCGCAGCCTGTTTCCGTGTTTTTCACAACAAAATCCCATTTGCTTCGGAAGTATCGTGAGTTCAATCCGATAAAAGAGGAGTGCGGAAGCTTAACAAATTTCCAGCGGCAATTTTGGCTTGGAAAACAAAATAATTGCCCTTTCTGCTGCGACACCATGGAATACATTTCCTCAGACATTTGGCCGAATTCCGATATCCTGACAGATCCTGGGAAGTAAAAAAGCCTGGAAGTCAGTGGAGTGGCGGTGAAGGTCATTATGGCGCCAGGAACAGCTCTGGGGAAAACGTTTAGGTTTTGCTAGGCAAGGAATGGTCTCATATTAGGACGGCATATTCAGATTTTGGCGGAAAATTCGCATTTCCACACGTACATAGTTCATTCGATGGTCGCAAAAATCTGAAAAATGGGCGGAGCTTACCCAACAAGGGAGGTGCAGCAACAGCAGGACCCACTTCGATGCTAAACAGATGAAAGGGAATTCCTTGACAGAATGACAAATACGGCCAGCTAACTAAACAGAAACTCTAGAGGCGAATAACAGTCGCTTCAACGACCTTGCTATTTCTAGCCACTTCCTTGTGGACTAGATCTCACGATATTTGCTCTGCATTAGTAATTGAGGTGTTTTTCAATGCACATGCTTCCACGTTAATATTCATACTGCTGATTCAGGAAATAAAGTACTCACATTTAAAAAAAAAGGAAGCATCAAGGAAGTGAAACATTTACGTACGTGGTTGGTTAGTAGTAGCTTTCTTGGTAATAATGGGCGAGAACAACGGGAAAGGAAATCCGTGAGCAATCCGAAAAAACAGAGCGAAGTTCTTATCTCTAACCTATTTTCATGTTTGGAAAATGCTGATTTCTGCTGATTTCTCGTACTCGGAAACGGTGGATAACCCATGTATTGAGTGTGAAAACAAAAAGCTTCTTTCGATGAATAGTCAGTCATACATGGTTTCTAGTGCAAGAAGAAACCCATTTTTATGTTGCTGAACTTTGTGTAATTATTTCCATGTTCTCTAGTAGTAAAACCTATTGTTGTGACGTATAAATTCACAAGAGGTGTTCTTTCGGTGTAGATGGTAGCCTCACAAAAACTGTCCCACTTTCAGGCCATGACAATATGACATTTTGTCGAAACGTTAGCCAATAAAAAGTATTCTATAACAGCCTGTACAGTTGAAGAAAACTGAACTGTCAATAAAAATATGGGTACTAAAAGTGAATTCTAAATTTATCACGTGGATGGAAAAGTCAAAATACAGTAATCGGCAACGCAACTCCCGCCTCTCTCTTGGCCACTTTTGAATTTAGGCCCCTTCCAATATACAAATTTTCCGAATCAACAGTGAAATTATATGTACTTTTTGTCCTAACGGGAACAAAACCATTCAAATGAGCTATTCCTTCCTAGGCTCGTGTCCAGTATATATAAAGTGCAGTGGCGGACGCAGAAAGTGGTCGGGAGGGGGGGGGGCGTGGGAAAAAAATTGGGGTCTCCGCCGTTCTGGGGACCCAGACGGGAAATAAAATTTGTAAAAATAATAATTTCAATAATAAATCATAAATAGTAAAAATTTAAAAAATAATAATAAAAATAAACAAACAAAAATAAACTAATACAAGATTTTTATTTGCATTGTAAAGTAATTTCAAAAATTTGACGACCCAGCGCGTTATGCCTGAAGATAGTGGCACGGTCGAGCGTCGCGAATGGTCAATTCACCCAACTGGCCAATCACAGCGCCCGCCCACGTCGCCTACTCCAGGTATAACGCTCTACATCCTTCTTTCTCGGGTAACTCTATCCAACAACAATAACTCTTCATATCTTGATGCATGTCCTGCGTCTTGGCGAGAGACAACACGAAGTGAAGATGGAGAATGGATGGATCGTGATCGAGCGTAAATTGACCGGATAAAGATGTCCTGCAGTGAAACGAGTGGATTCGCTTATCCGCGGATGTGTTTTTTAGACAGCAGATTCTTGAACCACTTTAGTATATCCGCTAGAGTGTGTTTGTGCGACCGGATAAAGTATATTGGCTACGGTAAGTATACTAGAAGTATGGATGAAGAAAGTCGAGTAGCTGGAAGATTCCCAATTTAACGTCATTTATTCTGGGAAAAAGGTTCCGCTATCAGGGAAGATTCAACGCAGTGGATTTAATTATCTGGTTTTCTCCACAAAGCAGCCTTTATTAGCATGAATATTCATCAAAAAAGTGGAAATTAGGGACTCCAATGGCTAACAATCCATAACGATTAGTCCTAATGCTTGCTCATTAGGTGCATTAGTAGGTTCAAATGTACAAAAATTCAGAGACCAACTAATCGAAAGTAAACGTTCCATTCCTTAGATGCACGAAACGACTCACACACGTAACAGAATAAAATATTTTGTGCACGTTCGCACGTTCACCGCTAATTTGTAGAGTGTTCGTGCCTATTTCCCACTAATTTACCACTTTTTGCAAAAACAAAGGAGTTCACGTAACATAATGCGCCAATGTCCTAATAACAGAATGTAATTAATTGTAATTTCTCTGCACAGACTGATGATTTTGCGAAATTTCTGAGAGATTCACGAAATCTGAGGGGACTATTGTGTTGCCCACGAAATCTTAGGGAACTATTGTGCCTACCACGACTAACAGTAACCCTATTTCAAATCTCGCGTCATTCCTTAGCGTGTGTTGGCCTGAGTATTCGATCTGACACACATTTTTGGGCGGAATAGGATGGAGCTACTTCTACATAACCTGTTCTGCAGCCACTAAAGTAGTTTGTTCTCTCCTCACCTCACCTATTAGACCCTGGGCCTAAATGCATCCTTGAGATTATGCAGGGTTAACGTGCTGATGTCCTTGTTGACGATGGCTAGGGTGTTAGGGGTGTTAACGCGGTAACCCAGGGTAATATCATTGATGCATCGGACCCTGCCGGAATAACAGAGGTATCGAGCGGTGCGATAGGAACCGCGCTCCGCCAAGAACTGTAATTATGACAGAACCTTGTCATGCTGAACGACAGACGCGACTGTACACCTCGTCAGGTACCCAACGTTTTGTCTGGGGTTCATATGCTTGCTGCTTAACAGGCCTAACAGGGAATAGGTTCATTTGCACAAAAATGTAAGGAAAAAACAATCAAATAAAAATTAAACACTAGAAATTGTGGTTTTTTCCAGTGATGGAAATTCATGGATACTTTTGCAACAAGGAAAAACGCCAGTCTAACTGCAAGTGTGCTTCATTGCTAAGCGCTGACCAAAGGATAATTGAAGCTTACTGTGGTTATAGCTATAGTTTAGTATTTAATAATCCATGATTTATTTATTGATTAATATATAGCACCCAAGAAAATGTAGTAAGCATAGGGGGTGCTGCCAAGCTCTGCGATTGGTCAATTCACCCTACTCCAATCGCAGAGCTCGGCCACACCATCCTTTCCAGGAACAGTACTCAATACTTTGAGGAGAAAAGGGGTGGCGCTGAGTGTTTCAACATTTGCTTCTTTCATTGGGGGTGTTCCCTCCTAAAAATCCATGAAAAAGTAAAGAAAAAAAGTTGCAATATTCTCTTTGTCATTCGCACGTTTCGAGCGTTTTTGCATCGAAAACCCTAATTGAAGCCGCCCATCGGAAAATCTTCACCGCATCGCTATGATGAAGTCATTTTTTTCACCAAATTTCCATTTCCTCAACGTTAATCGGATCGCGATGCCGCTAATTAGATTTAGATTAACCGTATTTAGTCCCTATTTCGTATGCCGCAGCAGAGATGTCGTCTGGCGGTCTTGCAGCGAAAGCTCTGAAGGAGCTGTGTTAATTACTGGTATTTAACATTCCGTGCCAAGTCTTGTCTTTTCACCCAAGGAAGGGAGCTTCCTGGAAGGGTACACAAGGTCAGAGGGGTCTATGAAATGGGTTTCAGCGAATCAGAAAGAGCGTCTGTCTGATTAGACTCATTATTTCCTCGTGGTAGCAGAAAAACAGGATGGGCGGTTTTAAAAGGAGAACTCATGCATAAATGGTATAAGAACATAACGAAGCCTAAAGGAATTAGACTAATTTGCGGATTCAGAGAACGTCCATTTCAGTATTTTGGTCGTTTAGTGCAATTGCGTACTTGCGCTAATTTCTCTACAATGGAAAAATCTGTAAACTTGATAGATCAGCCTTCAAAGGTGCTATAACTACAGGGAACTTCTAACAGCCATTTGAATAAGACCAGTGTTGCGGCGCGGCGTGGCACTCTGACTGTCTGCTGCACTCTTCGACCGATAATGCTTTGACGATGCTCTCTGACTCTCTCTACGCAATGTTGCCGTTCCGCGGCGCTGGTCCGTATCCATCTGACCGTTTGGGGTTTCTTGTAATTAGATTCTGAACAAATACTAATCAAAACTCTACAGCACTTCATTTCTTTTTACTTTTTATCATTACTAGTGGGCGCATTCCAGTATGGATTGAGGCCAAATAGAGAAGAACCGACAAAATCGATCAATAAATCGACATCCAAATCGATAACATCCTGCGTTGTCCGAGATCTCCACCGGCTTTGCATGGTGTCCCATGTTGCCCAAACCCCTTTCTTCACCACATCTTGTTCGCAGATGCGTGCCCATCGTTTGAATTTGGCGCCCACGCGCGCGTCCAGATTTTTGAGAAAAAAATTGTCGTAAGCGTCGCTATGTTTTATATATAGATTTCATTTTCGTTTTTTTTTTCTCTTTTTTTTTCTTATTTTTGAGCCATTTTATTATTTTGCTTTCCTTTTTTATTTTATTCAAATAATTTTTCACATTTCACTCTCGCATTATTATTTCAAGGTTGCGAATGTTTGTATTTCATTTGACCGCATGCTAGCATGCCTTTTTTCACGAATAGTCATAGCATCCCCTGACCAACTTGATCTTTTGAATCGACGACGTACCTCCTTACACCAAAAAACAGGCCACGTAGCATTTGTCGACTGAGTGAGTGCTTGCAAGCAAAAACATGCATAAAAGCTCCAAGAGACCATTCTTAATTCACGTGTTCGCTCTGTGGCGGGAGTGTGTCGTCGGATTTCACGCAGGAACCTCATAGCGGATTGAGGAGGAGGGAGAGGGGGG